>CM062289.1:468471038-468551090 GCA_031216915.1 Pictodentalium vernedei | reverse complement strand
TATATTTTACATTTACTGGTCCATATACCAGTATTTTGCTCTATACTTGACATTAACTGGTCCATATTGCAGTATTTTGCTCTATCCTTGACATTTACTGGTCCATTTAGCAGTATTTTGCTCTATCCTTGAAATTGTACTGGCCCATATGGCAGTATTTTGCTCTATACTTGACATGTACTGGTCCATATAGCAGTATTTAGCTCTTTCTTGACATGTACTGATCCATATAGCAGTATTTGACTCTATACTTGACATGTACTGGTCCATATAGCAGTATTTTGCTCTTACTTGACATGTACTGGTCCGTATAGCAGTATTTTGCTCAATACTTGACATTTACTGGTCCATATAGCAGAAATTTTCTCTTTACTTGACATTTACTGGTCCATATAGCAGTATTTTGCTCTATACTTGACATATAGCACTATTTTGATATATGTTTTACATTTACTGGTCCATATAGCAGTATCTTGCTATTTCTTTGACATTTACTGGTCCATATTGCAGTATTTTGCTCTATACTCTATTGCAGTATTTTTGCTCTATCCTTGACATTTACTGGTCCATATAGCAGTATTTTGCTCTATACTTGACATTTACTGGTCCAGTATAGCAGTATGTTGCTCTTTACTTGACATTTACTGGTCCATATAGCAGTATTTTGCTCTTACGTGATATTTACTGGTCCATATAGCAGTATTTTGCCATATCCTTGACATGTAGCTGGTCCATATAGCAGTATTTTGCTCTATACTTGACATTTACTGGGCCATATAGCAGTATCTTGCTCTATACTTGACATGTACTGGTCCATATAGCAGTATTTTGCTCGATACTTGACATTTACTGGTCCATATAGCCGTATACTTGACATGTACTGGTCCATATAGGAGTATTTTGCTCTTACTTGACATGTTCCGGTCTGTATAGCAGTATTTTGCTCTATACTTGACATATAGGTGTATTTTTGCTATGTCTGTGACATTTACTGGTCCATATAGCAGTATGTCGCTCTATACTTGGACATTTACTGGTCCATTATAGCAGTATTTTGCTCTATCCTTGACATGTACTGGTCCATATAGCAGTATTTTGATGTATAACTTGACATGTCCTCGTCCATATTGCAGTATTTTGGTCTATTCTTGACATTTAATTGTCCATATAGCAGTATTTTGCTCTACCCTTGACATGTACTGCTCCATCTATAGCAGTATTTTGCTCTATTCTTGACATGTACTGGCCCATATAGCAGTATTTTGCTCTATTCTTGACATTTAATTGTCCATATAGCAGTATTTTGCTCTATCCTTGACATTTACTGGTCCATATAGCAGTATTTTGCTCTATACTTGACATGTACTGCGTCCATTATAGCAGTATTTTGCTCTTACTTGACATGTACTGGTCCGAAGAGCAGTATTTTCCTCTATACTTGACATATAGCAGTATCTTGCTATTTCTTTGACATTTACTGGTGCCATATTGCAGTATTTTGCTCTATACCTGACATTTACTGGTCCATATAGCAGTATTTTGCTCTATACTTGACATTACTGATCCATATAGCAGTATTTTGCTGCTTATACTTGACATTTACCAGGCCATATTGCAGTATTTTGCTCTTACTTGACATGTACTGTTCCGTATAGCAGTATTTTGCTCTTACTTGACATGTACTTGTCCGTATAGCAGTATTTTGCTCGATACTTGACATTTACTGGTCCATACAGCAGTATTTTGCTCTATCCTTGACATTTACTGGACCATGTAGCAGTATTTTGCTCGATACTTGTCATGTATGTGTTCCATATAGCAGTATTTTGCTCTATACTTGACATTTACTGGCCCATATAGCAGTATTTTGCTTTTACTTGACATGCACTGGTCCGTCTAGCAGTATTTTGCTCAATACGTGACATTTTCTGGTCCGTATAGCAGTGTTTTGCCATATCCTTGACATGTACTGGTCCAATGTAGCAGTATTTTGCTCGATACTTGACATTTACTGGACCATATGGCAGAATTTTGCCATATCCTAGACCTGTACTGGTCCATATTGCAGTATTTTGCACTCTATACTTGACATTTACTGCTGGTCCATATAGCAGTATTTTGCCATATCCTTGACATGTACTGGTCCACATAGCAGCATTTTGCTCTATACTTGACATTTACTAGTCCACACTAGCAGTATTTTCCTCTATACTTGACATTTACCAGTCCATGTAGCAGTATTTTCCGTCTATACTTAAAATTTACTGGTCCATATAGCAGTATGTTGCTTTATACTTGACATTTACTGGTCCATATAGCAGTATTTTTCTCTTACGTGACATTTGCTGGTCCATATAGCAGTATTTTGCCATATCCTTGACATGTACTGGTCCATATAGCAGTATTTTGCTCTATACTTGACATTTACTGGTCGGTATAGCAGTATTTTGCTCTATACTTGACTTATAGCAGTATTTTGCTCTATCTTTCACATTTAATGGTCCATATAGCAGTATTTTGCTCTATACTTGACATCTACTAGTCCATATAGCGGTATTTTGCTCTATCCTTGAGATTTACTGGGCCATATAGCAGTATTTTGCTCTATCCTTGACATGTACTTGTCCGGTATAGCAGTATTTTGCTCTCTACTTGACATATAGCAGTATTTTGCTATATCTTTGACATCTACTGGTCCATATAGCAGTATTTAGCTCTATACTTGACATTTTACTTGTCCATATAGCAGTATTTTGCTCTATCCTTGACATTTACTGGTCCGTATAGCAAGTATTTTGCTCGATACTTGACATGTGCTGGTCCATATAGCAGTATTTTGTTCTATACTTGACACATAGCAGTATTTTGCTATATGTTTGATATTTACTGGTCCATATAGCAGTATTTTGCTCTATACTTGACATTTACTGGTCCATATAGCAGTATTTTGCTCTATCCTTGACATTTACTGGTCCATATAGCAGTATATAGCAGTATTTTGCTCTATACTTGACATGTACTGGTCCATATAGCAGTATTTTGCTCTTACTTGACATATACTGGTCCGTATCGCAGTATTTTCCTCTGTACTTGACATATAGCAGTATTTTTGCTATATCTTTGTCATTTGCTGGTCCAGTATAGCAGTATTTTACTCTATACTTGACATGTACTAGACCATATATAGCAGTATTGTGCTCGATACTTGACATTTACTGGTCCATATAGCAGTATTTTGCTCGATACTTGACATTTACTGGTCCATATAGCAGTATTTTGCTCTATCCTTGACATGTACTCGGCCTATATAGCAGTATTTTGCTCTATGCTTGACATGTACTGGTCCATATAGCAGTATTTTGCTCTTACTTGACATGTCCTGGGTCCATATAGCAGAATTGTGCTCTATACTTGACACATAGCAGTATTTTGCTATATCTTTGACATTTACTGGTCCATATTGCAGTATTTTGCTCTATACCCTGAAATTTACTGGTCCAAATAGCAGTATTTTGCTCTATACTTGACATTTACTGGTCTATATAGCAGTATTTTGCTCTATACTTGACATTTAATGGGCCTTATAGCAGTATTTTGCTCTTACCTGACATGTACTGGTCCATATAGCAGTATTTTGCTCTATACTTGACATTTACTGGTCCATATGGCAGTATTTTGCTCTATCCTTGACATTTACGGGTCCATATAGCGGTATTTTGCTCTATACTTGACATGTACTGGTCCATATAGCAGTATTTTGCTCTTACTTGACATGTTCTGGTCCGTATAGCAGTATTTTGCTCAATACTTGACATTTCCTGGTCCGTATGAGCAGTATTTTGCTCGATACTTGACATTTACTGGTCCATATAGCAGTATTTTGCCATATCCTTGACATGTACTGTTCCATGTGGCAGTATTTTGCTCGATACTTGACATTTACTGGACCAGTATAGCAGTATTTTGCTCTTACTTGACATGTTCTGGTCCGTATAAGCAGTATTTTGCTCAATACTTGACATTTCCTGGTCCGTATAGCAGTATTTTGCTCGATACTTGACATTTACTGGTCCGTATAGCAGTATTTCGCCATATCCTTGACATGTACTGTTCCATGTGGCAGTATTTTGCTCGATACTTGACATTTACTGGACCATATAGCAGAATTTTGCCATATCCTTGACCTGTACTGGTCCATGTAGCAGTATTTTCCTCTATACTTGACATTTACTGGTCCGGTATAGCAGTATTTTGCTCTATACTTGACATATTGCAGTATTTTGCTATATCTTTGACATTTACTGGTCGATATAGCAGTATGTTGCTCTATACCTGGACATTTACTGGTCCATATAGCAGTATTTTGCTCTACGTGACATTTGCTTCGGTCCATATAGCAGTATTTTGCCATATCCTTGACATGTACTGGTCCATATAGCAGTATTTTGCTCTATACTTGACATTTACTGGTCCGTATAGCAGTATTTTGCTCTATACTTGACATATTGCAGTATTTTTGCTATATCTTTGACATTTACTGGTCCATATAGCAGTATTTTGCCTCTATACTTGACATTTACTTGTCCATATAGCAGTATTTTCCTCTATCCTTGACATTTACTGGACCATATAGCAGTACTTTGCTCGATACTTGACATGTACTGGTCCATATAGCAGTATTTTGCTCTGATACTTGACATTTACTGGCCCCAGTATAGCAGTATTTTGCTCGATACTTGACATGTGCTGGTCCATATAGCAGTATTTTGCTCTGTCCTTGACATTTAGCACTATTTTGCTATATATTTTACATTTACTGGTCCATATACCAGTATTTTGCTCTATTCTTGTCATTTACTGGTCCATATTGCAGTATTTTGCTCTATCCTTGACATTTACTGGTTCAGTATAGCAGTATTTTGCTCTATCCCTTGACATTTACTGGCCCAGTATAGCAGTATTTTGCTCTATACTTGACATGTACTGGTCCATATAGCAGTATTTTGCTCTTACTTGACATGTACTGGTCCGTATAGCAGTATTTTGCTGAATACTTGACAATTACTGGTCCATATAGCAGTATTTTGCTATTTACTTGACATTTGCTGGTCCATATAGCAGTATTTTGCTCGATACTTGACAGGTGCTGGTCCATATAGCAGTATTTTGCTCTAAACTTGACATATAGCACTATTTTGCTATATGTTTTACATTTACTGGTCCATATAGCAGTATTTTGCTCCTATACTTGACATTTACTGCTCCATATAGCAGTATGTTGCTCTATACCTGACATTTTCTGGTCCATATAGCAGTATTTTGCTCTTACGTGACATTTACTGGTCCATATAGCAGTATTTTGCCATATCCTTGACATGTACTGGTCCCATATAGCAGTATTTTGCTCTATACTTGACATTTACTGGGCCATATAGCAGTATTTTGCTCTATACTTGACATGTACTGGTCCATCTAGCAGTATTTTGCTCGATACTTGACATTTGCTGGTCCATATAGCCGTATACTTGACATGTACTCGGTCCATATAGGAGTATTTTGCTCTTACTTGACGTGTACCGGTCCGTATAGCAGTATTTTGCTCTATACTTGACATATAGCAGTATGTGCTATGTCTGTGACATTTACTGGTCCATATAGCAGTTTGTTGCTCTATACTTGACAATTTCTGGTGCATGTAGCAGTATTTCCTCTATCCTTGACATGTACTGGTCCATATAGCAGTATTTTGCTGTATACTTGACATGTACTGGTCCATATTGCAGTATTTTTGCTCTATTCTTGACATTTAATTGTCCATATAGCAGTATTTTGCTCTACCCTTGACATGTACTGCTCCATATAGCAGTATTTTGCTCTATCCTTGACATGTACTCGGCCCATATAGCAGTATTTTGCTCTATTCTTGACATTTAATTGTCCATAGAGCAGTATGTTGCCCTATACTTGACATTTACTGGTCCATATAGCAGGTATTTTGCTCTATACTTGACATGTACTGGTCCATAGAGCAGTATTTTGCTCTTACTTGACATGTACTGGTCCGTATAGCAGTATTTTCCTCTATACTTGACATATAGCAGTATTTTGCTATATCTTTGACATTTACTGGTCCATATTGCAGTATTTTGCTCTATACCTGACATTTACTGGTCCATATAGCAGTATTTTGCTCTATACTTGACATGTACTGGTCCAGTATAGCAGTATTTTGCTCTATACTTGACATTTACTGGCCCATATAGCAGTATTTGCTCGATACTTGACATGTGCTGGTCCAGTAGAGCAGTATTTTGCTCTATCCTTGACATTTAGCACTATTTTGCTATATATTTTACATTTACTGGTCCATATACCAGTATTTTGCTCTATTCTTGTCATTTACTGGTCCATATTGCAAGTATTTTGCTCTATCCTTGACATTTACTGGTTCATATAGCAGTATTTTGCTCTATCCTTGACATTTACTGGCCCATATAGCAAGTATTTTGCTCTATACTTGACATGTACTGGTCCATATTGCAGTATTTTGCTCTTACTTGACATGTACTGGTCCGTGTATAGCAGTATTTTGCTGAATACTTGACAATTACTGGTCCATATAGCAGTATTTTGCTATTTACTTGACATTTACTGGTCCATATAGCAGTATTTTGCTCGATACTTGACAGGTGCTGGTCCATATAGCAGTATTTTGCTCTAAACTTGACATATAGCACTATTTTGCTATATGTTTTACATTTACTGGTCCATATAGCAGTATTTTGCTCTATACTTGACATTTACTGCTCCAGTATAGCAGTATGTTGCTCTATACCTGACATTTTCTGGTCCATATAGCAGTATTTTGCTCTTACGTGACATTTACTGGTCCATATAGCAGTATTTTGCCATATCCTTGACATGTACTGGTCCATATAGCAGTATTTTGCTCTATACTTGACATTTACTGGGCCATATAGCAGTATTTTGCTCTATACTTGACATTTACTAGTTCACATAGCAGTATTTTCCTCTATACTTGACATTTATCAGTCCATGTAGCAGTATTTTCCTCTATACTTAAAATTTACTGGTCCATATAGCAGTATGTTGCTTTATACTTGACATTTACTGGTCCATATAGCAGTATTTTTCTCTTACGTGACATTTGCTGGTCCATATAGCAGTATTTTGCCATATCCTTGACATGTACTGGTCCATATAGCAGTATTTTGCTCTATACTTGACATTTACTGGTCGGTATAGCAGTATTTTGCTCTATACTTGACTTATAGCAGTATTTTGCTCTATCTTTCACATTTAATGGTCCATATAGCAGTATTTTGCTCTATACTTGACATCTACTAGTCCATATAGCGGTATTTTGCTCTATCCTTGAGATTTACTGGGCCATATAGCAGTATTTTGCTCTATCCTTGACATGTACTTGTCCGTATAGCAGTATTTTGCTCTCTACTTGACATATAGCAGTATTTTGCTATATCTTTGACATCTACTGGTCCATATAGCAGTATTTAGCTCTATACTTGACATTTACTTGTCCATATAGCAGTATTTTGCTCTATCCTTGACATTTACTGGTCCGTATAGCAGTATTTTGCTCGATACTTGACATGTGCTGGTCCATATAGCAGTATTTTGTTCTATACTTGACACATAGCAGTATTTTGCTATATGTTTGACATTTACTGGTCCATATAGCAGTATTTTGCTCTATACTTGACATTTACTGGTCCATATAGCAGTATTTTGCTCTATCCTTGACATTTACTGGTCCATATAGCAGTATATAGCAGTATTTTGCTCTATACTTGACATGTACTGGTCCATATAGCATATTTTGCTCTTACTTGACATATACTGGTCCGTATCGCAGTATTTTCCTCTGTACTTGACATATAGCAGTATTTTGCTATATCTTTGTCATTTGCTGGTCCATATAGCAGTATTTTACTCTATACTTGACATGTACTAGACCATATATAGCAGTATTGTGCTCGATACTTGACATTTACTGGTCCATATAGCAGTATTTTGCTCTTACTTGACATGTCCTGGTCCATATAGCAGAATTGTGCTCTATACTTGACACATAGCAGTATTTTGCTATATCTTTGACATTTACTGGTCCATATTGCAGTATTTTGCTCTATACCTGAAATTTACTGGTCCAAATAGCAGTATTTTGCTCTATACTTGACATTTACTGGTCTATATAGCAGTATTTTGCTCTATACTTGACATTTAATGGGCCTTATAGCAGTATTTTGCTCTTACCTGACATGTACTGGTCCATATAGCAGTATTTTGCTCTATACTTAACATTTACTGGTCCATATGGCAGTATTTTGCTCTATCCTTGACATTTACGGGTCCATATAGCGGTATTTTGCTCTATACTTGACATGTACTGGTCCATATAGCAGTATTTTGCTCTTACTTGACATGTTCTGGTCCGTATAGCAGTATTTTGCTCAATACTTGACATTTCCTGGTCCGTATAGCAGTATTTTGCTCGATACTTGACATTTACTGGTCCATATAGCAGTATTTTGCCATATCCTTGACATGTACTGTTCCATGTGGCAGTATTTTGCTCGATACTTGACATTTACTGGACCATATAGCAGTATTTTGCTCTTACTTGACATGTTCTGGTCCGTATAGCAGTATTTTGCTCAATACTTGACATTTCCTGGTCCGTATAGCAGTATTTTGCTCGATACTTGACATTTACTGGTCCATATAGCAGTATTTCGCCATATCCTTGACATGTACTGTTCCATGTGGCAGTATTTTGCTCGATACTTGACATTTACTGGACCATATAGCAGAATTTTGCGATATCCTTGACCTGTACTGGTCCATGTAGCAGTATTTTCCTCTATACTTGACATTTACTGGTCCGTATAGCAGTATTTTGCTCTATACTTGACATATTGCAGTATTTTGCTATATCTTTGACATTTACTGGTCGATATAGCAGTATGTTGCTCTATACTGGACATTTACTGGTCCATATAGCAGTATTTTGCTCTTACGTGACATTTGCTGGTCCATATAGCAGTATTTTGCCATATCCTTGACATGTACTGGTCCATATAGCAGTATTTTGCTCTATACTTGACATTTACTGGTCCGTATAGCAGTATTTTGCTCTATACTTGACATATTGCAGTATTTTGCTATATCTTTGACATTTACTGGTCCATATAGCAGTATTTTGCTCTATACTTGACATTTACTTGTCCATATAGCAGTATTTTCCTCTATCCTTGACATTTACTGGACCATATAGCAGTACTTTGCTCGATACTTGACATGTACTGGTCCATATAGCAGTATTTTGCTCTATACTTGACATTTACTGGCCCATATAGCAGTATTTTGCTCGATACTTGACATGTGCTGGTCCATATAGCAGTATTTTGCTCTATCCTTGACATTTAGCACTATTTTGCTATATATTTTACATTTACTGGTCCATATACCAGTATTTTGCTCTATTCTTGTCATTTACTGGTCCATATTGCAGTATTTTGCTCTATCCTTGACATTTACTGGTTCATATAGCAGTATTTTGCTCTATCCTTGACATTTACTGGCCCATATAGCAGTATTTTGCTCTATACTTGACATGTACTGGTCCATATAGCAGTATTTTGCTCTTACTTGACATGTACTGGTCCGTATAGCAGTATTTTGCTGAATACTTGACAATTACTGGTCCATATAGCAGTATTTTGCTATTTACTTGACATTTACTGGTCCATATAGCAGTATTTTGCTCGATACTTGACAGGTGCTGGTCCATATAGCAGTATTTTGCTCTAAACTTGACATATAGCACTATTTTGCTATATGTTTTACATTTACTGGTCCATATAGCAGTATTTTGCTCTATACTTGACATTTACTGCTCCATATAGCAGTATGTTGCTCTATACCTGACATTTTCTGGTCCATATAGCAGTATTTTGCTCTTACGTGACATTTACTGGTCCATATAGCAGTATTTTGCCATATCCTTGACATGTACTGGTCCATATAGCAGTATTTTGCTCTATACTTGACATTTACTGGGCCATATAGCAGTATTTTGCTCTATACTTGACATGTACTGGTCCATCTAGCAGTATTTTGCTCGATACTTGACATTTGCTGGTCCATATAGCCGTATACTTGACATGTACTGGTCCATATAGGAGTATTTTGCTCTTACTTGACGTGTACCGGTCCGTATAGCAGTATTTTGCTCTATACTTGACATATAGCAGTATGTGCTATGTCTGTGACATTTACTGGTCCATATAGCAGTTTGTTGCTCTATACTTGACATTTACTGGTCCATGTAGCAGTATTTTGCTCTATCCTTGACATGTACTGGTCCATATAGCAGTATTTTGCTGTATACTTGACATGTACTGGTCCATATTGCAGTATTTTGCTCTATTCTTGACATTTAATTGTCCATATAGCAGTATTTTGCTCTACCCTTGACATGTACTGCTCCATATAGCAGTATTTTGCTCTATCCTTGACATGTACTGGCCCATATAGCAGTATTTTGCTCTATTCTTGACATTTAATTGTCCATAGAGCAGTATGTTGCCCTATACTTGACATTTACTGGTCCATATAGCAGTATTTTGCTCTATACTTGACATGTACTGGTCCATAGAGCAGTATTTTGCTCTTACTTGACATGTACTGGTCCGTATAGCAGTATTTTCCTCTATACTTGACATATAGCAGTATTTTGCTATATCTTTGACATTTACTGGTCCATATTGCAGTATTTTGCTCTATACCTGACATTTACTGGTCCATATAGCAGTATTTTGCTCTATACTTGACATGTACTGGTCCATATAGCAGTATTTTGCTCTATACTTGACATTTACTGGCCCATATAGCAGTATTTTGCTCGATACTTGACATGTGCTGGTCCATATAGCAGTATTTTGCTCTATCCTTGACATTTAGCACTATTTTGCTATATATTTTACATTTACTGGTCCATATACCAGTATTTTGCTCTATTCTTGTCATTTACTGGTCCATATTGCAGTATTTTGCTCTATCCTTGACATTTACTGGTTCATATAGCAGTATTTTGCTCTATCCTTGACATTTACTGGCCCATATAGCAGTATTTTGCTCTATACTTGACATGTACTGGTCCATATAGCAGTATTTTGCTCTTACTTGACATGTACTGGTCCGTATAGCAGTATTTTGCTGAATACTTGACAATTACTGGTCCATATAGCAGTATTTTGCTATTTACTTGACATTTACTGGTCCATATAGCAGTATTTTGCTCGATACTTGACAGGTGCTGGTCCATATAGCAGTATTTTGCTCTAAACTTGACATATAGCACTATTTTGCTATATGTTTTACATTTACTGGTCCATATAGCAGTATTTTGCTCTATACTTGACATTTACTGCTCCATATAGCAGTATGTTGCTCTATACCTGACATTTTCTGGTCCATATAGCAGTATTTTGCTCTTACGTGACATTTACTGGTCCATATAGCAGTATTTTGCCATATCCTTGACATGTACTGGTCCATATAGCAGTATTTTGCTCTATACTTGACATTTACTGGGCCATATAGCAGTATTTTGCTCTATACTTGACATGTACTGGTCCATCTAGCAGTATTTTGCTCGATACTTGACATTTGCTGGTCCATATAGGCGTATACTTGACATGTACTGGTCCATATAGGAGTATTTTGCTCTTACTTGACGTGTACCGGTCCGTATAGCAGTATTTTGCTCTATACTTGACATATAGCAGTATGTGCTATGTCTGTGACATTTACTGGTCCATATAGCAGTTTGTTGCTCTATACTTGACATTTACTGGTCCATGTAGCAGTATTTTGCTCTATCCTTGACATGTACTGGTCCATATAGCAGTATTTTGCTGTATACTTCACATGTACTGGTCCATATTGCAGTATTTTGCTCTATTCTTGACATTTAATTGTCCATATAGCAGTATTTTGCTCTACCCTTGACATGTACTGCTCCATATAGCAGTATTTTGCTCTATCCTTGACATGTACTGGCCCATATAGCAGTATTTTGCTCTATTCTTGACATTTAATTGTCCATAGAGCAGTATGTTGCCCTATACTTGACATTTACTGGTCCATATAGCAGTATTTTGCTCTATACTTGACATGTACTGGTCCATAGAGCAGTATTTTGCTCTTACTTGACATGTACTGGTCCGTATAGCAGTATTTTCCTCTATACTTGACATATAGCAGTATTTTGCTATATCTTTGACATTTACTGGTCCATATTGCAGTATTTTGCTCTATACCTGACATTTACTGGTCCATATAGCAGTATTTTGCTCTATACTTGACATTTACTGGTCCATATAGCTGTATTTTGCTCTATACTTGACATTTACTGGGCCATATTGCAGTATTTTGAGCTTACTTGTCATGTACTGGTCCGTATAGCAGTATTTTGCTCTATACTTGACATTTACTGGTCCATATAGCAGTATTTTGCAATATCCTTGACATTTACTGGTCCATGTAGCAGTACTTTCCTCGATACTTGACATGTATGTGTTCCATAGAGCAGTATTTTGCTCTATACTTGACATTTACTGGCCCATATAGCAGTATTTTGCTCTTACTTGACATGTACTGGTCCGTCTAGCAGTATTTTGGTCAATACTTGACATTTTCTGGTCCGTATAGCAGTATTTTGCCATATCCTTGTCATGTACTGGTCCATGTAGCAGTATTTTGCTCGATACTTGACATTTACTGTACCATATAGCAGAATTTTGCCATATCGTAGACCTGTACTGGTCCATATAGCAGTATTTTGCTCTATCCTTGACATTTGCTCGCCCATATAGCAGTATTTTGCTCGATACTTGACATGTACTGGTCGATATAGCAGTATTTTGCTCTATACTTGACATTTACTGGTCCATATAGCAGTATTTTGCTCGATACTTGACATTTACTGGTCCATATAGCAGTATTTTGCTCTATACTTGACATTTACTGGTCCATATAGCAATATTTTGCTCGATACTTGACATATAGCACTATTTTGCTATATATTTTACATTTACTGGTCCATATACCAGTATTTTGCTCTATACTTGACATTAACTGGTCCATATTGCAGTATTTTGCTCTATCCTTGACATTTACTGGTCCATTTAGCAGTATTTTGCTCTATCCTTGAAATTTACTTGCCCATATAGCAGTATTTTGCTCTATACTTGACATGTACTGGTCCATATAGCAGTATTTTGCTCTTACTTGACATGTACTGGTCCATATAGCAGTATTTGGCTCTATAACTGACATGTACTGGTCCATATAGCAGTATTTTGCTCTTACTTGACATGTACTGGTCCGTATAGCAGTATTTTTGCTCAATACTTGACATTTACTGGTCCATATAGCAGTAGTTTGCTCTTTACTTGACATTTACTGGTCCATATAGCAGTATTTTGCTCTATACTTGACATATAGCACTATTTTGATATATGTTTTACATTTACTGGTCCATATAGCAGTATTTTGCTCTATACTTGACATTTACTGGTCCATATAGCAGTATGTTGCTCTTTACTTGACATTTACTGGTCCATATAGCAGTATTTTGCTCTTACGTGACATTTACTGGTCCATATAGCAGTATTTTGCCATATCCTTGATATGTACTGGTCCATATAGCAGTATTTTGCTCTATACTTGACATTTACTGGGCCATATAGCAGTATTTTGCTCTATACTTGACATGTACTGGTCCATATAGCAGTATTTTGCTCGATACTTGACATTTACTGGTCCATATAGCCGTATACTTGACATGTACTGGTCCATATAGGAGTATTTTGCTCTTACTTGACATGTACCGGTCCGTATAGCAGTATTTTGCTCTATACTTGACATATAGCTGTATTTTGCTATGTCTGTGACATTTACTGGTCCATATAGCAGTATTTTGCTGTATACTTGACATGTACTCGTCCATATTGCAGTATTTTGGTCTATTCTTGACATTTAATTGTCCATATAGCAGTATTTTGCTCTACCCTTGACATGTACTGCTCCATATAGCAGTTGTTTTGCTCTATCCTTGACATGTACTGGCCCATATAGCAGTATTTTGCTCTATTCTTGACATTTAATGGTCCATATAGCAGTATTTTGCTCTATCCTTGACATTTACTGGTCCATATAGCAGTATTTTGCTCTATACTTGACATGTACTGGTCCATATAGCAGTATTTTGCTCTTACTTGACATGTAAAGGTCCGTATAGCAGTATTTTCCTCTATACTTGACATATAGCAGTATTTTGCTATATCTTTGACATTTACTGGTCCATATTGCAGAATTTTGCACTATACCTGACATTTACAGGTCCATATAGCAGTATTTTGCTCTATACTTGACATTTACTGGTCCATATAGCAGTATTTTGCTCTATACTTGACATTTACCAGGCCATATTGCAGTATTTTGCTCTTACTTGACATGTACTGATCCGTATAGCAGTATTTTGCTCTTACTTGACATGTACTTGTCCGTATAGCAGTATTTTGCTCGATACTTGACATTTACTGGTCCATACAGCAGTATTTTGCTCTATCCTTGACATTTACTGGACCACGTAGCAGTATTTTGCTCGATACTTGACATGTACGTGTTCCATATAGCAGTATTTTGCTCTATACTTGACATTTACTGGCCCATATAGCAGTATTTTGCTCTTACTTGACATGCACTGGTCCGTCTAGCAGTATTTTGCTCAATACTTGACATTTTCTGGTCCGTATAGCAGTATTTTGCCATATCCTTGACATGTACTGGTCCATGTAGCAGTATTTTGCTCGATACTTGACATTTACTGGACCATATAGCAGAATTTTGCCATATCCTAGACCTGTACTGGTCCATATAGCAGTATTTTGCTCTATATTTGACATTTACTGGTCCATATAGCAGTATTTTGCCATATCCTTGACATGTGCTGGTCCATATAGCAGCATTTTGCTCTATACTTGACATTTACTGGTCCACATAGCAGTATTTCCCTCTATACTTGACATTTACCAGTCCATGTAGCAGTATTTTCCTCTATACTTTAAATTTACTGGTCCATATAGCAGTATGTTGCTCTATACTTGACATTTACTGGTCCATATAGCAGTATTTTTGTCTTACGTGACATTTGCTGGTCCATATAGCAGTATTTTGCCATATCCTTGACATGTACTGGTCCATATAGCAGTATTTTGCTCTATTCTTGACATTTACTGGTCCGTATAGCAGAATTTTGTTCTATACTTGACATATAGCAGTATTTTGCTCTATCTTTGACATTTACTGGTCCATATAGCAGTATTTTGCTCTATACTTGACATTTACTGGTCCATATAGCGGTATTTTGCTCTATCCTTGACATTTACTGGGCCATATAGCAGTATTTTGCTCTATCCTTGACATGTACTTGTCCGTATAGCAGTATTTTGCTCTATACTTGACATATAGCAGTATTTTGCTATATCTTTGACATTTACTGGTCCATATAGGAGTATTTAGCTTTATACTTGACATTTACTTGTCCATATAGCAGTATTTTGCTCTATCCTTGACATTTACTGGTCCGTATAGCAGTGTTTTGCTCGATACTTGACATGTGCTGGTCCATATAGCAGTATTTTGCTCTATACTTGACACATAGCAGTATTTTGCTCTATACTTGAAATTTACTGGTCCGTATAGCAGAATTTTGCTCTATACTTGACATATAGCAGTATTTTGCTCTATCTTTGACATTTACTGGTCCATATAGCAGTATTTTGCTCTATACTTGACATTTACTAGTCCATATAGCGGTATTTTGCTCTATCCTTGACATTTACTGGGCCATATAGCAGTATTTTGCTCTATCCTTGACATGTACTTGTCCGTATAGCAGTATTTTGCTCTATACTTGACATATAGCAGTATTTTGCTATATCTTTGACATTTACTGGTCCATATAGCAGTATTTTGCTCTATATTTGACATATACTGGTCCATATAGCAGTATTTTGCCCTATCCTTGACATTTACTGGTCCATATAGCAGTATTTTGCTCTATACTTGACATGTACTGGTCCATATAGCAGTATTTTGCTCTTACTTGACATGTACTGGCCCCGTATCGCAGTATTTTTCTCTGTACTTGATATATAGGAGTATTTTGCTATATCTTTGACATTTGCTGGTCCATTAGCAGTATTTTGCTCTATACTTGACATGTACTAGACCATATATAGCAGTATTTTGCTCGATACTTGACATTTACTGGTCCATATAGCAGTATTTTGCTCGATACTTGACATTTACTGGTCCACATAGCAGTATTTTGCTCTATCCTTGACATGTACTGGCCTATATAGCAGTATTTTGCTCTATGCTTGACATATACTGGTCCATATAGCAGTATTTTGCTCTTACTTGACATGTCCTGGTCCATATAGCAGAAATGTGCTCTATACTTGACACATAGCAGTATTTTGCTATATCTTTGACATTTACTGGTCCATATTGCAGTATTTTGCTCTATACCTGAAATTTACTGGTCCATATAGCAGTATTTTGCTCTATACTTGACATTTACTGGTCTATATAGCAGTATTTTGCTCTATACTTGACATTTAATGGGCCTCATAGCAGTATTTTGCTCTTACCTGACATGTACTGGTCCGTTATAGCAGAATTTTGTTCTATACTTGACATTTACTGGTCCGTATAGCAGTATTTTGCTCTATACTTGACATATTGCAGTATTTTGCTATATCTTTGACATTTACTGGTCCATATAGCAGTATTTTGCTCTATACTTGACATTTACTTGTCCATATAGCAGTATTTTGCTCTATCCTTGACATTTACTTGGCCATATAGCAGTATTTTGTTCTATCGTTGACATGTTCTTGTCCGTATCGCAGTATTATCTCTATACCTGACATATAGCAGTATTTTGCTATATCTTTGACATTTACTGGTCCATATAGCAGTATTTTGCTCTATACTTGACATTTACTTGTCCATATAGCAGTATTTTCCTCTATCCTTGACATTTACTGGCCCATATAGCAGTACTTTGCTCGATACTTGACATGTACTGGTCCATATAGCAGTAATTTTGCTCTATACTTGACATTTACTGGTCCATATAGCAGTATTTTGCTCGATACTTGACATGTACTGGTCCGTATAGCAGTATTTTGCTCAATACTTGACAATTACTGGTTCCATATAGCAGTATTTTGCTATTTACTTGACATTTACTGGTCCATATAGCAGTATTTTGCTCGATACTTGACATTTACTTGTCCATATAGCAGTATTTTGCTCTATGCTTGACATTTACTTGGCCATATAGCAGTATTTTGCTCTTACGTGACATTTACTGGTCCATATAGCAGTATTTTGCTCTAAACTTGACATATAGCACTATTTTGCTATATGTTTTACATTTACTGGTCCATATAGCAGTATTTTGCTCTATACTTGACATTTACTGGTTCATATAGCAGTATGTTGCTCTATACTTGACATTTTCTGGTCCATATAGCAGTATTTTGCTCTTACGTGACATTTACTGGTCCATATAGCAGTATTTTGCCATATCCCTGACATGTACTGGTCATATAGCAGTATTTTGCTCTATACTTGACATTTACTGGGCCATATAGCAGTATTTTGCTCTATACTTAGACATGTACTGGTCCATATAGCAGTATTTTGCTCGATACTTGACATTTGCTGGTCCATATAGCCGTATACTTGACATGTACTGGTCATATAGGAGGTATTTTGCTCTTACTTGACATGTACCGGTCCGTATAGCAGTATTTTGCTCTATACTTGACATATAGCAGTATTTTGCTATTGTCTGTGACATTTACTGGTCCATATAGCAGTTTGTTGCTCTATACTTGACATTTACTGGTCCATATAGCAGTATTTTGCTCTATCCTTGATAAGGTACTGGTCCATATAGCAGTATTTTGCTGTATACTTGACATGTACTGGTCCATATTGCAGTATTTTGCTCTATTCTGACATTTAATTGTCCATATAGCAGTATTTTGCTCTACCCTTGACATGTACTGCTCCATATAGCAGTATTTTGCTCTATCCTTGACATGTACTGGCCCATATAGCAGTATTTTGCTCTATTCTTGACATTTAATTGTCCATATAGCAGTATGTTGCCCTATACTTGACATTTACTGGTCCATATAGCAGTATTTTGCTCTATACTTGACATGTACTGGTCCATAGAGCAGTATTTTGCTCTTACTTGACATGTACTGGTCCGTATAGCAGTATTTTCCTCTATACTTGACATATAGCAGTATTTTGCTATATCTTTGACCTTTACTGGTCCATATTGCAGTATTTTGCTCTATACCTGACATTCACTGATCCATATAGCCGTATTTTGCTCTATACTTGACATTTACTGGTCCATATAGCAGTATTGTGCTCTATACTTGACATTTACTGGGCCATATTGCAGTATTTTGCTCTTACTTGACATGTACTGGTCCGTATAGCAGTATTTTGCTCTATACTTGACATTTACTGGTCCATATACCAGTATTTTGCAATATCCTTGACATTTACTGGTCCATGTAGCAGTATTTTCCTCGATACTTGACATGTTTGTGTTCCATAGAGCAGTATTTTGCTCTATACTTGACATTTACTGGCCCATATAGGAGTATTTTGCTCTTACTTGACATGTACTGGTCGTCTAGCAGTATTTTGGTCAATACTTGACATTTTCTGGTCCGTATAGCAGTATTTTCCCATATCCTTGTCATGTACTGGTCCATGTAGCAGTATTTTGCTCGATACTTGACATTTACTGTACCATATAGCAGAATTTGCCATATCGTAGACCTGTACTGGTCCATATAGCAGTATTTTGCTCTATACTTGACATTTACTGGTCCATATAGCAGTATTTTGCCATATCCTTGACATGTACTGGTCCATGTAGCAGCATTTTGCTCTATACTGACATTTACTGGTCCACATAGCAGTATTTTCCTCTATGCTTTACATTTACCAGTCCATGGAGCAGTATTTTTTTCTATACTTAAAATTTACTGGCCATATAGCAGTATGTTGCTCTATACTTGACATTTACTGGTCCATATAGCAGTATTTTTCTCTTACGTGACATTTGCTGGTCCATATAGCAGTATTTTGCCATATACTTGACATGTACTGGTCCATATAGCAGTATTTTGCTCTATACTTGACAATTACTGGTCGCTGGTCGGTATAGCAGTATTTTGCTCTATACTTGACATATAGCACTATTTTGCTCTATCTTTGACATTTACTGGTCCATATAGCAGTATTTTGCTCTATACTTGACATTTACTTGTCCATATAGCAGTATTTTGCTCTATCCTAGACATTTGCTGGGCCATATAGCAGTATTTTGCTCTATCCTTGACATGTACTTGTCCGTATAGCAGTAATTTGCTCTATAACTGACATATAGCAGTATTTTGCCATATACTTGACATGTACTGGTCCATATAGCAGTGTTTTGCTCTATACTTGACAATTACTGGTCGCTGGTCGGTATAGCAGTATTTTGCTCTATACTTGACATATAGCACTATTTTGCTCTATCTTTGACATTTACTGTCCATATAGCAGTATTTTGCTCTATACTTGACATTTACTTGTCCATATAGCAGTATTTTGCTCTATCCTAGACATTTGCTGGGCCATATAGCAGTATTTTGCTCTATCCTTGACATGTACTTGTCCGTATAGCAGTATTTTGCTCTATAACTGACATATAGCAGTATTTTGCTATATCTTTGACATTTACTGGTCCATATAGCAGTATTTAGCTCTATACTTGACATTTACTTGTCCATGTAGCAGTATTTTGCTCTATCGTTGACATTTACTGGTCCATAATAGCAGTATTTTGCACTATTCTTGACATTTACTTGTCCATATAGCAGTATTTTGCTCTATGCTTGACATTTACTGGTCCGTTATAGCAGTATTTTGCTCGATACTTGACATGTGCTGGTCCATATAGCAGTATTTTGCTCTATACTTGACATGTACTGGTCCATATAGCAGTATTTTGCTCTTACTTGACATGTACTGGTCCGTTATAGCAGTATTTTTCCTCTGTACTTGACATATAGCAGTATTTTGCTATATCTTTGACATTTGCTGGACCATATATAGCAGTATTTTGCTCTATACTTGACATGTACTAGACCATATATAGCAGTATTGTGCTCGATACTTGACATTTACTGGTCCATTATAGCAGTATTTTTCTCGATACTTGACATTTACTGGTCCATATAGCTGTATTTTGCTCTATCCTTGACATGTACTGGCCTATATTAGCAGTATTTTGCTCTATGCTTGACATGTACTGGTCCATGTAGCAGTATTTTGCTCTTACTTGACATGTCCTGGTCCATATAGCACTATTGTGCTCTATACTTGACACATAGCTGTATTTTGCTATATCTTTGACATTTACTGGTCCATATTGCAGTATTTTGCTCTATACCTGAAATTTACTGGTCCATATAGCAGTATTTTGCTCTATACTTGACATTTACTGGTCTATACAGCAGTATTTTGCTCTATACTTGACATTTACTGGGCCATATAGCAGTATTTTGCTCTTACCTGACATGTACTGGTCCGTATAGCAGTATTTTGCTCTATACTTGACATTCACTGGTCCATATGGCAGTATTTTGCTCTATCCTTGACATTTACGGGTCCATATAGCAGTATTTTGCTCTATACTTGACATGTACTGGTCCATATAGCAGTATTTTGCTCTTACTTGACATGTACTGGTCCGTATAGCAGTATTTTGCTCTATACTTGACATATTGCAGTATTTTGCTATATCTTTGACATTTACTGGTCCATATAGCAGTATTTTGCTCTATACGTGACATTTACTTGTCCATATAGCAGTATTTTGCTCTATCCTTGACATTTACTTGGCCATATAGCAGTATTTTGTTCTATCCTTGACATGTACTTGTCCGTATAGCAGTATTTTCTCTTTACTTGACATATAGCAGTATTTTGCTATATCTTTGACATTTACTGGTCCATATAGCAGTATTTTGCTCTATACTTGACATTTACTTGTCCATATAGCAGTATTTTGCTCCTATCCTTGACATTTACTGCCCCATATAGCAGTATTTTGCTCGATACTTGACATGTACTGGTCCATATAGCAGTATTTTGCTCTATACTTGACATTTACTGGTCCATATAGCAGTATTTTGTTCGATACTTGACATGTGCTGGTCCATATAGCAGTATTTTGCTCTATACTTGACATGTACTGGTCCATATAGCAGTATTTTGCTCTTACTTGACATGTACTGGTCCGTATAGCAGTATTTTCCTCTGTACTTGACATATAGCAGTATTTTGCTATATCTTTGACATTTGCTGGTCCATATAGCAGTATTTTGCTGTATACTTGAGATGTACTAGACCATATATAGTAGTATTGTGCTCGATACTTGACATTTACTGGTCCATATAGCAGTATTTTCCTCGATACTTGACATTTACTGGTCCATATAGCAGTATTTTCCTCTATCCTTGACATGTACTGGCCTATATAGCAGTATTTTGCTCTATGCTTGACATGTACTGGTCCATGTAGCAGTATTTTGCTCTTACTTGACATGTCCTGGTCCATATAGCACTATTGTGCTCTATACTTGACACCTAGCAGTATTTTGCTATATCTTTGACATTTACTGGTCCATATTGCAGTATTTTGCTCTATACCTGAAATTTACTGGTCCATATAGCAGTATTTTGCTCTATACTTGACATTTACTGGTCTATACTGCAGTATTTTGCTCTATACATGACATTTACTGGGCCATATAGCAGTATTTTGCTCTTACCTGACATGTACTGGTCCGTATAGCAGTATTTTGCTCTATACTTGACATTTACTGGTCCATATGGCAGTATTTTGCTCTATCCTTGACATTTACGGGTCCATATAGCAGTATTTTGCTCTATACTTGACATGTACTGGTCCATATAGCAGTTATTTTGCTCTTACTTGACATGTACTTGTCCGTATAGCAGTATTTTGCTCGATACTTTACTTTTACTGGTCCATACAGCAATATTTTGCTCTATCCTTGACATTTACTGGTCCAATGTAGCAGTATTTTGCTCGATACTTGACATGTATGTGTTCCATATAGCAGTATTTTGCTCTATACTTGACATTTACTGGCCCATATAGCAGTATTTTGCTCTTACTTGACATGTACTGGTCCGTTTATAGCAGTATTTTGCTCAATACTTGACATTTCCTGGTCCGTATAGCAGTATTTTGCTATATCCTTGACATGTACTGTTCCATGTAGCAGTATTTTGCTCGATACTTGACCTTTACGGGACCATATAGCAGAATTTTGCCATATCCTTGACCTGTACTGGTCCATGTAGCAGAATTTTGCCATATCCTTGACCTGTACTGGTCCATGTAGCAGTATTTTGCTCTTACTTGACATGTACTGGTCCGTATAGCAGTATTCTGCTCGATACTTGACATTTACTGGTCCATATAGCAGTATTTTGCTATATCCTTGACATGTACTGTTCCATGTAGCAGTATTTTGCTCGATACTTGACCTTTACGGGACCATATAGCAGAATTTTGCCATATCCTTGACCTGTACTGGTCCATGTAGCAGTATTTACCTCTATACTTAAAATTTACTGGTCCATATTGCAGTATGTTGCTCCACACTTGACATTTACTGGTCCATATAGCAGTTTTTTGCTCTTACGTGACATTTGCTGGTCCATATAGTAGTATTTTGCCATATCCTTGACATGTACTGGTCCATATAGCAGTATTTTGCCTCTATACTTGACATTTACTGGTCCGTATAGCAGTATTTTGCTCTATACTTGACATATTGCAGTATTTTGCTATATCTTTGACATTTACTGGTCCATATAGCAGTATTTTGCTCTATACTTGATATTTACTTGTCCATATAGCAGTATTTTGCTCTATCCTTGACATTTACTGCCCCATATAGCAGTATTTTGCTCGATACTTGACATGTACTGGTCCATATAGCAGTATTTTGCTCTATACTTGACATTTACTGGTCCATATAGCAGTATTTTGCTCGATACTTGACATGTGCTGGTCCATATAGCAGTATTTTGCTCTATACTTGACATTTAGCACTATTTTGCTATATATTTTACATTTGCTGGTCCATATACCAGTATTTTGCTCTATACTTGTCATTTACTGGTCCATATTGCAGTATTTTGCTCTATCCTTGACATTTACTGGTCCATATAGCAGTATTTTGCTGTATCCTTTACATTTACTGGCCCATATAGCAGTATTTTGCTCTATACTTGACATGTACTGGTCCATATAGCAGTATTTTGCTCTTACTTGACATGTACGGGTCCGTATAGCAGTATTTTGCTCAATACTTGACATTTACTGGTCCATATAGCAGTATTTTGCTATTTACTAGACATTTACTGGTCCATATAGCAGTATTTTGCTCGATACTTGACATGTGCTGTTCCATATAGCAGCATTTTGCTCTATACTTGACATATAGCACTATTTTGCTATATGTTTTACATTTACTGGTCCGTATAGCAGTATTTTGCTCTATACTTGACATTTACTGGTCCATATAGCAGTATGTTGCTCTATGCTTGACATTTACTGGTCCATATAGCAGTATTTTGCTCTTACGTGACATTTACTGGTCCAAATAGCAGTATTTTGCCATATCCTTGACATGTACTGGTCCATATAGCAGTATTTTGCTCTATACTTGACATTTACTGGGCCATATAGCAGTATTTTGCTCTATACTTGACATGTACTGGTCCATATAGCAGTATTTTGCTCGCTACTTGACATTTACTGGTCCATATAGCCGTATACTTGACATGTACTGGTCCATATAGGAGTATTTTGCTCTTACTTGACAATTACCGGTCCGTATAGCAGTATTTTGCTCTATACTTGACATATAGCAGTGTTTTGCTATGTCTGTGACATTTACTGGTCCATATAGCTGTATGTTGCTCTATACTTGACATTTACTGGTCCATATAGCAGTATTTTGCTCTATCCTTGACATGTACTGGTCCATATAGCAGTATTTTGCTGTATACTTGACATGTACTGGTCCATATTGCAGTATTTTGCTCCATTCTTGACATTTAATTGTCCATATAGCAGTATTTTGCTCTACCCTTGACATGTACTGCTCCATATAGCAGTATTTTGCTCTATCCTTGACATGTACAGGCCCATATAGCAGTATTTTGCTCTATTCTTGACATTTAATTGTCCATATAGCAGTATTTTGCTCTATCCTTGACATTTACTGGTCCATATAGCAGTATTTTGCTCTATACTTGACATGTACTGGTCCATATAGCAGTATTTTGCTCTTACTTGACATGTACTGGTCCGTATAGCAGTATTTTCCTCTATACTTGACATATAGCAGTATTTTGCTATATCTTTGACATTTACTGGTCCATATAGCAGTATTTTGCCCTATACCTGACATTTACTGGTCTATATAGCAGTATTTTTGCTCTATACTTGACATTTACTGGTCCATATAGCAGTATTTTGCTCTATACTTGACATTTACTTGGCCATATTGAAGTATTTTGCTCTTACTTGACATGTACTGGTCCGTATAGCAGTATTTTGCTCTATACTTGACATTTACTGGTCCATATAGCAGTATTTTGCAATATCCTTGACATTTACTGGTCCATATAGTAGTATTTTGCTCTTTACTTGTCATGTACTGGTCCATATAGCAGTATTTTGCTCTTACTTGACATGTACTTGTCCGTATAGCGGTATTTTGCTCGATACTTGACATTTACTGGTCCATACAGCAGTATTTTGCTCTATCCTTGACATTTACTGGACCATGTAGCAGTATTTTTCTCGATACTTGACATGTATGTGTTCCATAGAGCAGTATTTTGCTCTATACTTGACATTTACTGGCCCATATAGCAGTATTTTGCTCTTACTTGACATGTACTGGTCCGTCTAGCAGTATTTTGCTCAATACTTGACATTTTCTGGTCCGTAGAGCAGTATTTTGCCATATCCTTGTCATGTACTGGTCCATGTAGCAGTATTTTGCTCTATACTTGACATTTACGGAACCATATAGCAGAATTTTGCCATATCCTAGACCTGTACTGGTCCATATAGCAGTATTTTGCTCTATACTTGACATTTACTGGTCCATATAGCAGTATGTTGCTCTTTACTTGACATTTACTGGTCCATATAGCAGTATTTTGCTCTTACGTGTCATTTACTGGTCCAAATAGCAGTATTTTGCCATATCCTTGACATGTACTGGTCCATATAGCAGTATTTTGCTCTATACTTGACATTTACTGGTCCATATAGCAGTATTTTGCTCTATACTTGACATGTACTGGTCCATATAGCAGTATTTTGCTCGCTACTTGACATTTACTGGTCCATATAGCCGTATACTTGACATGTACTGGTCCATATAGGAGTATTTTGCTCTTACTTGACATGTACCGGTCCGTATAGCAGTATTTTGCTCTATACTTGACATATAGCAGTATTTTGCTATGTCTGTGACATTTACTGGTCCATATAGCAGTATGTTGCTCTATACTTGACATTTACTGGTCCAAATAGCAGTACTTTGCTCTATCCTTGACATGTACTGGTCCATATAGCAGTATTTTGCTGTATACTTGACATGTACTGGTCCATATTGCAGTATTTTGCTCTATTCTTGACATTTAATTGTCCATATAGCAGTATTTTGCTCTACCCTTGACATGTACTGCTCCATATCCTAGGGGGGTTTGATCATCCCCTACTAGGCGGGTCCTCAGGTGGCGGATAGAGGACGGCCTGCTCAATTGGGCGGGTTTGCTAATTTCTAATTGGCAGGTTTGCTCAATTGAGTTGGTTCGCTGCGAAATACATAAATACGCAGCCCCGGACCAAAATGATCAGTCCTGCTAATACCATCTGGCAGGCACCTTGTTCTCCCGTGAGGTGCATTCCGAAGGCCCCGGAAGAAGGAATCCTGGCAGTTGAGGACTCGTGGCCCCGGTTAGGGCAGTCTCCGGGATGGAGACCTGGTCTCCATTTCGGAGATAATCTTGTTCAACACACTGCTTTTGCCCCAATTTCGGGAGTAGAAGGATGGTCGGATGGTCCGTTCTGGCCAATCGGGAGCCCCCACCCCAAAAAGTACTGGGTGTCACTTCGTGGGGCATTTGGTGGCCATTCAATCAGTCATTTTCTTTAATCATTTATCATAATTGCCATTGTGTGATGTTTTTAAACTATTTTTTAACCAAATTACTTATTTCTGCTGCACTGTTTGTTTCAGTTTTTGGTTTTTTTAGTTTTATGTTTTGTTTATTTTATCGTTTATTTTTTCTTCCCATCTGAAGACCTGGCACTTCCACACACGGGCCAATCAGCCAGTGGCATACTTCGGTATCAACACTGGCTGAGTATACTGCCCCATACCAGGTATGTGGGAATACCGGCAACCCGGTGGGTTCACTGCGTGGCAGTAACCCTACCCCTTGTTGGACTCCGCGGTGGGTGGGAGCCGGGGCAATGAACGATTTACTTCATTAACATGGATCACATACCAAATAAAAAAAAGAAACGAGGTCGAGAAATACAACTCACTTCATCAGACTCTGACTCGGATAAGGATACAGACAATCATAACATTTCAAAGAATTGGCCAAGGTTTGTAATCATATATGCGGAAGACGAAGATAAAAAGGCATCATCAGTTAACCCATTCGTGTTGGAAAAAACTATTAAAGGAATAGCAGGGACAGTGAAGGATGTTAAAAAATTAAGATCAGGGGGAATATTGGTTGAATGTAAAACAGAATTTCAGGCGGTAAATTTATTGAAAATTGAACAGATTATGGATATGAGAGTTGTGGCCTTTCCGCACAAAACCCTAAATTCCAGCAAGGGTGTGCTTAGAACAAGAGAACTTGCAGGCATGGATGTAATGGATATCAGGAAGGAACTAACATCACAAAACATCACTGATGTCAAAAGAATTGAGATTAAAAAAGATGGTAAACTGATACAGACCAACACATACATTTTAACTTTTGGCTCATCTCAACCGCCAAAATCGATTAAAGTGGGTTACATGAACATCAAAGTGGATTTGTATATACCAAATCCACTTCGATGCTTCAAATGTCAAAAATTTGGACATAGTCAAAACAACTGTAGAGGCCAAACAATATGCTTTAGATGCGGTCAACAACATGAAGAGCCATGTAACAACCCAATCAAGTGTGTAAACTGCCAGGGCAATCATATGTCATCCTCTAAAGATTGCCCTATCTGGCAAAAAGAAAAAACATCCAAAAGGTGAAGTGTGAAAAACAAGTAAGCTTTCAGGAGGCCAGAGCAATTGTAACATCTACGCTTGGCTTCAATACATCAGCACCATCGTATGCCACAACAGTAAAACAAAAGGTACCCACAAAGTCAGTAGAATGCCAGACACAGTATACATGGCTCAACAGCACAATTCCTTCCTTATTACAGGCATTTACTATGGATCATTCTAATCAAACAGAAACACAATCAACACAAACCAAATCAACTGTTCCCTCAACAAACGACCAAATAACAAAAACAATTCACACGCAAGACCGCACAAACGATTTATCACAAAAAAATAAAAATTCTAATCCAAAACCTGAACAAAAGAATGAGTCAAATAAATTGAAATCAAATCAGCAACAAAGATCCCAGCAAGAAAATCTGAGTCAGAGTCAGAGGAGAAAACAACAAAAAGAGCAAAAAGAAAAGGATAAAAAAAAATTAGAACCAGACAGACTCCCAAAACGCCTTCAAAATGTTGTGACGAACAACATGTTTGATGGCATCGAGGCAATGTCAGTCGATGAGTGCATCGATGACACGTTCTCGTCTAAACCACGCCTGTCTTCATCACAGGTTAAGTCCCCACGTAAGACTTCACCAAAAAAAACGGGGGCAATATCTCCCATACGTCCACCAGCAAAATCGCCACTCAAACATGGCCAACACAGCTAAACACAATATAATACAGTGGAATTGTCGAGGTTTTAGAGCGAATTTTAATGAACTGGGCCTTCTAAGCCAAAAATATAAACCTGCTGCCTTTTGCCTGCAGGAAACTCTTCTAAAGAAACCCGAGGCTCAGGATCATTCAGCTTTCAAGCATTATACATTGTATAATGCCTGGGCAGATGACAATGATCTTCATATTCGTGGAACATCTGTTTTAGTTAGGAATGACATCATTCACAGTTCTGTTCCATTACAGACAAATTTACAGGCTGTGGCGGTACGCCTAACATTAAACAAAACAGTTACACTTTGTTCGATTTATGTTTCACCAAGTAAAGCCCTACACCTGAATGATCTTGAGTTACTGGTCCAACAGCTCCCAACTCCATACATTTTGTTGGGTGATTTTAACGCACATAGCCCTCTTTGGGGTAATTCCTGCAGTCAAGAAGATGCAAAAGGTAAAACTGTAGAAGAGTTCATTACAAAATATGACTTGTGCTTGTTCAATGATGGGTCAGATACTTACCTGCACCCCGCATCTGGTTCTTACACTTCAATTGATTTAACAATTGCATGCCCTTCTGTCTTCCTTGATTTTTCATGGAAGGCAGAAGATGACTTGTGCGAGAGTGACCACTTTCCGATTGTGTTGGAGAGTGTAGTTCCGGCGGATGATGAGAGGGTGCCCCAGTGGAACTTTAAAAAGGCTGACTGGGACACTTTCTCATCGCTTTGTTCTGAACGCCTCACACGGGAGAAATTTCGGGACAGTACTGACCAGATTGAACACTTCACCACAGAGTTGATTGACATTGCAAGCCAAGTCATTCCTAAAACCTCGGCAAATCCAAAACGTTTCACTAAACCATGGTTTGATACTGAGTGCAAACAGGCTATAAAAGATCGCAAGAAATTTGAGAGGGAATTTAATAAGTCACCAACTACACAAAATTTGGATAGATTACGTATAAATCGGGCAAAAACAAGACGACTTTTAAAACATAAAAAGAAAAGTTCATGGGAAACTTACGTTTCGAAACTAAATCAAAACACCCCCATCACTAAAATTTGGAAAATGATTAAAAAAATTAAAGGAAAAGAAACAAAATCAGCTGTACAACACCTAAAAGATAACAACACACTCATAACATCAAAACAGGAAATTTCAAACAAGTTGGCCTCTACATTTTCTAAACATTCGTCGTCTGAAAATAGTAACCCAGAGTTCCTCAAACTTAAAAAACAACAAGAAAAACAAAAGATTAAATTTACATCAAATAACTTAGAGGACTACAACGAACCTTTCTCTATGGAAGAGTTAAGTAACTCTTTGCATAGAGCAAAGGATTCTGCCACTGGACCTGATCAAATACACTATCAACTTTTAAAGCATCTGTCTCAAACTTCACTTGCACTTTTATTGTCCATTTTTAATGACATTTGGGTGACTGGCCAGTTTCCACCTTCCTGGCGAAACGCTACTATAATTCCTATTCCTAAGCCTGATAAAGATCACAGCAACCCAAGCAATTATAGGCCTATTGCCTTAACAAGTTGTCTGTGTAAAACCATGGAGAGGATGATCAATGATCGACTTGTCTGGTTTCTGGAATCGAACAATCTGCTTGCAGATGTTCAGTGTGGTTTCAGAAACCAGAGAAGTACTGTGGATCATTTGGTTAGATTAGAAACGTTTATAAGAAATGCCTTTGCCAGAAAAGAACATGTGGTCGCCATCTTCTTTGACCTGGAAAAGGCATATGACACAACGTGGACGTATGGGATTTTAAAAGATCTTTTTAACATGGGGTTGAGGGGGCGTATGCCTCTTTTTATTGAAAACTTTTTGAGGGACCGCCGATTTCAGGTTCGTGTTGGGTCAACGTTATCTGATCCTCACGGGCAGGAATTGGGGGTTCCTCAAGGAAGTATTTTATCTGTTACCCTTTTCTCAGTGAAAATCAATAGTATTATTGATGCAATTGAGAATATGGTTGATTCGTCATTGTATGTAGATGACTTTTTAATCTGCTATAGCAGCAAAAAATGAATGCTATAGAGCGCAAACTTCAGCTGTGTTTGAACAGAATCCAGAAATGGGCTACAGAAAACGGCTTCAAATTCTCAAAAACGAAAACTAATTGTGTTCATTTCTGTAAGCTCCGGAAGCACCACCTTGATCCGGAATTGAAAATAGACGGGAGTCGTATTAATGTTGTTAAGGAAGTGAAATTCTTGGGTTTGTTGTTTGACAGCAAACTGAATTTCACTTCTCATATAAAACAACTAAAGGTGAAATGTAAAAGGGCACTGAACATTTTGAAGGTAGTTGGTAGCACTGATTGGGGTGCTGACCTAAAAACATTACTCCATCTGTATAGATCACTTGTCAGATCAAAATTAGATTACGGCTGTGTGGTTTACGGTTCTGCTAGAAAGTCATATCTCAAACCTCTTGATGCCATTCATAATAGTGGCATAAGAATCAGCCTTGGTGCTTTTAGAACATCACCGGTAGATTCGATGCTTGTTGAGGCAGAGGAGCCTTCTCTTGAGAAGCGCAGAATTAAACTTTCACTTCAATATGTTTCAAAACTTCTTTCTAATCCGTCTAACCCCGCATACAATTGTGTCTCAGAACCTCAAAATACTGAATTTTTTAACCGTCATCAGGAACATATCCCTCCATTGGGAATTAGAATAAAACCTCATTTGGAGTCTGCCAAAATTGAACCAGTTGCAGTAAAAGAGAATCGTGAACCACAAACTCCTCCTTGGCATCTTAAAAAGCCAACAGTTATTTTGGACCTAGCATCTACTAAAAAGTCTGAAACAAATTCTCTGCAGTTTAAGCAGAAATATGCCGAAATTAAGTCAAAGTATAGTACATATACAAGGATCTATACGGATGGATCAAAAGATGGTGACAAAGTAGCATCAGCTATTGTCACTGATGATCATGTCACTTCAATCAGAATACCGAATCAAAGTTCTATTTTCACAGCTGAAGTTAAAGCTTTACAACTCGCCCTCGAACATATTGAAAATGTACAGGAAAAGAAGTCGATTATTTTTTCTGACTCTCTTTCCTCTTTGCTTGCTTTGCTCAACCCCAGGTTGAAGAACCCTCTCATTTTGGAACTTCGTGAGAAGTTATCAACTCTCATGTCTGACCAATATGACATCGTGTTTTGCTGGTTACCCGGACATGTAGATATCGCTGGTAACACCAGGGCAGACAGTGCAGCAAAACAGGCTTTATCCAAGCCTCTCACTGATTTTAAGATTCCGTTCAGTGACTTCCAACCACATATCAGTAGTTACATCAAATCCATGTGGCAGGCGGAATGGGATGAAGCGACAAATAACAAGCTCCATCGCTTCCGACCCACTATTTCTGATCACTACCCACCCAGTAACCTTTGTAGAAAGGATCATGTTATTCTGACACGGTGTCGTGTTGGTCATACACGACTTACACATTCCTTTTTGTTAGAGGGTAATATGCGACCAGAGTGTGTTCCCTGCCAGCAGGTGTTGACAGTGGAGCACATTCTTTTGCACTGTACAGATTTTAATCTTGTTAGACGACAGTATTTTAATGTTGCGTCTCTCAGAGACCTGTTTTACAAGACAAACTCTCATAAAGTTTTATCGTTCCTGAAGGAAATCAACCTTTTTAATAAATTTTAAATAGTCTGGTTTTATTATTTTAAATTCCCATCTATCATTTATAGCTGTCTCACGGGTTGATTTTCACAGCTGTTTTGATGAACTGCACTCATTTTTTTTAATTCCATTGTTCGCTTGTCAGGTGTACTTTACGTTTTTCATGTGTTGTCATCTCTTTTTTAACTTCTGCGTTGAAAATAATGATCTTTTTTAACATTTCATACTTTCATCGCCACGATATAGCCTTAGTTGCTGATGTGGCGTAAAGCACCAATAAATAAATAAATAAATACTGCTCCATATAGCAGTATTTTGCTCTATCCTTGACATGTACAGGCCCATATAGCAGTATTTTGCTCTATTCTTGACATTTAATTGTCCATATAGCAGTATTTTGCTCTATCCTTGACATGTACTGGTCCATATAGCAGTATTTTGCTCTATACTTGACATGTACTGGTCCATATAGCAGTATTTTGCTCTTACTTGACATGTACTGGTCCGTATAGCAGTATTATCCTCTATACTTGACATATAACAGTATTTTGCTATATCTTTGACATTTACTGGTCCATATAGCAGTATTTTGCCCTATACCTGACATTTACTGGTCTATATAGCAGTATTTTGCTCTATACTTGACATTTACTGGTCCATATAGCAGTATTTTGCACTATACTTGACATTTACTTGGCCATATTGAAGTATTTTGCTCTTACTTGACATGTACTGGTCCGTATAGCAGTATTTTGCTCGATACTTGACATTTACTGGTCCATATAGCAGTATTTTGCAATATCCTTGACATTTACTGGTCCATATAGTAGTATTTTGCTCTATACTTGACATGTACTGGTCCATATAGCAGTATTTTGCTCTTACTTGACATGTACTTGTCCGTATAGCGGTATTTTGCTCGATACTTGACATTTACTGGTCCATACAGCAGTATTTTGCTCTATCCTTGACATTTACTGGACCATGTAGCAGTATTTTCCTCGATACTTGACATGTATGTGTTCCATAGAGCAGTATTTTGCTCTATACTTGACATTTACTGGCCCATATAGCAGTATTTTGCTCTTACTTGACATGTACTGGTCCGTCTAGCAGTATTTTGCTCAATACTTGACATTTTGTGGTCCGTAGAGCAGTATTTTGCCATATCCTTGTCATGTACTGGTCCATGTAGCAGTATTTTGCTCTATACTTGACATTTACGGAACCATATAGCAGAATTTTGCCATATCCTTGACATGTACTGGTCCATATAGCAGTATTTTGCTCTATACTTGACATTTACTGGTCCATATAGCAGTATTTTGCCATATCCTTGACATGTACTGGTCCATATAGCAGCATTTTGCTCTATACTTGACATTTACTGGTCCACATAGCAGTATTTTCCTCTATGCTTGACATTTACCAGTCCATGTAGCAGTATTTTCGTCTATACTTAAAATTTACTGGCCATATAGCAGTATGTTGCTCTATACTTGACATTTACTGGTCCATATAGCAGTATTTTGCTCTATACTTGACATATAGCAGTATTTTGCTCTATCTTTGACATTTACTGGTCCATATAGCAGTATTTTCCTCTATACTTGACATTTACTTGTCCATATAGCAGTATTTTGCTCTATCCTTGACATTTACTGGGCCATATAGCAGTATTTTGCTCTATCCTTGACATGTACTTGTCCGTATAGCAGTATTTTGCTCTATACTTGACATACAGCAGTATTTTGCTATATCTTTGACATTTACTGGTCCATATAGCAGTATTTAGCTCTATACTTGACATTTACTTGTCCATGTAGCAGTATTTTGCTCTATCCTTGACATTTAGTGGTCCATATAGCAGAATTTTGCTCTATTCTTGACATTTACTTGTCCATATAGCAGTATTTTGCTCTATCCTTGACATTTACTGGTCCGTATAGCAGTATTTTGCTCGATACTTGATATGTGCTGGTCCATGTAGCAGTATTTTGCTCTATACTTGACACATAGCAGTATTTTGCTATATGTTTGACATTTACTGGTCCATATAGCAGTATTTTCCTCTATACTTGGCATTTACTGGTCCATATAGCAGTATTTTGCTCTATCCTTGACATTTACTGGTCCATATAGCAGAATTTTGCTCTATACTTGACATGTACTAGTCCATATAGCAGTATTTTGCTGGATACTTGACATATAGCAGTATTTTGCTATATCTTTGACATTTGCTGGTCCATATAGCAGTATTTTGCTCTACACTTGACATGTACAAGTCCATATAGCATTATTTTGCTCGATACTTGAAATTTACTGGTCCATATAGCAGTATTTTGCTCTATCCTTGACATGTACTGGCCTATATAGCAGTATTTTGCTCTATGCTTGACATGTACTGGTCCATATAGCAGTGTCTTGCTCTTACTTGACATGTCCTGGTCCATATAGCAGTATTGTGCTCTATACGTGACACATAGCAGTATTTTGCTATATCTTTGACATTTACTGGTCCATATTGCAGTATTTTGCTCAATACTTGACATTTTCTGGTCCGTATAGCAGTATTTTGCCCTATACTTGACATTTACTGGTCCGTATAGCAGTATTTTGCTCTTACGTGACATTTGCTGGTCCATATAGCAGTATTTTGCCATATCCTTGACATTTACTGGTCCATATAGCAGTATTTTGCTCTATACTTGACATTTACTGGTCCGTATAGCAGTATTTTGCTCTATACTTGACATATATCAGTATTTTGCTATATCTTTGACATTTACTGGTCGATATAGCAGTATTTAGCTCTATACTTGACATTTACTTGTCCATGTAGCAGTATTTTGCTCTATACTTGACATATAGCAGTATTTTGCTATATCTTTGACATTTGCTGGTCCATATAGCAGTATTTAGCTCTATACTTGACATTTACTTGTCCATGTAGCAGTATTTTGCTCTATCCTTGACATTTACTGGTCCATATAGCAGAATTTTGCTCTATTCTTGACATTTACTTGTCCATATAGCAGTATTTTGCTCTATCCTTGACATTTACTGGTCCGTATAGCAGTATTTTGCTCTATACTTGACATTTACTGGTCCGTATAGCAGTATTTTGCTCTTACGTGACATTTGCTGGACCATATAGCAGAATTTTGCCATATCCTTGACCTGTACTGGTCCATGTAGCAGTATTTTCCTCTATACTTAAAATTTACTGGTCAATATAGCAGTATGTTGCTCTATACTTGACATTTACTGGTCCATATAGCACTATTTTGCTCTTACGTGACATTTGCTGGTCCATATAACAGTATTTTGCCATATCCTTGACATGTACTGGTCCATATAGCAGTATTTTGCTCTATACTTGACATTTACTGGTCCGTATAGCAGTATTTTGCTCTATACTTGACATATTGCAGTATTTTGCTATATCTTTGACATTTACTGGTCCATATAGCAGTATTTTGCTCTATCCTTGACATTTACTTGGCCATATAGCAGTATTTTGTTCTATCCATGACATGTACTTGTCTGTATAGCAGTATTTTCTCTATACTTGACATATAGCAGTATTTTGCTATATCTTTGACATTTACTGGTCCATATAGCAGTATTTTGCTCTATACTTGACATTTACTTGTCCATATAGCAGTAATTTGCTCTATCCTTGACATTTACTGGCCCATATAGCAGTATTTTGCTCGATACTTGACACGTACTGGTCCATATAGCAGTATTTTGCTCTATACGTGACATTTACTGGTCCATATAGCAGTATTTTGCTCCATACTTGACATGTGCTGGTCCATATAGCAGTATTTTGCTGTATACTTGACATTTACTGGTCCATATAGCAGTATTTTGCTCGATACTTGACATATAGCACTATTTTGCTATATATTTTACATTTACTGGTTCATATACCAGAATTTAGCGCCATACTTGACATTTACTGGTCCATATTGCAGTATTTTGCTCCATCCTTGACATTTACTGGTCCATATAGCAGTATTTTGCTCTATCCTTGACATTTACTGGCCCATATATCAGTATTTTGCTCTATACTTGACATGTACTGGTCCATATAGCAGTATTTTACTCTCACTTGACATGTACTGGTCCATATACCAGTATTTGGCTCTATACTTGACATGTACTGGTCCATATAGTAGTATTTTGCTCTTACTTGACATGTACTGGTCCGTATAGCAGAATTTTGCTCAATACTTGACATTTACTGGTCCATATAGCAGTATTTTGCTCTTACTTGACATGTACTGGTCCATATACCAGTATTTGGCTCTATACTTGACATGTACTGGTCCATATAGCAGTATTTTGCTCTTACTTGACATGTACTGGTCCGTATAGCAGAATTTTGCTCAATACTTGACATGTGCTGGTCCATATAGCAGGATTTTGCTCTATACTTGACATATAGCACTATTTTGCTATATGTTTTACATTTACTGGTCCATATAGCAGTATTTTGCTCTATACTTGACATTTACTGGTCCATATAGCAGTATGTTGCTCTATACCTGACATTTACTGGCCCATATAGCAGTATTTTGCTCTTACGTGACATTTACTGGTCCATATAGCCGTATACTTGACATGTACTGGTCCATATAGGAGTATTTTGCTCTTACTTGACATGTACTTGTCCGTATAGCAGTATTTTGCTCTATACTTGACATATAGCAGTATTTTGCTATGTCTGTGACATTTACTGGTCCATATAGCAGTATGTTGCTCTATACTTGACATTTACTGGTCCATATAGCAGTATTTTGCTCTATCCTTGACATGTACTGGTCCATATAGCAGTAATTAGTTGTATACTTGACATGTACTGGTCCATATTGCAGTATTTTGCTCTATTCTTGACATTTAATTGTCCATATAGCAGTATTTTGTTCTACACTTGACATGTACTGCTCCATATAGCAGTATTTTGCCCTATCCTTGACATGTACTGGCCCATATAGCAGTATTTTGCTCTATTCTTGACATTTAATTGTCCATATAGCAGTATTTTGCTCTATCCTTGACATTTACTGGTCCATATAGCAGTATTTTGCTCTATACTTGACATGTACGGGTCCATATAGCAGTATTTTGCTCTTACTTGACATGTACTGGTCCGTATAGCAGTATTTTGCTCAATACTTGACATTTGCTGGTCCATGTAGCAGTATTTTGCGCCTATACTTGACATTTACTGGTCCATATAGCAGTATTTTGCTCGATACTTGACATGTGCTGGTCGAAATAGCAGTATTTTGCTCTATACTTGACATATAGCACTATTTTGCTATATGTTTTACATTTACTGGTCCATATAGCAGCATTTTGCTCTATACTTGACATTTACTGGTCCATATAGCAGTATGTTGCTCTATACTTGACATTTACTGGCCCATATAGCAGTATTTTGCTCTTACGTGACATTTACTGGTCCATATAGCAGTATTTTGCCATATCCTTGACATGTACTGGTCCATATAGCAGTATTTTGCTCTATACTTGATATTTACTGGGGCATATAGCAGTATTTTGCTCTATACTTGACATGTACTGGTCCATATAGCAGTATTTTGCTCTTACTTGACATGTACTTGTCCGTATAGCAGTATTTTGCTAGATACTTGACATTTACTGGTCCATACAGCAGTATTTTGCTCTATCCTTGACATTTACTGGTCCATGTAGCAGTATTTTGCTCGATACTTGACATGTATGTGTTTCATATAGCAGTATTTTGCTCTATACTTGACATTTACTGGCCCATATAGCAGTATTTTACTCTTACTTGACATGTACTGGTCCGTATAGCAGTATTTTGCTCAATACTTGACATTTTCTGGTCCGTATAGCAGTATTTTGCTCGATACTTGACATTTACTGGCCCATATAGCAGTATTTTTGCCATATCCTTGACATGTACTGGTCCATGTAGCAGTATTTTGTTCGATACTTGACATTTACTGGACCATATAGCAGAATGTTGCCATATCCTTGACCTGTACTGGTCCATGTAGCAGTATTTTCCTCTATACTTAAAATTTACTGGTCCATATAGCAGTATGTTGCTCTATACTTGACATTTACTGGTCCATATAGCAGTACTTTGCTCTTACGTGACATTTGCTGGTCCATATAGCAGTATTTTGCCATATCCTTGACATGTACTCGTCCATATAGCAGTATTTTGCTCTGTACTTGACATTTACTTGTCCGTATAGCAGTATTTTGCTCTATACTTGACATATTGCAGTATTTTTGCTATATCTTTGACATTTACTGGTCCATATAGCAGTATTTTGCTCTATACTTGACATTTACTGGTCTATATAGCAGTATTTTGCTCTATACTTGACATTTACTGGTCTATATAGCAGTATTTTGCTCTATCCTTGACATTTACTGGCCCATCCATATAGCACTATTTTGATCGATACTTGACATGTACTGGTCCATATGGCAGTATTTTGCTCTATACTTGACATTTACTGGTCCATATAGCAGTATTTTGCTCGATACTTGACATGTGCTAGTCCATATAGCAGTATTTTGGTCTATACTTGACATATAGCACTATTTTGCTAGATATTTTACATTTACTGGTCCATATACCAGTATTTTGCTCTATACTTGACATTAACTGGTCCATATTGCAGTATTTTGCTCTATCCTTGACATTTACTGGTCCATATAGCAGTATTTTGCTCCATCCTTGACATTTACTGGCCGATATAGCAGTATTTTGCTGTATACTTGACATGTACTGGTCCATATAACAGTATTTTGCTCTTACTTGACATGTACTCGTCCATATAGCAGTATTTGGCTCTATACTTGACATGTACTGGTCCATATAGCAGTATTTTGCTCTTACTTGACATGTACTGGTCCGTATAGCAGTATTTTGCTCTATACTTGACATTTACTGGTCCATATAGCAGTAGTTTGCTCTTTACTTGACATTTACTGGTCCATATAGCAGTATTTGCTCGATACTTGACATGTTCTGGTCCATATAGCAGTATTTTGCTCTATACTTGACATATAGCACTATTCTGCTATATGTTTTTCATTTACTGGTCCATATAGCAGTATTTTGCTCTATACTTCAAATTTACTGGTCCATATAGCAGTATTTTGCCATATCCTTGACATGTACTGGTCCAATATAGCAGTATTTTGCTCTATACTTGACATTTACTGGGCCATATAGCAGTATTTTGCTCTATACTTGACATGTACTGGTCCATATAGCAGTATTTTGCTCGATACTTGACATTTACTGGTCCATATAGCCGTATACTTGACATGTACTGGTCCATATAGGAGTATTTTGCTCTTACTTGACATGTACCGGTCCGTATAGCAGTATTTTGCTCTATACTTGACATATAGCAGTACTTTGCTATGTCTGTGACATTTACTGGTCCATATAGCAGTATGTTGCTCTATACTTGACATTTCCTGGTCCATATAGCAATATTTTGCTCGATACTTGACATTTACTGGTCCATATGGCAGTATTTTGCTCTATCCTTGACATGTACTGGCCTATGTAGCAGTATTTTGCTCTATGCTTGACATGTACTTGTCCATATAGCAGTATTTTGCTCTTACTTGACATGTCCTGGTCCATATAGCAGTATTGTTCTCTATACTTGACACATAGCAGTATTTTGCTATATCTTTGACATTTACTGGTCCATATTGCAGTATTTTGCTCTATACCTGAAATTTACTGGTCCATATAGCAGTATTTTGCTCTATACTTGACATTTACTGGTCTATATAGCAGTATTTTGCTCTATACTTGGCATTTACTGGGCCATATAGCAGTATTTTGCTCTTACTTGACATGTACTGGTCCGTATAGCAGTATTTTGCTCTATACTTGACATTTACTGGTTCATATAGCAGTATTTTGCTCTATCCTTGACATTTACGGGTCCATATAGCAGTATTTTGCTCTATACTTGACATGTACTGGTCCATATAGCAGTATTTTGCTCTTACTTGACATGTACTTGTCCGTATATAAGCATTTTGCTCGATGTCTGACATTTACTGGTCTATACAGCAATATTGAGCTCTATCCTTGACATTTACTGGTCCGTGTAGCAGTATTTTGCTCGATACTTGACATGTATGTGTTCCATATAGCAGTATTTTGCTCTATACTTGACATTTACTGGACCCTATAGCAGTATTTTGCTCCATACTTGACATGTGCTGGTCCATATAGCAGTATTTTGCTCTATACTTGACATATAGCACTATTTTGCTATATATTTTACATTTACTGGTCCACATACCAGAATTTTGCTCTATACTTGACATTTACTGGTCCATATTGCAGTATTTTGCTCTATCCTTGACATTTACTGGTCCTTATAGCAGTATTTTGCTCTATCCTTGACATTTACTGGCCATATAGCAGTATTTTGCTCTCTACCTGACATGTACTGGTCCATATAGCAGTTTTTTGCTCTTACTTGACATGTACTGGTCCATATACCAGTATTTGGCTCTGTGCTTGACATGTACTGGTCCATCTAGCAGTATTTTGCTCGTACTTGACATGTACTGGTCCATATAGCAGTATTTTGCTCTATACTTGACATCCTAGGGGGGTTTGATCGTCCCCTACTAGGCGGGTCCTCAGGTGGCGGATAGAGGACGGCCTGCTCAATTGGGCAGGTTTGCTAATTATTAATTGGCAGGTTTGCTGAATTGAGTTGGTTCGCTGCGAAATACATAAATACGCAGCCCCGGACCAAAATGATCAATCCTGCTAATACCATCTGGCAGGCACCTTGTTCTCCCGTGAGGTGCGTTCCGAAGGCCCCGGAAGAAGGAATCCTGGCAGTTGAGGACTCGTAGCCCCGGTTAGGGCAGTCTCCGGAATGGAGCCCTGGTCTCCATTTCGGAGATAATGTTGTTCAACACACTGCTTTGGCCCCAATTTCGGGAGTAGAAGGATGGTCGGATGGTCCGTTCTGGCCAATCGGGAGCCCCCACCCCAAAAAGTACTGGGTGTCACGTCGGGGGGCATTTGGTGACCATTCAGTCAATCATTTCTTTTATTCACATAACATAATTGCCATTGTGTACTGTTTTTAAACACTTTATATTTTAATAGCCACTTAATTTTGCTGCACTGTCTTTCGGTTATGCATGGCAACCTTTTATTTCGGTGGTTTATACAGTGATTGATTGGATGGCCGCCATCTGAAGACCTGGCACTTCCACACACGGGCCAATCAGTCAGTGGCATGCTTCGGCATCAACACTGGCTGAGTATACTGCCCTAGTATAAGTATGTGGGAATACTGGCAGCTCGGAGGGTTCACTGCTCAGCAGTAACTCTGCCCCTTGTTGGACGTGGTGGGTGAGAGCCGGGGCAATGAACGACTTACAATAAAATATGGCAAACATACCAAACAAAAAACAAAAACGCGGGCGCGAACTTCGGTTCACTGATTCTGATTCTGACTCAGATCAAGACATAGGCAATACGTCAATTAACACTTGGCCCAAATTTATTATGATTTATGCTGCAGAGGATGGAAAATTGGCATCAAATATTAACCCCTTTGCATTAGAAAAAGCAATCAAAGGAATAGCTGGGGAGGTCAAGAATGTTAAAAAGTTACGATCAGGTGGGATACTCATTGAATGCAAAAGAGAAATGCAGGCTATCAATTTGTTAAAAATGGAAAAACTGGTTGACATGGAGGTCCACGCCTTTGCACACAAAACACTAAATAGTTGCAAAGGTGTGCTACGAACGAAAGAACTGTCAGGCATTGATGTGCTAGAAATTCAGCAAGAACTAAAATCACAGGGGGTCACTGATGTTAAAAGAATAGAGATTAAACGAGATGGCAATATTATTCAAACAAACACTTATATTTTAACTTTTAACTCATCCCAACCACCATTAAAAGTAGGATACATGAACATCGGAGTGGATTTGTACATTCCAAATCCACTTCGATGTTTCAAATGTCAGAAGTATGGTCACGGCCAGAATAATTGTAGAGGGAGAAGTATTTGTTTTAAATGTGGTCAAGAACATCCAGACCCATGCACAAATACCATTAAGTGCTGTAACTGCCAAGGCAATCATGTAGCTGCCTCAAAAGATTGCCCAGTCTGGAGAAAAGAAAGAGAAATTCAAAAAATTAAATGTCAAAAACAGATCAGTTTTAAAGAGGCCAGGGAAATAGTATCATCAATGCCTGACATGAATTTATCATCGCCGACATACGCTAAAAAATTAATCCAAAAATTACTAACAACGTCAGTGGAATGCCAAACTCAATATACATGGCTTAAAGGTACAATTCCATCTTTAGTACAGGGTTTCACATTAGACCAAACAGACATACAATCAACAAAAACAAATTCTACATCGCAAACAACAGAGCAATTAAAAGCCAACTTTGAACAGAAAAAAGAACAAAATCCCAAACCTGAGCAAACAATTTCAAAAACAGCAGAGGATAAATCAGAACAAAAACTAGGAAACAATTCGCCTAAACCCGTACAAAATAAGGATCATACTACGAATTCAGAGCAGAAAAAGGAACAAAACAAAACAAAGCCAAAATCACAAGAACAAAGATCACAACAACACACTCTGAGTCAGAATCAAATGAGAAAATTAGACAAAGAAGAAAAGAAAAAAGAAAAGATGAAACAAAAACAGTTATCGGACAGATTACCTAAGGTTCTTCAAAACCCTGTTGTTCGCAACAGGTTTGAAGGCTTTGAGGATATGGATGTCGGTGATTGTATCGATGATACATTCGAACAATTACGTCCGACTTCTTCAAAGAATAGATCCCCGAGGAAAAATTCACCAAAGAATATTACAGGGGCTATTTCGCCCATACGTCCACCCTCTAAATCTCCCTCGAAATATGGCTAATACAAACAAAAATAACATAATACAGTGGAATTGCCGAGGTTTTAGAGCCAATTTTAATAAACTGGGCCTTCTCAGCCAAAAATATAAACCTGCTGCTTTTTGCCTGCAGGAAACTCTTTTAAAGAAACCAGATGGTCAAGGTCATTCAACCTTTAAGCACTATACACCGTATAATGCCTGGGCAGGTGATAATGATCTTCATATTCGTGGAACGAGTGTCTTGGTTAGGAACGACATCATTCACAGTTCTGTACCACTCCAGACAAATTTACAGGCTGTGGCGGTACGCCTAACTTTGGACAAAACAGTTACACTTTGTTCTATTTACGTTTCACCAAGTAAAGCCTTACAACTGAATGACCTTGAGCTGCTGGTCCGACAACTCCCAACCCCATACATTTTGTTGGGCGATTTTAACGCACATAGCCCCCTTTGGGGTAATTCCTGCAGTCAAGAAGATGCAAAAGCTAAAACTGTAGAAGAGTTCATTACAAAATATGACTTGTGCTTGTTCAATGATGGTTCAGATACTTACCTGCATCCCGCATCTGGTTCTTACACTTCAATTGATTTAACAATTGCATGCCCTTCTGTCTTCCTTGATTTTTCATGGAAGGCAGAAGATGACTTGTGCGGGAGTGACCACTTTCCGATTGTGTTGGAGAGTGTAGTTCCGGCGGATGATGAGAGGGTGCCCCAGTGGAACTTTAAAAAGGCTGACTGGGACACTTTCTCATCGCTTTGTTCTGAACGCCTCACACGGGAGAAATTTCAGGACAGTACTGACCAGATTGAACACTTCACCACAGAGTTGATTGACATTGCAAGCCAAGTCATACCTAAAACCTCGGCAAATCCAAAACGTTTCACTAAACCATGGTTTGATACTGAGTGCAAACAGGCTATAAAAGATCGCAAGAAATTTGAGAGGGAATTTAATAAGTCACCAAGTACACAAAATTTGGATAGATTACGTATAAATCGGGAAAAAACAAGACGACTTTTAAAACATAAAAAGAAAAGTTCATGGGAAACTTACGTTTCTAAACTAAATCAAAACACCCCCATCACTAAAATTTGGAAAATGATTAAAAAAATTAAAGGAAAAGAAACAAAATCAGCTGTACAACACCTAAAAGACAACAACACACTCATAACATCAAAACAAGAAATTTCAAACAAGTTGGCCTCTACATTTTCTAAACACTCGTCGTCTGAAAATAGTAACCCAGAATTCCTCAAACTTAAAAAACAACAAGAAAAACAAAAGATTAAATTTACATCCAATAACTCAGAGGACTACAACGAACCTTTCTCTATGGAAGAGTTATGTAACTCTTTGCATAGAGCAAAGGATTCTGCCACTGGACCCGATGAAATACACTATCATATCAACTTTTAAAACATCTGCCTCAAACTTCACTAGAACTTTTATTGTCAGTTTTTAATGACATTTGGGTGACTGGCCAGTTTCCACCTTCCTGGCGAAAGGCAACAATATTCCTATTCCAAAGCCTGATAAGGATCACAGTAATCCAAGTAATTACAGACCAATTGCACTAACTAGTTGTCTCTGTAAAACCATGGAGAGGATGATCAATGATCGACTTGTCTGGTTTCTGGAATCGAACAATCTGCTTGCGGATGTTCAGTGTGGTTTCAGAAACCAGAGAAGTACTGTGGATCATTTGGTCAGACTTGAAACGTTTATAAGAAATGCCTTTGCAAGAAAAGAACATGTGGTCGCCATCTTCTTTGATCTAGAGAAGGCATATGATACAACGTGGACGTATGGGATTTTAAAAGATCTTTTTAACATGGGGTTGAGAGGGCGTATGCCCCTTTTTATTGAAAACTTTTTAAAGGACCGCCAATTTCAGGTTCGTGTTGGGTCAACGTTATCTGATCCTCACGAGCAGGAATTGGGGGTTCCTCAGGGTAGTATTTTATCCGTTACCCTGTTTTCTATAAAAATTAATAGTATCATCGATGCAATTGAGAATATGGTAGATTCCTCATTGTATGTTGATGACTTTTTAATCTGCTATAGCAGCAAAAAAATGAATGCCATAGAGCGCAAACTTCAGCTGTGCCTAAATAGAATTCAAAAATGGGCCACAGAAAACGGTTTTAAATTTTCGAAGATGAAAACAAATTGTGTTCATTTTTGTAAGCTTCGAAAGCATCATCTCGACCCGGAGTTAAAAATTGATGGGAGTCCTATTAAAGTTGTTAAGGAAGTGAAATTCTCAGGTTTGTTGTTTGACAACAAACTGAATTTCACTTCCCACATAAAACAACTAAAAGTTAAATGTAAGAGAGCTCTGAACCTACTGAAGGTCGTTGGTAGCACTGATTGGGGTGCTGACCAAAAAACTTTACTCCATCTGTATAGATCACTTGTTCGGTCAAAATTAGATTACGGTTGTGTAGTTTACGGTTCTGCAAGGAAATCATATCTCAAACCACTTGATGCAGTTCATAATAGTGGTATTAGAATTAGTTTAGGGGCTTTTCGAACATCCCCTATAGACTCGATGCTTGTTGAAGCAGAGGAACCTTCTCTTGAGAAGCGCAGAATTAAATTGTCTCTCCAATATGTGTCTAAACTTTTGGCCAATCCTTCAAATCCTGCTTATAATTGTGTTACAGACCCTCAAAATGTTGATTTCTTTAACCGCCACCAGAAACATATTCCTCCATTGGGAATTAGAATTAAACCTCACATGGAGTCCACCAAAATTGAACCACATACAATAAAAGAAAATCGTAAAACACATATTCCTCCTTGGCATCTTAAAAAACCTACAGTTATTTTGGACCTTGCTTCTACCAAAAAATCTGATACTAATTCCTTGCAGTTCAAACAAAAATATGCCGAAATAAAGTCCAAGTATAGTACATATACAAGGATCTATACAGATGGATCTAAAGATGGTGACAAGGTATCATCAGCTGCTGTTACTGGTGATCATATCACCTCAATCAGAATACCGAATCAGAGTTCTATTTTCACAGCTGAAATTAAAGCTTTACAACTCGCTCTTGAACATATTGAGAATGCTCAGGAAAAGAAGTCTATTATTTTTTCCGACTCTCTTTCCTCTTTACTTGCTTTACTCAACCCCAAGTTGAAGAACCCTCTACTTTTGGATCTTCGTGAGAAGTTATCAACTCTCATGTCTGACCAATGTGATATCGTGTTTTGCTGGTTACCCGGTCATGTAGGTATCGCTGGTAACACCAAGGCAGACAGCGCAGCAAAACAGGCTTTAACAAAGCCTCTTACTGATTTTAACATCCCTTTCAGTGATTTCAAACCACATATTAGTAGCTACATCAAATCTATGTGGCAGGCGGAATGGGATGGGGCAACTAATAACAAGCTTCATCGCTTCCGACCAACTGTTTCTGATCACTACCCATCTAGTCCCTTTGTAGGAAAGATCATGTTATTCTGACACGATGTCATATTGGTCATACAAGACTAACACATTCCTTTTTGTTAGAGGGTAATTTGCGACCAGAGTGTGTTCCATGTCAGCAGGTGTTGTCAGTGGAACACATTCTTTTACATTGCACTGATTTTAATCTTGTTAGAGGGCAGTACTTCACAGCTGGATCCCTTAGAGATCTATTTTATAATACGAGCCCACATAAAATTGTGTCATTTCTAAAAGTAATCAACCTTTTTACCAAATTTTAAAATTGTTTTTAGTCTTTTAATCTTGAATCATCAAGTCTCAGTTCCTCAGGTTGATTTATAATGTATTTTCTCATCTCATTACTCATTGCTTTTCTAATCTTTTTTTTGTCTTTGAAATGTCTTTGTGGTTATTTTTATTTCATTCAATTTTTACTTCATTCTTGATAATGACTTTTTAGATACCTCTGTTTTCTCGCCACGATATAGCCCTAGCTGCTGATGTGGCGTTAAGCACCAATAAATAAATAAATAAATAAATAAATATACTTGACATTTACTGGTCCATATAGCTGTATTTTGCTCGATACTTGACATGTGCTGGTCCATATAGCAGTATTTTGCTCTATACTTGACATATAGCACTATTTTGCTATATGTTTTACATTTACTGGTTCATATAGCAGTAGTTTGCTCTATACTTGACATTTACTGGTCCATATAGCAGTATGTTGCTCTATACTTGACATTTACTGGCCCATATAGCAGTATTTTGCTCTTACGTGACATTTACTGGTCCATATAGCATATTTTGCCATATCCTTGACATGTACTGGTCCATATAGCAGTATTTTGCTCTATACTTGACATTTACTGGGCCATATAGCAGTATTTTGCTCTATACTTGACATGTACTGGTCCATATAGCAATATTTTGCTCGATACTTGACAATTACTGGTCCATATAGCCGTATACTTGACATGTACTGGTCCATATAGGAGTATTTTGCTCTTACTTGACATGTACTGGTCCGTATAGCAGTATTTTGCTCAATACTTGACATATAGCAGTATTTTGCTATGTCTGTGACATTTACTGGTCCATATAGCAGTCTGTTGCTCTATACTTGACATTTACTGGTCCATATAGCAGTATTTTGCTCTATCCTTGACATGTACTGGTCCATATAGCAGTATTTCGCTCTATCCTTGACATGTACTGGCCAATATAGCAGTATTTTGCTCTATTCTTGACATTTAATTGTCCATATAGCAGTATTTTGCTCTATCCTTGACATTTACTGGTCCATATAGCAGTATTTTGCGCCTATACTTGACATTTACTGGTCCATATCGCAGTATTTTGCTCGATACTTGACATGTGCTTGTCCATATTGCAGTATTTTGCTCTATACTTGACATATAGCACTATTTTGCTATATGTTTTACATTTACTGGTCCATATAGCAGTATTTTGCTCTATACTTGACATTTACTGGTCCATATAGCAGTATGTTGCTCTATACTTGACATTTACTGGCCCATATAGCAGTATTTTTCTCTTACGTGGCATTTACTGGTCCATATAGCAGTATTTTGCTATATCCTTGACATGTACTGGTCCATATAGCAGTATTTTGCTCTATACTTGACATTTACTGGGCCATATAGCAGTATTTTGCTCTATACTTGACATGTACTGGTCCATATAGCAGAATTTTGCTCTTACTTGACATGTACTTGTCCGTATAGCAGTATTTTGCTCGATACTTGACATTTACTGGTCCATACAGCAGTATTTTGCTCTATCCTTGACATTTACTGGTCCATGTACCAGTATTTTGCTCGATACTTGACATGTATGTGTTCCATATAGCAGTATTTTGCTCTATACTTGACATTTACTGGCCCATATAGCAGTATTTTGCTCTTACTTGACATGTACTGGTCCGTATAGGAGTATTTCGCTCAATTCTTGACATTTTCTGGTCCGTATAGCAGTATTTTGCTCGATACTTGACATTTACTGGGCCATATAGCAGTATTTTGCCATATCCTTGACATGTACTGGTCCATGTAGCAGTATTTTGCTCGATACTTGACATTTACTGGACCATATAGCAGAATTTTGCCATATCCTTGGCCTGTACTGGTCCATGTAGCAGTATTTTCCTCTATACTTAAAATTTACTAGTCCATATAGCAGTATGTTGCTCTATACTTGACATTTACTGGTCCATATAGCAGTATTTTGCACTTACGTGACATTTGCTGGTCCATATAGCAGTATTTTGCCATATCGTTGACATGTACTGGTCCATATAGCAGTATATTGCTCTATACTTGACATTTACTGGTCCGTATAGCAGTATTTTGCTCTATACTTGACATATTGCAGTATTTTGCTATATCTTTGACATTTACTGGTCCATATAGCAGTATTTTGCTCTATACTTGACATTTACTGGTCCATATAGCAGTATTTTGCTCTATACTTGACATTTACTTGTCCATATAGCAGTATTTTGCTCTATCCTTGACATTTACTGGCCCATATAGCAGTATTTTGCTCGATACTTGACATGTACTGGTCCATATAGCAGTATTTTGCTCTATACTTGACATTTACTGGTCCATATAGCAGTATTTTGCTCGATACTTGACATGTGCTGGTCCATATAGCAGTATTTTGCTCTATGCTTGACATATAGGACTATTTTGCTGTATATTTTACATTTACTGGTCCATATACCAGTATTTTGCTCTATACTTGACATTAACTGGTCCATATTGCAGTATTTTGCTCCATCCTTGACATTTACTGGTCCATATAGCAGTATTTTGCTCTATCCTTGACATTTACTGGCCCATATAGCAGTATTTTGCTCTATACTTGACATGTACTGGTCCATATAGCAGTATTTTGCTCTTACTTGACATGCACTGGTCCATATGGCAGTATTTGGCTCTATACTTGACATGTACTGGTCCATATAGCAGTATTTTGCTCTTACTTGACATGTACTGGTCCGTATAGCAGTATTTTGCTCAATACTTGACATTTACTGGTCCATTTAGCAGTATTTTGCTCTATCCTTGACATTTACTGGCCCATATAGCAGTATTTTGCTCTATACTTGACATGTACTGGTGCATATAGCAGTATTTACCTCTTACTTGACATCTACTGGTCCATATAGCAGTATTTGGCTCTATACTTGACATGTGCTGGTCCATATAGCAGTATTTTGCTCTTACTTGACATGTACTGGTCCGTATAGCAGTATTTTGCTCAATACTTGACGTTTACTGGTCCATATAGCAGTAGTTTGCTCTTTACTTGACATTTACTGGTCCATATAGCAGTATTTTGCTCGATACTTGACATGTGCTGGTCTATATAGCAGTATTTTGCTCTATACTTGACATATAGCACTATTTTGCTATATGTTTTACATTTACTGGTCCATATAGCAGTATTTTGCTATATACTTGACATTTACTGGTCCATATAGCAGTATTTTGCTCTATACTTGACATGTACTGGTCCATATAGCAGTATTTTGCTCTTACTTGACATGTACTGGTCCGTATAGCAGTATTTTCCTCTATACCTGACATATAGCAGTATTTTGCGCCTATACTTGACATTTACTGGTCCATATTGCAGTATTTTGCTCTATACCTGACATTTACTGGTCCATATAGCAGTATTTTGCTCTATACTTGACATTTACTGGTCCATATAGCAGTATATTGCTCTATACTTGACATTTACTGGGCCATATTGCAATATTTTGCTCTTACTTGACATGTACTGGTCCGTATAGCAGTATTTTGCTCTATACTTGACATTTACTGGTCCATATAGCAGTATTTTGCTCTATCCTTGACATTTACTGGTCCATATAGCAGTATTTTGCTCTATACTTGACATGTACTGGTCCATATAGCAGTATTGTGCTCTTACTTGCCATGTACTTGTCCGTATAGCAGTATTTTGCTCGATACTTGACATTTACTGGTCCATACAGCAGTATTTTGCTCTATCCTTGACATTTACTGGACCATGTAGCAGTATTTTGCTCGATACTTGACATGTATGTGTTCCATAGAGCAGTATTTTGCTCTATACTTGACATTTACTGGCCCATATAGCAGTATTTCGCTCTTACTTGACATTTACTGGTCCGTCTAGCAGTATTTTGCTCAATACTTGACATTTTCTGGTCCGTATAGCAGTATTTTGCCATATCCTTGACATGTACTGGTCCATATAGCAGTATTTTGCTCTATACCTGACATTTACTGGTCCATATAGCAGTATTTTGCCATATCCTTGACATGTACTGGTCCATATAGCAGCATTTTGCTGTATACTTTACATTTACTGGTCCACATAGCAGTATTTTCCTCTATACTTGACATTTACCAGTCCATGTAGCAGTATTTTCCTCTATACTTAAAATTTACTGGTCCATATAGCAGTATATTGCTCTATACTTGACATTTACTGGTCCATATAGCAGTATTTTTCTCTTACGTGACATTTGCTGGTCCATATAGCAGTACTTTGCCATATCCTTGACATGTACTGGTCCATATAGCAGTATTTTGCTCTATACTTGACATTTACTGGTCCGTATAGCAGTATTTCGCCCTATACTTGACATATAGCAGTATTTTGCTCTATCTTTGACATTTACTGGTCCATATAGCAGTATTTTGCTCTATACTTGACATTTACTTGTCCATATAGCAGTATTTTGCTCTATCCTTGACATTTACTGGGCCAAATAGCAGTAGGTTGCTCTATCCTTGACATGTACTTGTCCGTATAGCAGTATTTTGCTCTATACTTGACATATAGCAGTATTTTGCTATATCTTTGACATTTTCTCCTAGGTGGGTTTGATCATCCCCTACTAGGCGGGTCCTCAGGTGGCGGATAGAGGACGGCCTGCTCGATTGGGCAGGTTTGCTAATTTCTAATTGGCAGGTTTGCTCAATTGAGTTGGTTCGCTGCGAAATACATAAATACGCAGCCCCGGACCAAAATGATCAGTCCTGCTAATACCATCTGGCAGGCACCTTGTTCTCCCGTGAGGTGCATTCCGAAGGCCCCGGAAGAAGGAATCCTGGCAGTTGAGGACTCGTGGCCCCGGTTAGGGCAGTCTCCGGGATGGAGACCTGGTCTCCATTTCGGAGATAATCTTGTTCAACACACTGCTTTTGCCCCAATTTCGGGAGTAGAAGGATGGTCGGATGGTCCGTTCTGGCCAATCGGGAGCCCCCACCCCAAAAAGTACTGGGTGTCACATCGTGGGGCATTTGGTGGCCATTCAATCAGTCATTTCTTTTAATCATTTATCATAATTGCCATTGTGTGATGTTTTTAAACTAATTTTTAACCAAATACTTATTTCTGCTGCACTGTTTGTTTCAGTTTCACGTGGCAACCGTAATTACAATGTTTTATAAAGTGATTGGTTGGATGGTCGCCATCTGAAGACCTGGCACTTCCACACACGGGCCAATCAGCCAGTGGTATGCCTTGGCATCAACACTGACTGAGTATACTGCCCCATACCAGGTATGTGGGAATACCGGCAACCCGGTGGGTTCACTGCGTGGCAGTAACCCTACCCCTTGTTGGACTCCGTGGTGGGTGGGAGCCGGGGCAATGAACGATTTACTTCATTAACATGGATCACATACCAAATAAAAAAAAGAAACGAGGTCGAGAAATACAACTCACTTCATCAGACTCTGACTCGGATAAGGATACAGACAATCATAACATTTCAAAGAATTGGCCAAGGTTTGTAATCATATATGCGGAAGACGAAGATAAAAAGGCATCATCAGTTAACCCATTCGTGTTGGAAAAAACTATTAAAGGAATAGCAGGGACAGTGAAGGATGTTAAAAAATTAAGATCAGGGGGAATATTGGTTGAATGTAAAACAGAATTTCAGGCGGTAAATTTATTGAAAATTGAACAGATTATGGATATGAGAGTTGTGGCCTTTCCGCACAAAACCCTAAATTCCAGCAAGGGTGTGCTTAGAACAAGAGAACTTGCAGGCATGGATGTAATGGATATCAGGAAGGAACTAACATCACAAAACATCACTGATGTCAAAAGAATTGAGATTAAAAAAGATGGTAAACTGATACAGACCAACACATACATTTTAACTTTTGGCTCATCTCAACCGCCAAAATCGATTAAAGTGGGTTACATGAACATCAAAGTGGATTTGTATATACCAAATCCACTTCGATGCTTCAAATGTCAAAAATTTGGACATAGTCAAAACAACTGTAGAGGCCAAACAATATGCTTTAGATGCGGTCAACAACATGAAGAGCCATGTAACAACCCAATCAAGTGTGTAAACTGCCAGGGCAATCATATGTCATCCTCTAAAGATTGCCCTATCTGGCAAAAAGAAAAAACATCCAAAAGGTGAAGTGTGAAAAACAAGTAAGCTTTCAGGAGGCCAGAGCAATTGTAACATCTACGCTTGGCTTCAATACATCAGCACCATCGTATGCCACAACAGTAATACAAAAGGTACCCACAAAGTCAGTAGAATGCCAGACACAGTATACATGGCTCAACAGCACAATTCCTTCCTTATTACAGGCATTTACTATGGATCATTCTAATCAAACAGAAACACAATCAACACAAACCAAATCAACTGTTCCCTCAACAAACGACCAAATAACAAAAACAATTCACACGCAAGACCGCACAAACGATTTATCACAAAAAAATAAAAATTCTAATCCAAAACCTGAACAAAAGAATGAGTCAAATAAATTGAAATCAAATCAGCAACAAAGATCCCAGCAAGAAAATCTGAGTCAGAGTCAGAGGAGAAAACAACAAAAAGAGCAAAAAGAAAAGGATAAAAAGAAATTAGAACCAGACAGACTCCCAAAACGCCTTCAAAATGTTGTGACGAACAACATGTTTGATGGCATCGAGGCAATGTCAGTCGATGAGTGCATCGATGACACGTTCTCGTCTAAGCCACGCCTGTCTTCATCACAGGTTAAGTCCCCACGTAAGACTTCACCAAAAAAAACGGGGGCAATATCTCCCATACGTCCACCAGCAAAATCGCCACTCAAACATGGCCAACACAGCTAAACACAATATAATACAGTGGAATTGTCGAGGTTTTAGAGCGAATTTTAATGAACTGGGCCTTCTAAGCCAAAAATATAAACCTGCTGCCTTTTGCCTGCAGGAAACTCTTCTAAAGAAACCCGAGGCTCAGGATCATTCAGCTTTCAAGCATTATACATTGTAATAATAATTGCCATTGTATACTGTTTTTAAACATTCTATTTTTAACAACTATTAAATTTTGCTGCACTGTCTGTTTCATTTCTTCGTGGCAACTATTATTTTAATGCTTTGTAAAGTGATTGGTTGGATGATCGCCATCGGTAGACATGGCACTTCCACACACGGGTCAATCAGCCAGTGGCATACTTCGGCATCAACACTGACTGAGTATACTGCCCCATACCAGGTATGTGGGAATACCGGCAACCCGGTGGGTTCACTGCGTGGCAGTAACCCTACCCCTTGTTGGACTCCGTGGTGGGTGGGAGCCGGAGCAGTGAACAATTTATAACATGCAATATGGCAAACCAACCAACAATATATGTCGTCGAGCAATTTATCTCTGCAGTAATTGACATTCGATGTATTCTGTAATAATTAACGTCTCTCGTCTGTGAGAATTGCATCCAAACTGTCCCTTAGGGGGTTTGACCGTCCCCTACTAGGCGGGTCCTCAGGTGGCGGATAGAGGACTGCCTGCTCAGTTGGGCAGGTTTGCTGGTTTTTTTAATTAGCAGCTTTGCTCAATTGAGCTGGTTTGCTGTGGAATATGTGAATACGCAGCCCCGGACCAAAATGGTGATGCTTATGCCATCTTGCAGGCACCTTGTTCTCCCGTGAGGTGCGGTCTGAAGGCCTCGGATGAAGGAATCCTGACATTTGAGAACAGACTGGGTCCCGGTTAGGACAAAATCTCCATGATGGAGATCAGGTCGTAAACACTGATTTGGCCCTGATCTCCATCACGGAGGTTACCTGTTCAATACACTGTTTTGGTCCCAATTTCGGGAGTAGAAGGATGGTCGGATGGCCCGTTCTGGCCAATCGGGAGCCCCCACCCCAAAAAGTACTGGGTGTCACGTCGGGGGGGGGGGGGATTTGGTGGCCATTCAATCAGTCATTTCTTTAAATAACATATCATAACTGCCATTGTGTACTGTGTTTAAACCTATTATATTTTAACAACTACTTAGTTTTGCTGCACTGTCTTTCAGTTATACGTGGCAACCTTAATTACAGTGTTTTATAGAGTGATTGGTTGGATGGGCGCCATCTCAAGACCTGGCACTTCCACATACGTGTCAATCAGTCAGTGGTATGCTTCGGTATCAACACTGACTGAGTATACTGCCCCATACCAGGTATGTGGGAATACCGGCAACCCGGTGGATTCACTGCATGGCAGTAACCCTACCCCTTGTTGGACTCCGCGGTGGGTGGGAGCCGGGGCACTGAACTTTTAAAAAAATAAACATGGCTAAAATACCACAAAAAAAACAAAAACGAGGGTACGAATTTCTATTTTCAGACAATGACTCCGACTCAGATCAAGACAAAGAACAAACCATTTTGAAAAGCTGGCCAAAATTTATCATTATATATGCTAACGATGAGAATAAAAAAGCATCTGATATTAATCCATTTGCTTTGGAAAAAGCCATAACAGGAATAGCTGGTGATGTTAAAAATGTTAGAAAGTTAAGATCAGGGGCAATTCTAATTGAATGTAAACGAGAAATGCAGGCTTTGAATTTACTTAAGATAGATAAACTCGTTGATATGGATGTCAATACCTTTGCTCATAAGACATTAAACAGCTGCAAAGGTGTTGTACGTACTAAGGAACTGTCAGGCATTGACGTATTGGAAATTCAAAAAGAACTAGAATCACAGGGGGTTAGTAACGTTAAAAGGATTGAAATTAAAAAAGAAGGAAAGCCTATACAAACAAATACATACATACTGACATTTAACTCTTCTCAGCCACCAAAATCATTAAAAGTAGGATACATGAACATCGGAGTGGATTTATTCATTCCAAATCCACTTCGATGTTTCAAATGTCAGAAATATGGTCACGGACAAAATAATTGTAGAGGAAGAAATATCTGTTTTAAATGTGGCGAAGAACATCCGGACCCTTGCACAAATACCATCAAGTGTTGTAACTGCCAGGGCAATCATGTGGCTGCATCAAAGGCTTGCCCTGTATGGAAAAGAGAAAAAGAAATTCAAAAAGTTAAATGCGAAAGACAAATCAGTTTTAAGGAGGCGAGAACAATAGTGACATCAATGCCTGGCATGAACCTATCATCACCAACTTATGCAAAAAAATTAACACAAAAATTACCAACAACTTCAGTGGAATGTCAAACGCAATACACGTGGCTTAAAGGGACGATTCCCTCTTTAGTACAGGGTTTCACAATAGAACAAACAGAGATACAGTCAACACAAACAAATTCCACAACACAAACAACAGAAAAATTAAAAGCAGGACAAACACATGGGGGAACCAAAGATTTAACAAAATCAGACCAGAAAAAAGAACAAAATCCCAAACCAACAGATGATAAAACAGAACGAAAAGTAGGAAAGGATACGCCCAAACCTGTACAAACTAAGGAACATAACACTTATTCAGAAAAGAAAAATGAACAAAACCAAACAAAGTCTAAACCAGAACAAAGATCACAACAGCACAATCTGAGTCAGAGTCAAATTAAAAAATTAGAAAAAGAGGAAAAGAAAAAAGAAAAAATGAAACAAAAACAATTATCGGACAGATTACCTAAGGTTCTTCAAAATCCTGTTGTTCGCAACAGGTTTGAAGGTCTTGAGGATATGGATGTGGGTGATTGTATCGATGAAACATTCGAACAATTACGTCCGATTTCTTCACAGAATAGATCCCCGAGGAAAAATTCACCGAAGAAAACTACAGGGGCCATTTCGCCCATACGTCCACCCTCTAAATCTCCATTGAAATATGGCTAATACAAACAAAAATAACATAATACAGTGGAATTGTCGAGGTTTTAGAGCAAATTTTAATGAACTGGGTCTTCTCAGCCAACAATATAAACCTGTTGCTTTTTGCCTGCAGGAAACTCTTTTAAAGAAACCTGAGGCTCACGATCATTCAGCTTTTAAGCATTATACTTCGTATAATGCCTGGGCAGATGATACTGACCTTCACATTCGTGGAACATCTGTTTTGGTTAGAGACGATATCATTCACAGATCTGTACCTTTGAATACAAATTTACAGGCTGTGGCGGTACGCCTAACTTTAGACAAAACAGTCACGCTTTGTTCGATTTACGTGTCACCAAATAAAGCACTACATCTGAATGATCTTGAGCTTCTGGTCCAACAGCTTCCAGCCCCATACATTTTGTTGGGTGATTTTAACGCTCATAACCCTCTTTGGGGTAATTCCTGCAGTCAAGAAGATGTAAAAGGTAAAACTGTAGAAGAGTTCATTACTAAATATGACCTGTGTTTGTTTAATGATGGTTCAGACACTTATTTGCACCCCGCATCTGGTTCGTATACATCAATTGATCTTTCAATTGCATGCCCTTCTATCTTCCTTGATTTTTCTTGGAAGGTAGAAGATGACTTGTGCGGGAGTGACCACTTTCCAATTGTGTTGGAGAGTGTAGTTCCGGCGGATGATGAGAGGGTACCCCAGTGGAACTTGAAAAAGGCTGACTGGGAGACTTTCTCGTCGCTCTGTTCTGAATGCCAAACACGGGAGAAATTTGGCGAAAGTGCTGACCAAATAGAACATTTCACCACAGAGTTGCTTAACATTGCAAGCAAGATCATTCCTAAAACCTCGGCAAATCCTAAACGTTTCACCAAACCATGGTTTGATGCTGATTGCAAACAGGCTATTAAAGATCGCAAAAAGACTGAACGGGAATTTAATAAGTCACCAACCACACGTAACTTGGACAAACTTCGTATAAATCGGGCAAAAACAAGACGACTGATTCAACAAAAAAAGAAAAGTTCTTGGAAAACATATGTGTCTAAACTAAATCAAAACACCCCCATCAATAAAATTTGGAAAATGATAAGGAAAATTAATGGAAAAGACACAAAATCAACGGTTCAACATCTGAAAGATAACAACACACTAATCACATCAAAAAAAGAAATTTCAAATACATTGGCCTCCACATTTTCGAAACATTCGTCGTCTGAAAATTGTAATCCTGAATTTCTCAAAATTAAAAAACAACAAGAAAAACAAAAGCTCAAATTTGCCTCCAATAATTTAGAGGATTACAATGAACTTTTCTCTATGGAAGAGTTGAATAACTCTTTACATAGAGCGAAGGATACCGCCACTGGACCCGACGAAATACATTATCAAATTTTAAAACATCTGCCGCAATCATCTCTTGAACTTTTACTCTCTATTTTTAATGACATTTGGATGACTGGCCAGTTTCCATCGTCTTGGCGCAAAGCAATAGTAATTCCCATTCCTAAGCCTGATAAGGATCACAGCAACCCTAGTAATTATAGGCCTATTGCCTTAACAAGTTGTCTGTGCAAAACCATGGAGAGGATGATCAATGATCGACTTGTCTGGTTTCTGGAATCGAACAATCTGCTTGCGGATGTTCAGTGTGGTTTCAGAAACCAGAGAAGTACTGTGGATCATTTGGTCAGACTTGAAACGTTTATAAGAAATGCCTTTGCTAGAAAAGAACATGTGGTCGCCATCTTCTTTGATTTAGAGAAGGCATATGATACAACGTGGACGTATGGGATTTTAAAAGATCTTTTTAACATGGGGTTGAGAGGGCGTATGCCTCTTTTTATTGAAAACTTTTTAAAGGACCGCCAGTTCCAGGTTCGTGTTGGGTCAACGTTATCTGATCCTCACGAGCAAAAATTGGGGTCCCTCAGGGTAGTATTTTATCTGTTACCCTATTTTCAATTAAAATTAATAGTATCATCGACGCAATTGAGAATATGGTAGATTCGTCATTGTATGTCGATGACTTTTTGGTCTGCTATAGTAGCAAAAAGATGAATGCTATAGAGCGCAAACTTCAGCTGTGTTTAAATAGGATTCAAAAGTGGGCTATCGAAAATGGTTTTAAATTTTCAAAGACAAAAACGAATTGTATTCATTTTTGCAAACTTCGGAAACATCACCTCGATCCGGAGTTGACAATTGATGGTAGTCCTATTAAGGTTGTTAAGGAAGTGAGATTCTTAGGTTTGTTGTTTGACAACAAACTGAATTTCACTTCCCACATAAAACAACTAAAAGTTAAATGTAAGAGAGCACTGAACCTACTGAAGGTTATTGGTAGCAATGATTGGGGTGCTGACCAAAAAACTTTGCTCCATCTGTATAGATCACTTGTTCGATCAAAATTAGATTACGGTTGTATAGTTTATGGTTCTACAAGGAAATCATATCTCAAACCACTTGATGCAATTCATAATAGTGGCATTAGAATTAGTCTAGGGGCCTTTCGAACATCCCCAATAGACTCGATGCTTGTTGAAGCAGAGGAGCCTTTTCTCGAGAAGCGTAGAATTAAATTGTCTCTTCAATATGTGTCTAAACTTTTGGCCAATTCTTCAAATCCTGCTTTTAATTGTATTTCAGAACCACAAAATGTTGACTTTTTTAACCGACATCCGAAACATATTCCTCCATTGGGAATTAGAGTTAAACCCCACATGGAGTCTGCAAAAGTTGATTCTGAATCTATAAAAGAAAACCGTAAATTACACATTCCTCCTTGGCATCTTAAGAAACCTACTGTTATTTTGGACCTTGCTTCTACCAAAAAATCTGATACCAATTCCTTGCAGTTCAAACAAAAATATGCCGAAATAAAGTCCAAGTATAGTGCATATACAAGGATCTATACAGATGGATCTAAAGATGGTGACAAAGTATCATCAGCTGCTGTTACTGGTGATGGTATCACCTCAATCAGAATACCGAATCAGAGTTCTATTTTCACAGCTGAAGTTAAAGCCATACAACTTGCACTTGAACATATCGAAAATGTACAGGAAAAGAAGACGATTATTTTTTCTGACTCTCTTTCCTCTTTGCTTGCCTTGCTCAACCCCAGGTTGAAGAACCCTCTCATTTTGGAACTTCGTGAGAAGTTAACAACTCTCATGTCTGACCAATATGATATCGTGTTTTGCTGGTTACCTGGACATGTAGGTATCCCTGGTAACACCAGAGCAGACAGTGCGGCAAAACAGGCTTTAACAAAGCCTCTCACTGATTTTAAGATCCCTTTCAGTGATTTTAAGCCTCATATTAGTTGTTACATCAAATCTATGTGGCAGGCGGAATGGGATGGGGCGACAAATAACAAGCTCCGTCGCTTCCGACCAAACATATTTGATCACTACCCATCCAGTAACCTCTGTAGAAAAGATCATGTTATTCTGACACGATGTCATGTTGGTCACACACGACTTACACATTCCTTTCTGTTGGAGGGTAATATGCGACCAGAATGTGTTCCATGTCAGCAGGTGTTGTCAGTGGAGCACATTCTCTTAAATTGTACTGATTTTAATCTTGTTAGAGGGTAGTACTTCACAGTTGGATCCCTTAGAGATCTATTTTACAATACGAGCCCACACAAAATTGTATCATTTTTGAAAGTAATCAACCTTTTTAACAAATTTTAAAATTGTTTTTATTCTTTTAATCTAGACTCATCAAGTCTCAATTCATCAGGTTGATTTAGAAGTAGACATCTTTCACTAATCTCATTACTCATTGTTCTTTAAATTTTTCTTGTCTTTGACATGTCTATTGTGATTATCCTTTGTTTTTATTCAATCTTTTACTTCATAATATTGACGTTTTACTTTTCTCTGATTTCTCGCCACGATATAGCCTTAGCTGCTGATGTGGCGTTAAGCACCAATAAATAAATAAATTTGACATTTTCTGGTCCATATAGCAGTTTTTAGCTCTATACTTGACATTCACTTGTCCATATAGCAGTATTTTGCTCTATCCTTGACATTTACTGGTCCGAATAGCAGTATTTTGCTCGATACTTGACATGTGCTGGTCCATATAGCAGTATTTTGCTCTATACTTGACACATAGCAGTATTTTGCTATATGTTTGACATTTACTGGTCCATATAGCAGTATTTTGCTCTATACTTGACATTTACTGGTCCATTTAGCAGTATTTTGCGCTATCCTTCACATTTACTGGTCCATATAGCAGTATTTTGCTCTATACTTGACATGTACTGGTCCATATAGCAGTATTTTGCTCTTACTTGACATGTACTGGTCCGTATAGCAGTATTTTCCTCTGTACTTGACATATAGCAATATTTTGCTATATCTTTGACATTTGCTGGTCCACATAGCAGTATTTTGCTCAATACTTGACATGTACTAGTCCATATAGCAGTATTGTGCTCGATACTTGACATTTACTGGTCCATATAGCAATATTTTGCTCGATACTTGACATTTACTGGTCCAAATAGCAGTATTTTGCTCTATCCTTGACATGTACTGGCCTATATAGCAGTATTTTGCTCTATGCTTGACATGTACTGGCCCATATAGCAGTATTTTGCTCTTACTTGACATGTCCAGGTCCATATAGCAGTATTGTGCTCTATACTTGACACATAGCAGTATTTTGCTATATATCTTTGACATTTTCTGGTCCATATTGCAGTATTTTGCTCTATACCTGAAATTTACTGGTCTATATAGCAGTATTTTGCTGTATACTTGACATTTACTGGTCTATATAGCAGTATTTCGCTCTATACTTGACATTTACTGGGCCATATAGCAGTATTTTGCTCTTACTTGACATGTACTGGTCCGTATAGCAGTATTTTGCTCTATACTTGACATTTACTGGTCCATATAGCAGTATTTTGCTCTATCCTTGACATTTACGGGTCCATATAGCAGTATTTTGCTCTATACTTGACATGTACTGGTCCATATAGCAGTATTTTGCTCTTACTTGACATGTACTTGTCCGTATAGCAGTGTGTTGCTCGATACTTGACATTTACTGGTCCATACAGCAATATTTTGCTCTATCCTTGACATGTATGTGTTCCATACAGCAGTATTTTGCTCGATACTTGACATGTATGTGTTCCATATAGCAGTATTTTGCTCTATACTTGACATTTATTGGTCCATATAGCAGTATTTTGCTCGATACTTGACATGCTGGTCCATATAGCAGTATTTTGCTCTATACTTGACATATAGCACTATTTTGCTATATATTTTACATTTACTGGTCCATATACCAGTATTTCGCACTATACTTGACATGTACTGGCCCATATGGCAGTATTTTGCTCTATTCTTGACATTTACTGGTCCATATAGCAGTATTTTGCTCTATCCTTGAAATTTACTGGCCCCATATAGCAGTATTTTGCTCTATACCTGACATGTACTGGTCCATATAGCAGTATTTTGCTCTTACTTGACATGTACTGTCCATATACCAGTATTTGGCTCTATGCTTGACATGTACTGGTCCATATAGAAGTATTTTGCTCTTACTTGACATGTACTGGTCCGTATAGCTGAATTTTGCTCAATACTTGACATTTACTGGTCCATATAGCAGTGTTTTCCTCTATACTTGACATTTACTGGTCCATATAGCAGTATTTTGCTCGATACTTGACATGTGCTGGTCCATATAGCAGTATTTTGCTCTATACTTGACATATAGCACTATTTTGCTATATGTTTTACATTTACTGGTCCATATAGCAGTAGTTTACTCTATACTTGACATTTACTGGTCCATATAGCAGTATGTTGCTCTATACTTGACATTTACTGGCCCATATAGCAGTATTTTGCTCTTACGTGACATTTACTGGTCCATATAGCAGTATTTTGCCATATCCTTGACATGTACAGGTCCGTATAGCAGTATTTTGCTCTATACTTGACATTTACTGGGACATATAGCAGTATTTTGCTCTATACTTGACATGTACTGGTCCATATAGCAGTATTTTGCTCTATACTTGACATTTACTGGGCCATATAGCAGTATTTTGCTCTATACTTGACATGTACTGGTCCAATATGCAGTATTTTGCTCGATACTTGACATTTACTGGTCCATATAGCCGTATACTTGACATGTACTGGTCCATATAGGAGTATTTTGCTCTTACTTGACATGCACTGGTCCGTATAGCAGTATTTTGCTCTATACTTGACATATAGCAGTATTTTGCTATGTCTGAGACATTTACTGGTCCATATAGCAGTATGTTGCCCTATACTTGACATTTACTGGTCCATATAGCAGTATTTTGCTCTATCCTTGACATGTACTGGTCCATATAGCAGTATTTAGCTGTATACTTGACATGTGCTGGTCCATATTGCAGTATTTTGCTCTATTCTTGACATTTAATTGTCCATATAGCAGTATTTTGTTCTATCCTTGACATGTACTGCTCCATATAGCAGTATTTTGCTCTATCCTTGACATGTACTTGCCCATATAGCAGTATTTTACTCTATTCTTGACATTTAATTGTCCATATAGCAGTATTTTGCTCTATCCTTGACATTTACTGGTCCATATAGCAGTATTTTACTCTATACTTGACATTTTCTGGTCCATATAGCAGTATTTTGCGCCTATACTTGACATTTGCTGGTCCATATAGCAGTATTGTGCTCGATACTTGACATGTGCTGGTCCATATAGCAGTATTTTGCTCTATACTTGACATATAGCACTATTTTGCTATATGTTTTACATATACTGGTCCATATAGCAGTATTTTGTTCTATACTTGACATTTACTGGTCCATTTAGCAGTATGTTGCTCTATACTTGACATTTACTGGCCCATATAGCAGTATTTTTCTCTTACGTGACATTTACTGGTCCATATAGCAGTATTTTGCCATATCCTTGACATGTTCTGGTCCATATAGCAGTATTTTGCTCTATACTTGACATTTACTGGGCCATATAGCAGTATTTTGCTCTATACTTGACATGTACTGGTCCATATAGCAGTATTTTGCTCTTACTTGATATGTACTTGTCCGTATAGTAGTATTTTGCTCGATACTTGACATTTACTGGTCCATACAGCAGTATTTTGCTCTATCCTTGACATTTACTGGTCCATGTAGCAGTATTTTGCTCGATACTTGACATGTATGTGTTCCATATAGCAGTATTTTGCTCTATACCTGACATTTACTGGCCCATATAGCAGTATTTTGCACTTACTTGACATGTACTGGTCCGTATAGGAGTATTTTGCTCAATTCTTGACATTTTCTGGTCCGCATAGCAGTATTTTGCTCGATACTTGACATTTACTGGTCCATATAGCAGTATTGTGCCATATCCTTGACATGTACTGGTCCATGTAGGAGTATTTTGCTCGATACTTGACATTTACTGGACCATATAGCAGAATTTTGCCATATCCTTGACCTGTACTGGTCCATGTAGCAGTATTTTCCTCTATACTTAAAATTTACTGGTCTATATAGCAGTATGTTGCTCTATACTTGACATTTACTGGGTCCATATAGCAGTATTTTGCTCTTACGGGACATTTGCTGGTCCATATAGCAGTATTTTGCCATATCCTTGACATGTACTGGTCCATATAGCAGTATTTTGCTCTATACTTGACATTTACTGGTCCATATAGCAGTATTTTGCTCTATACTTGACATATTGCAGTATTTTGCTTATCTTTGACATTTACTGGTCCATATAGCAGTATTTTGCTCTTCACTTGACATTTACTTGTCCATATAGCAGTATTTTGCTCGATACTTGACATGTACTGGTCCATATAGCAGTATTTTGCTCGATACTTGACATGTACTGGTCCATATAGCAGTATTTTGCTCAAAACTTGACATTTACTGGTCCATATAGCAGTATTTTGCTCGATACTTGACATCAACTGGTCCATATTGCAGTATTTTGCTCTATCCTTGACATTTACTGGTCCATTATAGCAGTATTTTGCTCTATACCTAAAATTTACTGGTCTATATAGCAGTATGTTGCTCTATACTTGACATTTACTGGTCCATATAGCAGTATTTTGCTCTTACGTGACATTTGCTGGTCCATATAGGAGTATTTTGCCATATCCTTGACATGTACTGGTCCATATAGCAGTATTTTGCTCTATACTTGACATTTACAGGTCCGTATAGCAGTATTTTGCTCTATTCTTGACATATTGCAGTATTTTGCTTATCTTTGACATTTGCTGGTCCATATAGCAGTATTTTGCTCTAAATTGACATTTACTGGTCCATATAGCAGTATTTTGCTCTATACTTGAGATTTACTTGTCCATGTAGCAGTATTTTGCTCTATCCTTGAAATGTACTGGCCCATATAGCAGTATTTTGCTCGATACTTGACATGTACTGGTCCATATAGCAGTATTTTGCTCTATACTTGACATTTACTGGTCCATATAGCAGTATTTTGCTCGATACTTGACATGTGCTGGTCCATATAGCAGTATTTTGCTCTATACTTGACATATAGCACTATTTTGCTATATATTTTACATTTACTGGTCCAAATACCAGTATTTTGCTCTATACTTGACATTAACTGGTCCATATTGCAGTATTTTGCTCTATCCTTGACATTTACTGGTCCATATAGCAGTATTTTGCTCTATCCTTGACATTTACTGGCCCATATAGCAGTATTTTGCTCTATACTTGACATGTACTGGTGCATATAGCAGTATTTTCCTCTTACTTGACATCTACTGGTCCATATAGCAGTATTTGGCTCTATACTTGACATGTGCTGGTCCATATAGCAGTATTTTGCTCTTACTTGACATTGTACTGGTCCGTATAGGAGTATTTTGCTCAATACTTGACGTTTACTGGTCCATATAGCAGTAGTTTGCTCTTTACTTGACATTTACTGGTCCATATAGCAGTATTTTGCTCGATACTTGACATGTGCTGGTCTATATAGCAGTATTTTGCTCTATACTTGACATGTACTGGTCCGTATAGGAGTATTTTGCTCAATACTTGACATGTACTGGTCCATATAGCAGTATTTTGCTCTATACTTGACATATAGCACTATTTTGCTATATGTTTTACATTACTGGTCCATATAGCAGTATTTTGCTCTATACTTGACGTTTACTGGTCCATATAGCAGTAAGTTGCTCTATACTTGACATTTACTGGTCCATATAGCAGTATTTTGCTCTTACGTGACATTTACTGGACCATATAGCAGTATTTTGCCATATCCTTGACATGTACTGGTCCATATTAGCAGTATTTTGCTCTATACTTGACATTTACTGGGCCATATAGCAGTATTTTGCTCTATACTTGACATGTACTGGTCCATATAGCAGTATTTTGCTCGATACTTGACATTTACTGGTCCATATAGCCGTATACTTGTCCATGTTGGAGTATTTTGCTCTTACTTGACATGTACCGGTCCGTATAGCAGTATTTTGCTCTCTACTTGACATATAGCAGTATTTGCTATGTCTGTGACATTTACTGGTCCATATAGCAGTATGTTGCTCTATACTTGACATTTACTGGTCCATATAGCAGTATTGTGCTCTATCCTTGACATGTACTGGTCCATATAGCACTATTTTGCTGTATACTTGACATGTACTGGTCCATATTGCAGTATTTTGCTCTATTCTTGACATTTAATTGTCCATATAGCAATATTTTGCTCTACCCTTGACATGTACTGCTCCATATAGCAGTATTTTGCTCTATCCTTGACATGTACTGGCCCATATGGCAGTATTTTGCTCTATTCTTGACATTTAATTGTCCATATAGCAGTATTTTGCTCTATCCTTGACATTTACTGGTCCATATAGCAGTATTTTGCTCTATACTTGACATGTACTGGTCCATATAGCAGTATTTTGCTCTTACTTGACATGCACTGGTCCGTATAGCAGTATTTTCCTGTATACTTGACATATAGCAGTATTTTGCTATATCTTTGACATTTACTGGTCCTTACTGCAGTATTTTTGCCCTATACCTGACATTTACTGGTCCATATAGCAGTATTTTGCTCTATACTTGACATTTACTGGTCCATATAGCAGTATTTTGCTATATCTTTGACATTTACTGGTCCTTACTGCAGTATTTTTGCTCTATACCTGACATTTACTGGTCCATATAGCAGTATTTTGCTCTATCCTTGACATTTACTGGTCCATATAGCAGTATTTTGCTCTATACTTGACATGTACTGGTCCATATAGCAGTATTTTGCTCTTACTTGACATGCACTGGTCCGTATAGCAGTATTTTCCTGTATACTTGACATATAGCAGTATTTTGCTATATCTTTGACATTTACTGGTCCTTACTGCAGTATTTTGCCCTATACCTGACATTTACTGGTCCATATAGCAGTATTTTGCTCTATACTTGACATTTACTGGTCCATATAGCAGTATTTTGCTCTATACTTGACATTTACTGGGCCATATTGCAGTATTTTGCTCTTACTTGACATGTACTGGTCCGTATAGCAGTATTTTGCTCTATACTTGACATTTACTGGTCCATATAGCAGTATTTTGCTCTATCCTTGACATTCACTGGTCCATATAGCAGTATTTTGCTCTATACTTGACATGTACTGGTCCATATAGCAGTATTTTGCTCTTACTTGACATGTACTTGTCCGTATAGCAGTATTTTGCTCGATACTTGACATTTACTGGTCCATACATCAGTATTTTGCTCTATCCTTGACTTTTACTGGACCATGTAGCAGTATTTTGCTCGATACTTGACATGTATGTGTTCCATAGAGCAGTATTTTGCTCTATACTTGACATTTACTGGCCCATATAGCAGTATTTTGCTCTTACTTGACATGTACTGGTCCGTCTAGCAGTATTTTGCTCAATACTTGACATTTTCTGGTCCGTATAGCAGTATTTTGCCATATCCTTGACATGTACTGGTCCATGTAGCAGTATTTTGCTCGATACTTGACATTTGCTGGACCATATAGCAGAATTTTGCCATATCCTAGACCTGTACTGGTCCTAATAGCAGTATTTTGCTCTATACTTGACATTTACTGGTCCATGTAGCAGTATTTTGCCATATCCTTGACATGTACTGGTCCATATAGCAGCATTTTGCTCTATTCTTGACATTTACTGGTCCACATAGCAGTATTTTCCTCTATACTTGACATTTACGAGTCCATGTAGCAGTATTTTCCTCTATACTTAAAATTTACTGGTCCATATAGCAGTATGTTGCTCTATACTTGACATTTACTGGTCCATATAGCAGTATTTTTCTCTTACGTGACATTTGCTGGTCCCTATAGCAGTATTTTGCCATATCCTTGACATGTACTGGTCCATATAGCAGTATTTTGCTCTATACTTGACATTTACTGGTCCGTATAGCAGTATTTTGCTCTAAACTTGACATATAGCAGTATTTTGCTCTATCTTTGACATTTACTGGTCCATATAGCAGTATTTTGCTCTATACTTGACATTTACTTGTCCATATAGCAGTATTTTGCTCTATCCTTGACATTTACTGGTCCGTATAGCAGTATTTTGCTCGATACTTGACATGTGCTGGTCCATATAGCAGTATTTTGCTCTATACTTGACACATAGCAGTATTTTGCTATATATTTGACATTTACTGGTCCATATAGCAGTATTTTTCTGTATACTTGACATTTACTGGTCCATATAGCAGTATTTTGCTCTATCCTCGACATTTACTGGTCCATATAGCAGTATTTTGCTCTATACTGGACATGTACTGGTCCATATAGCAGTATTTTGCTCTTACTTGAAATGTACTGGTCCGTATAGCAGTATTTTCCTCTGTACTTGACATATAGCAGTATTTTGCTATATCTTTGACATTTGCTAGTCCATATAGCAGTGTTTTGCTCTATACTTGACATGTACTGGTCCATATAGCAATATTTTCCTCGATACTTGACATTTACTGGTCCATATAGCCGTATACTTGACATGTACTGGTCCATATAGGAGTATTTTGCTCTTACTTGACATGTACTGGTCCGTATAGCAGTATTTTGCTCTATATTTGACATATAGCAGTATTTTGCTATGTCTGTGACATTTACTGGTCCATATATCAGTATGTTGCTCTATACTTGACATTTACTGGTCCATATAGCAGTATTTTGCTCTATCCTTGACATGTACTGGTCCATATAGCAGTATTTAGCTGTATACTTGACATGTACTGGTCCATATTGCAGTAGTTTGCTCTATTCTTGACATTTAATTGTCCATATAGCAGTATTTTGTTCTACCCTTGACATGTACTGCTCCATATAGCAGTATTTTGCTCTATCCTTGACATGTCCTGCCAATATAGCAGTATTTTGCTCTATTCTTGACATTTAATTGTCCATATAGCAGTATTTTGCTCTATCCTTGACATTTACTGGTCCATATAGCAGTATTTTGCGCCTATACTTGACATTTACTGGTCATATAGCAGTATTTTGCTCGATACTTGACATGTGCTGGTCCATATTGCAGTATTTTGCTCTATACTTGACATATAGCACTATTTTGCTATATGTTTTACATTTACTGGTCCATATAGCAGTATTTTGCTCTATACTTGACATTTACTGGTCCATATAGCAGTATGTTGCTCTATACTTGACATTTACTGGCCCATATAGCAGTATTTTTCTCTTACGTAACATTTACTGGTCCATATAGCAGTATTTTGCCATATCCTCTACATGTACTGGTCCATATAGCAGTATTTTGCTCTATACTTGACATTTACTGGGCCATATAGCAGTATTTTGCTCTATACTTGACATGTACTGGTCCATATAGCAGAATTTTGCTCTTACTTGACATGTACTTGTCCGTATAGCAGTATTTTGCTCGATACTTGACATTTACTGGTCCATACAGCAGTATTTTGCTCTATCCTTGACATTTACTGGTCCATGTAGCAGTATTTGCTCGATACTTGACATGTATGTGTTCCATATAGCAGTATATTGCTCTATACTTGACATTTACTGGCCCATATAGCAGTATTTTGCTCTTACTTGACATGTACTGGTCCGTATAGGAGTATTTCGCTCAATTCTTGACATTTTCTGGTCCATATAGCAGTATTTTGCTCGATACTTGACATTTACTGGGCCATATAGCAGTATTTTGCCATATCCTTGACATGTACTGGTCCATGTAGCAGTATTTTGCTCGATACTTGACATTTACTGGACCATATAGCAGAATTTTGCCATATCCTTGACCTGTACTGGTCCATGTAGCAGTATGTTCCTCTATACTTAAAATTTGCTAGTCCATATAGTAGTATGTTGCTCTATACCTGACATTTACTGGTCCATATAGCAGTATTTTGCTCTTACGTGACATTGCTGGTCCATATAGCAGTATTTTGCCATATCGTTGAAATGTACTGGTCCGTATAGCAGTATATTGCTCTATACTTGACATTTTACTGGTCCGTATAGCAGTATTTTGCTCTATACTTGACATATTGCAGTATTTTGCTATATCTTTGACATTTACTGGTCCATATAGCAGTATTTTGCTCTATACTTGACATTTACTGGTCCATATAGCAGTATTTTGCTCTATACTTGACATTTACTTGTCCATATAGCAGTATTTTGCTCTATCCTTGACATTTACTGGCCCATATAGCAGTATTTTGCTCGATACTTGACATGTGCTGGTCCATATAGCAGTATTGTGCTCTATACTTGACATTTACTGGTCCATATAGCAGTATTTTGCTCGATACTTGACATTTACTGGTCCATATAGCAGTATTTTGCTCTATACTTGACATATAGCACTATTTTGCTATATATTTTACATTTACTGGTCCATATACCGGTATTTTGCTCTATACTTGACATTAACTGGTCCATATTGCAGTATTTTGCTCTATCCTTGACATTTACTGGTCCATATAGCAGTATTTTGCTCTATCCTTGACATTTACTGGCCCATATAGTAGTATTTTGCTCTATACTTGACATGTACTGGTCCATATAGCAGTATTTTGCTCTTACTTGACATGTACTGGTCCATATAGCAGTATTTTGCTCTTACTTGACATGTACTGGTCCATATAGCAGTATTTTGCTCGATACCTGACATGTGCTGGTCTATATAGCAGTATTTTGCTCTATACTTGACATATAGCACTATTCTGCTATAATTTTTACATTTACTGGTCCCTATAGCAGTATTTTGCCATATCCTTGACATGTACTGGTCCATATAGCAGTATTTTGCTCTATACTTGACATTTACTGGGCCATATAGCAGTATTTTGCTCTATCCTTGACATTTACTGGGCCATATAGCAGTATTTTGCTCTATCCTTGACATGTACTTGTCCGTATAGCAGTATTTTGCTCTATACTTGACATTTACTGGCCCATATAGCAGTATTTTGCTCTTACTTGACATGTACTGGTCCGTATATGAGTATTTCGCTCAATTCTTGACATTTTCTGGTCCATATAGCAGTATTTTGCTCGATACTTGACATTTACTGGGCCATATAGCAGTATTTTGCCATATCCTTGACATGTACTGGTCCATGTAGCAGTATTTTGCTCGATACTTGACATTTACTGGACCATATAGCAGAATTTTGCCATATCCTTGACCTGTACTGGTCCATGTAGCAGTATTTTTTTCTATACTTAAAATTTGCTAGTCCATAGAGCAGTATGTTGCTCTTTACTTGACATTTACTGGTCCATATAGCAGTATTTTGCTCTTACGTGACATTTGCTGGTCCATATAGCAGTATTTTGCCATATCGTTGACATGTACTGGTCCATATAGCAATATATTGCTCTATACTTGACATTTACTGGTCCGTATAGCAGTATTTTGCTCTATACTTGACATATTGCAGTATTTTGCTATATCTTTGACATTTACTGGTCCATATAGCAGTATTTTGCTCTATACTTGACATTTACTGGTCCATATAGCAGTATTTTGCTCTATACTTGACATTTACTTGTCCGTATAGCAGTATTTTGCTCTATCCTTGACATTTACTGGCCCATATAGCAGTATTTTGCTCGATACTTGACATGTACTGGTGCATATAGCAGTATTTTGCTCTATACTTGACATTTACTGGTCCATATAGCAGTATTTTGCTCGATACTTGACATGTGCTGGTCCATATAGCAGTATTTTGCTCTATGCTTGACATATAGGACTATTTTGCTATATATTTTACATTTACTGGTCCATATATATACCAGTATTTTGCTCTATACTTGACATTAACTGGTCCATATTGCAGTATTTTGCTCTATCCTTGACATTTGCTGGTCCATATAGCAGTATTTTGCTCTATCCTTGACATTTACTGGCCCATATAGCAGTATTTTGCTCTATACTTGACTTGTACTGGTCCATATAGCAGTATTTTGCTCTTACTTGACATGTACTGGTCCATATGGCAGTATTTGGCTCTATACTTGACATGTACTGGTCCATATAGCAGTAGTCTGGTCTTTACTTGACATTTACTGGTCCCTATAGCAGTATTTTGCCATATCCTTGACAGTACTGGTCCATATAGCAGTATTTTGCTCTATCCTTGGACATTTACGGGTCCATATAGCAGTATTTTGCTCTATACTTGACATGTACTGTCCATATAGCAGTATTTTGCTCTTACTTGACATGTACTTGTCCGTATAGCAGTATGTTGCTCTCCTAGGGAGGTTTGATCATCCCCTACTAGGCGGGTCCTCAGGTGGCGGATAGAGGACGGCCTGCTCAATTGGGCAGATTTGCTAATTTCTAATTGGCAGGTTTGCTCAAATTGAGTTGGTTCGCTGCGAAATACATAAATACGCAGCCCCGGACCAAAATGATCAATCCTGCTAATACCATCTGGCAGGCACCTTGTTCTCCCGTGAGGTGCATTCCGAAGGTCCCGGAAGAAGGAATCCTGGCAGTTGAGGACTCGTGGCCCCGGTTAGGGCAGTCTCCGGGATGGAGCCCTGGTCTCCATTTCGGAGATAATCTTGTTCAACACACTGCTTTGGCCCCCAATTTCGGGAGTAGAAGGATGGTCGGATGGTCCGTTCTGGCCAATCGGGAGCCCCCACCCCAAGAAAGTACTGGGTGGTCACGTCGGGGGGCATTTGGTGGTCATTCAATCAGTCATTTCTTTTTCTCACACATCATAATTGCCAATGTGTACTGTTTTAAACGTTCTAGTTTATGAAATACTTAGTTTTGCTGCGCTGTCTGTTTAATTTATACATGGCAACTGTAATTATAGTGTTTCGTGTAGTGATTGATTGGATGATCGCCATCTGAAGACCTGGCACTTCCACACACGGGCCAATCAGTCAGTGGTATGCCTTGGCATCAACACTGACTGAGTATACTGCCCCATACCAGGTATGTGGGAATACCGGCAACCCGGTGGGTTCACTGCAAAGCAGTAACCCTACCCCTTGTTGGACTCCGCGGTGGGTGGGAGCCGGGGCAGTGAACCATTGATCAATACAAACATGGCTACCAAAAACACATCAAAAAGAATTAATTTAGATGTAACTAATTCTGATTCTGACTCGGATCATGACAACATAACACACGATTCTAAACACTGGCCAAAATTCATAGTGATTTATTCTGCAGAAGAAAACAGGAAAGCAACTGATATTAATCCTTTTGCATTAGAAAAGGCAATCAAGGGCATAGCAGGTATGGTTAAGGGGGTCAAAAAATTAAGATCTGGTGGACTATTGATTGACTGTGCTAATCATACACAAGCCTTCAATCTTCTGAAAACAGAAAAACTTTTCGACATGGAGGTTCATGCAAGTTCTCATAAAACCCTCAATACCAGCAGAGGTGTAGTTCGAACACGAGAACTTGCTGATATGGACGAATTAGACATTTTAGAAGAATTAAAACCACAAGGAGTAATCAATATAAAACGAATCAAAATCAGGAAGAATGGAAGTGAAATCAAGACAAACACATATATATTTGGCTTCAAGACTCCTCAACCTCCAAAGTCCATCAAAATAGGCTATATGAATGTTAAAGTGGACATGTATATACCAAATCCACTGAGATGTTTCCAATGCCGGAAATTTGGTCATAGTAAAGATTCGTGCAGAGGACAAACTACCTGTTACAAATGCAGTGTGAAACATCAAGAGCCCTGTACAAACAATATTATCAAATGCGTAAACTGCCAGGGCAATCATATGTCATCTTCAAAGGATTGCCCTGTATGGAAAAAAGAAAAATTAATACAGAAAGTGAAATGTGAAAAACAAATTAACTTTAAGGAAGCCAGAGACATTGTTTCATCCATGCCTGGCATGAACACTTCCACCCCATCATATGCAACAACGTTAAAACAAAAAGTACAAACAAGATCAGTAGAATGTCAGACAACACATACCTGGCTCAACGGCACAATACCAGTCCCACTACAAGCTTTTACAATTGACCAATCAAATAAAACAACGCCACAATCAACCCAAACAGAATCAATTGTCTCAAAAACAACTGAGGATCAATTAGAACGGAAACACGGAAAGGATACGCCTAAACCTGCACACAATAAGGAAAATATCACTAAATCAGAGCAGAAGAATGACCAAAACAAAACAAAGCCTAAGCCACAGCAGGAACAAAGATCACAACAACAGACATTGAGTCAGAATCAAATGAAAAAATTAGAAAAAGAAGAAAAGAAAAAGGAAAAATTAAGACAAAAACAATTATCGGACAGAATACCCAAGGTTCTTCAAAACCCTGTTGTTCGCAACAGGTTTGAAGGTCTTGAGGATATGGAGGTAGTTGATTGTATCGATGAAACATTCGAACAATTACGTCCGATTTCTTCACAGAATAGATCCCCGAGGAAAAATTCACCGAAGAAAACTACAGGGGCCATTTCGCCCATACGTCCACCCTCTAAATCTCCATTGAAATATGGCTGACACAAACAAACATAACATAATACAATGGAATTGTCGCGGTTTTAGAGCCAATTTTAATGAACTGGGTCTTCTCAGCCAACAATATAATCCTGTTGCTTTTTGCCTGCAGGAGACTCTTTTAAGGAAACCCGAGGCTCAAGATCATTCAGCTTTTAAGCATTATACTTCGTATAATGCCTGGGCGGATGATAATGACCTTCATATTCGTGGAACATCTGTTTTGGTTAGAGACGATATCATTCACTGTTCTGTACCTTTGAATACAAATTTACAGGCTGTGGCGGTACGCCTAACTTTAGACAAAACAGTTACACTTTGTTCAATTTACGTTTCACCAAGTAAAGCCCTACAACTGAATGATCTTGAGCTACTCGTCCAACAGCTCCCTACTCCATATATTTTGTTGGGTGATTTTAATGCACATAGCCCTCTTTGGGGAGCTTCCTGCAGTCAAGAAGACGTAAAAGGTAAAACTGTAGAAGAGTTCATTACAAAATATGATCTGTGTTTGTTTAATGATGGTTCAGACACTTATCTGCACCCCACATCTGGTTCGTATACATCAATTGATCTTTCAATTGCATGCCCTTCTATCTTTCTCGATTTTTCTTGGAAGGTAGAAGATGACTTGTGCGGGAGTGATCACTTTCCAATTGTGTTGGAGAGTGTAGTTCCGGCGGACGATGAGAGAGTGCCCCAGTGGAACTTTAAAAAGGCTGACTGGGACACTTTTTCGTCGCTTTGTTCTGGACGCCTCACACGGGAGAAAGTTCAATATAGTGCTGACCAAATAGAACATTTTACTAACGAGCTGCTTGACATTGCAAGCACAGTCATCCCTAAAACCTCGGCAAATCCAAAACGTTTCACCAAACCATGGTTTGATAATGAATGTAAAAAGGCTATAAAGGATCGTAAGAAAGCTGAAAGGGAATTTAACAAGTCACCAACCACATATAATTTAGACAAACTTCGTATAAATCGGGCAAAAACAAGTCGACTTTTAAAACAAAAAAGAAAAGTTCTTGGGAATCTTACGTTTCTAAGATTAACCAAAACACTCCCATCACTAAAATTTGGAAAATGATTAAAAAAATTAAAGGAAAAGAAACAAAATCAACTGTACAACACCTGAAGGAAAACAACACCTTAATTACATCTAAAACAGAAATTTCAAACACTTTGGCCTCCACATTTTCGAAACATTCGTCGTCTGAAAATTGTAATCCTGAATTTCTAAAAATTAAAAAACAACAAGAAAAACAAAAGATCAAATTTGCCTCCAACAATTTAGAGGATTACAATGACCCTTTCTCTATGGAAGAGTTACGTAACTCTTTGCATAGAGCAAAGGATACTGCCACTGGTCCCGATGACATACATTATAAACTTTTAAAGCACCTGCCACAAACATCACTAGAACTTTTATTATCAATTTTTAATGGCATTTGGGTGACTGGCCAGTTTCCACCATCCTGGCGTAAAGCAACTATAATTCCTATTCCTAAGCCTGATAAAGATCACAGCAACCCAAGCAATTACAGGCCTATTGCCTTAACCAGTTGTCTGTGCAAAACCATGGAGAGGATGATCAATGACCGACTTGTCTGGTTTCTGGAATCGAACAATCTGCTTGCGGAAGTTCAGTGTGGTTTCAGAAACCAGAGAAGTACTGTCGATCATTTGGTCAGACTTGAAACGTTTATTCGAAATGCCTTTGCTAGAAAAGAACATGTGGTCGCCATCTTCTTTGATCTAGAGAAGGCATATGATACAACGTGGACGTATGGGATTTTAAAAGATCTTTTTAACATGGGGTTGAGAGGGCGTATGCCTCTTTTTATTGAAAACTTTTTAAAGGACCGCCAGTTTCAGGTTCGTGTTGGGTCAACGTTATTTGATCCTCACGAGCAGGAATTGGGGGTTCCTCAGGGTAGTATTTTATCCGTTACCCTGTTTTCGGTTAAAATTAATAGTATCATCGATGCAATTGAAAATATGGTAGATTCTTCATTGTATGTCGATGATTTTTTAATCTGTTATAGCAGTAAAAATATGAATGCTATCGAGCGCAAACTTCAGCTGTGTTTGAATAGGATTCAAAAATGGGCCACAGAAAATGGTTTTAAATTTTCCAAGTCAAAAACGAATTGTGTTCATTTTTGTAAACTTCGGAGACATCACCTCGATCCGGAGTTAAAAATTGACGGGAGTCCTATTAAAGTTGTTAAGGAAGTGAAATTCTTAGGTTTGTTGTTTGACAACAAACTGAATTTCACTTCCCACATAAAACAACTAAAAGTTAAATGTAAGAAAGCTCTAAACCTGCTGAAAGTTGTTGGTAGCGCCGATTGGGGTGCTGACCAAAAAACTTTGCTCCATCTGTATAGATCACTTGTTCGGTCAAAATTAGATTATGGTTGTGTAGTTTACGGTTCTGCAAGGAAATCATATCTCAAACCACTTGATGCAATTCATAATAGTGGTATTAGAATTAGTCTAGGGGCTTTTCGAACATCCCCTATAGACTCGATGCTCGTTGAAGCAGAGGAACCTTCTCTTGAGAAGCGCAGAATTAAATTGTCTCTTCAATATGTGTCTAAACTTTTGGCCAATCCTTCAAATCCTGCTTATAATTGTGTTACAGACCCTCAAATGTTGATTTCTTTAACCGCCACCAGAAACATATTCCTCCATTGGGAATTAGAATTAAACCCCACATGGAGTCCACCAAAATTGAACCACACACAATAAAGGAAAATCGTAAAACACATATTCCTCCTTGGCATCTTAAAAAACCTACAGTCATTTTGGACCTTGCTTCTACCAAAAAATCTGATACCAATTCCTTACAGTTCAAACAAAAATATGCCGAAATAAAGTCCAAGTATAGTACATATACAAGGATCTATACGGATGGATCTAAGGATGGTGATAAAGTATCATCAGCTGCTGTTACTGGTGATCATGTCGCCTCAATCAGAATACCGAATCAGAGTTCTATTTTCACAGCTGAAGTTAAAGCTATTCAACTCGCACTTGAGCACATCGAGAATGCACAGGAAAGAAAGTCGATCATCTTCTCCGACTCTCTTTCCTCTTTACTTGCTTTACTCAACCCCAAGTTGAAGAACCCTCTCATTCTGGAACTTCGTGAGAAGTTAACAACTCTCATGTCTGGCCAATATGATGTCGTGTTTTGCTGGTTACCCGGACATGTAGGTATCGCTGGTAACACCAAAGCAGACAGTGCAGCAAAACAGGCTTTATCCAAGCCTCTCACTGATTTTAACATCCCTTTCGGTGATTTTAAACCACATATTAGTAACTACATCAAAACTATGTGGCAGGTGGAATGGGATGGGGCGACAAATAACAAGCTCCATCGCTTCCGACCAACTATTACTGATCACTACCCATCCAGTAACCTTTGTAGAAAAGATCATGTTATTGTGACACGATGTCATATTGGTCATACAAGACTTACACATTCCTTTCTGTTGGAGGGTAATTTGCGACCAGAGTGTGTTCTATGTCAGCAGGTGTTGTCAGTGGAACACATTCTTTTACATTGCACTGATTTTAATCTTGTTAGAGGGCAGTACTTTACAGCTGGATCTCTTAGAGATCTCTTTTTTAATACGAGCCCACACAAAATTGTGTCATTTCTGAAAGTAATCAACCTTTTTACGAAATTTTAAAATTGTTTTTATTCTTCTAATCTCGACTCATCAAGTCTCAATACCTCAGGTTGATTTATAATGTATTCACGTATTTCATTACTCATTGTTAGTTTAATCATTTTTGTCTTTGACATGTCTTTTGTGGTTATTTTTATTTTTATTCAAATTTTACTTCATTATTGCTAACGACTTTTTATATACCACTGTTTTCTCGCCACGATATAGCCCTAGCTGCTGATGTGGCGTTAAGCACCAATAAATATAAATATATAATATAGTATGTTGCTCGATACTTGACATTTACTGGTCCATACAGCAATATTTTGCTCTATCCTTGACATGTATGTGTTCCATATAGCAGTATTTTGCTCTATACTTGACATTTACTGGTCCATATATCAGTATTTTGCTCCATACTTGACATGTGCTGGTCCATATAGCAGTATTTTGCTCTATACTTGACATATAGCACTATTTTGCTATATATTTTACATTTACTGGTCCATATACCAGAATTCTGCTCTATACTTGACATTTACTGGTCCATATTGCAGTATTTTGCTCTATCCTTGACATTTACTGGTCCATATAGCAGTATTTTGCTCTATCCTTGAAATTTACGGGCCCATATAGCAGTATTTTGCTCTATACCTGACATGTACTGGTCCATATAGCAGTATTTTGCTCTTACTTGACATGTACTGTCCATATACCAGTATTTGGCTCTATGCTTGACAAACTGGTCCATATAGCAGTATTTTGCTCTTACTTGACATGTACTGGTCCGTATAGCTGAATTTTGCTCAATACTTGACATTTGCTGGTCCATATAGCAGTGTTTTGCTCTATACTTGACATTTACTGGTCCATATAGCAGTATTTTGCTCGATACTTGACATGTGCTGGTCCATATAGCAGTATTTTGCTCTATACTTGACATATAGCACTATTTTGCTATATGTTTTACATTTACTGGTCCATATAGCAGTAGTTTGCTCTATACTTGACATTTACTGGTCCATATAGCAGTATGTTGCTCTATACTTGACATTTACTGGCCCATATAGCAGTATTTTGCTCATACGTGACATTTACTGGTCCATATAGCAGTATTTTGCCATATCCTTGACATGTACTGGTCCATATAGCAGTATTTTGCTCTATACTTGACATTTACTGGGCCATATAGCAGTATTTTGCTCTATACTTGACATGTACTGGTCCATATAGCAGTATTTTGCTCGATACTTGACATTTACTGGTCCATATAGCCGTACACTTGACATGTACTGGTCCATATAGGAGTATTTTGCTCTTACTTGACATGTACTGGTCCGTATAGCAGTATTTTGCTCTATACTTGACATATAGCAGTATTTTGCTATGTCTGTGACATTTACTGGTCCATATAGCAGTATGTTGCTCTATACTTGACATTTACTGGTCCATATAGCAGTATTTTGCTCTATCCTTGACATGTACTGGTCCATATAGCAGTATTTAGCTGCATACTTGATATGTACTGGTCCATATTGCAGTATTTTGCTCTATTCTTGACATTTAATTGTCCATATAGCAGTATTTTGTTCTACCCTTGACATGTACTGCTCCATATAGCAGTATTTTGCTTTCCTTGACATGTACTTGCCCATATAGCAGTATTTTACTCTATTCTTGTAATTTAATTGTTGATATAGCAGTATTTTGCTCTATCCTTGACATTTACTGGTCCATATAGCAGTATTTTGCTC
>CM062289.1:468060987-468470938 GCA_031216915.1 Pictodentalium vernedei | reverse complement strand
GTTCATTGCATTAAATGTCGTTGTTTACACATATTGTACTTTTTCTACCTCATTTATTGTCTTGTAATAGATTTATTACCACATTTTCCTAACATTTTCTCCAGGTGAAGCTAAGTCTCCAAAAATACATTAAAACAAGTTTAGGGCGGGTGTTTTGATTCCTTAGAACAGTTTGTTGCATTCATTACAACATTTTCCTTACATTTACTTAGTTTAATCTATTGGGAAGAATGGAAGCATGTTTTGGACATGTTTTAACAGCTTAGAACAGTTTATGTCTCTTTTTTTACACTTAAACTGCCTTTTCGATCACATTTTTGGTCGTTTAATACATTTATAACGATATTTTCCTCTTTTTTCTTTAATACAGGTAAAGTTTCTTTTACTAAGATGTATGGAAAGAAGTTAAGGACACGTTTTTTGGTACATTAGTTAATAGGCATTAAGGTCGTCGTTTATATTTAGGTTCACTTTCATTATATTTACCGCCGTTTAATATAATTTGGACCACATTTTTCTTACATTTAATTAATTTAATCTACTTAGACGAATGGAATCATGTTTAGGGAGTGTTTTAACAGCTTAGAAAAGTTTATTTCATTAAACGTCGTTGTTTACACATATTGTACCTTTTCTACCACATTTATGGTCGTTCAGAACATTTATTACCACATTTTCCTTACATTTACAGCAGGTGAAGTTATTTTTCCGAAAGTGTATTGAAACATATTTCTGGGGGGTTTTCTGATTCCTTAGAACACTTTATGGGATTTTTGGGCACAGTTTCCTTACATTTCCTTACCTTAATCCTCGTAGAAGGATGGAATCATGTTTAGGGCGTTTTTAAACAGCTTAGAATAGTTTATTGCATTAAATGTCTTTTCTACCACATTTATCGTCGTTTAAAACATTTCTTACCACACTTTCCTTACATTTTCACCATTTGAAGTTAAGTCTGCGTAAATGCATTGAAGCGGGTTTTCTGATTCCTTAGAATAGTTTATTGCATTTTTGACGACAGTTTCTTTACATTTACTCAGTTTAATCTACGGAGAAGAATGGAATCATGTTTAGGGCGTTTTTTAACAGCTTAGAACAGTTTGTTGCATTAAATGTCGTTGTTAACACATATTGTACTTTTTCTACCTCATTTATGGTCTTTTTACATATTTATTACCACATTTTCCTTACATTTATACGAGGTGAAGTTATGTTTCCGAAAATACATTGAAACATGTTTAGGGCGAGATTTCTGATTCCTTAGAACAGTTTATTGAATTTTTTACCACATTTTCCGTACATTTACTTAGTTTTATCTTCGAAGAGGATGGAATCATGTTTAGGGCGTTGCTTACAGCTCAGAACAGTGTATTGCATTAAATGTCGTTGTTTTCACATATGGTATCATTTCTATCACATCTTTGGTCGTTTCATACACTTATTACGATATTTTATTGTTTTTTATTCAATACAGGTAAAGTTTCGTTTACGAAGATATACTTAAGCAAGTTTAGGAAGCGTTCTTTGATACCTGATGTAATTGCATTTTTTAGGTTGTAGTTTACATTTATGTTCAAATTTCAATACTTTAATGTCCGTTTAAGACATTCTTGAGCACATTTTACTTACAATTACTTAGTTTCATCTACGGAGAAGGATGGAATCATGTTTTGGGCGTTTCTTACAGCTTAGAACAGTGTATTGCATTAAATGTCGTTGTTTACACATACGGTATCTTTTCTACCACATTTATGGTCGTCTAAAACATTTATTAGCACACTTTCCTTTCCTTTTCACCAGGTGAAGTTAAGTCTCCGAAAATGCATTGAAGCGGGTTTTCTTTTTCCTTAAAATAGTTTATTGCATTTTTGACCACAGTATCGTTACATTTACTCAGTTTAATCTACGGAGAAGGATGGAATCATGTTTAGAGAGTTTTTTAACAGCTTCGAACAGTTCATTGCATTAAATGTCGTTGTTTACACATATTGTACTTTTTCTACCTCATTTATTTTCTTGTAATTGATTTATTACCACCTTTTCCTAACATTTTCTCCAGGTGAAGCTAAGTCTCCAAAAATACATTAAAACAAGTTTAGGGCGGGTGTTTTGATTCCTTAGAACAGTTTGTTGCATTCATTACAACATTTTCCTTACATTTACTTAGTTTAATCTATTGGGAAGAATGGAAGCATGTTTTGGACATGTTTTAATAGCTTAGAACAGTTTATGTCTCTTTTTTTACACTTAAACTGCCTTTTCGGTCACATTTTTGGTCGTTTAATACATTTATAACGATATTTTCCTCTTTTTTCTTTAATACAGGTAAAGTTTCTTTTACGAAGATGTATGGAAAGAAGTTTAGGACACGTTTTTTGGTACATTAGTTAATAGGCATTAAGGTCGTCGTTTATATTTAGGTTCACTTTCATTATATTTACCGCCGTTTAATATAATTTGGACCACATTTTCCTTAAATTTAATTAATTTAATCTACTTCGACGAATGGAATCATGTTTAGGGAGTGTTTTAACAGCTAAGAAAAGTTTATTTCATTAAACGTCGTTGTTTACACATATTGTACCTTTTCTACCGCATTTATGGTCGTTCAGAACATTTATTACCACATTTTCCTTACATTTACAGCAGGTGAAGTTATTTTTCGAAAGTGCATTGAAACATATTTCTGGCGGGTTTTCTGATTCCTTAGAACACTTTATGGGATTTTTGGGCACAGTTTCCTTACATTTCCTTACCTTAATCCTCGTAGAAGGATGGAATCATGTTTAGGGCGTTTTTTAACAGCTTAGAATAGTTTATTGCATTAAATGTCTTTTCTACCACATTTATGGTCGTTTAAAACATTTCTTACCACACTTTCCTTACATTTTCACCATTTGAAGTTAAGTCTGCGAAAATGCATTGAAGCGGGTTTTCTGATTCCTTAGAATAGTTTATTGCATTTTAGACGACAGTTTCGTTACATTTACTCAGTTTAATCTACGGAGAAGGATGGAATCATGTTTAGGGCGTTTTTTAACAGCTTAGAACAGTTTGTTGCATTAAATGTCGTTGTTAACACATATTGTACTTTTTCTACCTCATTTATGGACTTTTTACATATTTATTACCACATTTTCCTTACATTTACACGAGGTGAAGTTATGTTTCCGAAAATACATTGAAACATGTTTAGGGCCAGATTTCTGCTTCCTTAGAACAGTTTATTGAATTTTTTACCACATTTTCCGTACATTTACTTAGTTTTATCTTGGAAGAGGATGGAATCATGTTTAGGGCGTTGTTTACAGCTCAGAACAGTGTATTGCATTAAATGTCGTTGTTTACACATATGGTATCTTTTCTATCACATCTTTCGTCGTTTCATACACTTATTACGATATTTTATTGTTTTTTATTCAATACAGGTAAAGTTTCGTTTACGAAGATATACTTAAGCAAGTTTAGGAAGCGTTCTTTGATACCTGATGTAATTGCATTTTTTAGGTTGTAGTTTACATTTATGTTCAAATTTCAATACTTTAATGTCCGTTTAAGACATTCTTGAGCACATTTTACTTACAATTACTTAGTTTCATCTACGGAGAAGGATGGAATCATGTTTTGGGCGTTTCTTACAGCTTAGAACAGTGTATTGCATTAAATGTCGTTGTTTACACATACGGTATCTTTTCTACCACATTTATGGTCGTCTAAAACATTTATTAGCACACTTTCCTTTCCTTTTCACCAGGTGAAGTTAAGTCTCCGAAAATGCATTGAAGCGGGTTTTCTTTTTCCTTAGAATAGTTTACTGCATTTTTGACCACAGTATCGTTACATTTACTCAGTTTAATCTACGGAGAAGGATGGAATCATGTTTAGAGAGTTTTTTAACAGCTTAGAACAGTTCATTGCATTAAATGTCGTTGTTTACACATATTGTACTTTTTCTACCTCATTTATTGTCTTGTAATAGATTTATTACCACATTTTCCTAACATTTTCTCCAGGTGAAGCTAAGTCTCCAAAAATACATTAAAACAAGTTTAGGGCGGGTGTTTTGATTCCTTAGAACAGTTTGTTGCATTCATTACAACATTTTCCTTACATTTACTTAGTTTAATCTATTGGGAAGAATGGAAGCATGTTTTGGACATGTTTTAAACAGCTTAGAACAGTTTATGTCTCTTTTTTTACACTTAAACTGCCTTTTCGATCACATTTTTGGTCGTTTAATACATTTATAACGATATTTTCCTCTTTTTTCTTTAATACAGGTAAAGTTTCTTTTACTAAGATGTATGGAAAGAAGTTAAGGACACGTTTTTTGGTACATTAGTTAATAGGCATTAAGGTCGTCGTTTATATTTAGGTTCACTTTCATTATATTTACCGCCGTTTAATATAATTTGGACCACATTTTTCTTACATTTAATTAATTTAATCTACTTAGACGAATGGAATCATGTTTAGGGAGTGTTTTAACAGCTTAGAAAAGTTTATTTCATTAAACGTCGTTGTTTACACATATTGTACCTTTTCTACCACATTTATGGTCGTTCAGAACATTTATTACCACATTTTCCTTACATTTACAGCAGGTGAAGTTATTTTTCCGAAAGTGTATTGAAACATATTTCTGGGGGGTTTTCTGATTCCTTAGAACACTTTATGGGATTTTTGGGCACAGTTTCCTTACATTTCCTTACCTTAATCCTCGTAGAAGGATGGAATCATGTTTAGGGCGTTTTTAAACAGCTTAGAATAGTTTATTGCATTAAATGTCTTTTCTACCACATTTATCGTCGTTTAAAACATTTCTTACCACACTTTCCTTACATTTTCACCATTTGAAGTTAAGTCTGCGTAAATGCATTGAAGCGGGTTTTCTGATTCCTTAGAATAGTTTATTGCATTTTTGACGACAGTTTCTTTACATTTACTCAGTTTAATCTACGGAGAAGGATGGAATCATGTTTAGGGCGTTTTTTAACAGCTTAGAACAGTTTGTTGCATTAAATGTCGTTGTTAACACATATTGTACTTTTTCTACCTCATTTATGGTCTTTTTACATATTTATTACAACATTTTCCTTACATTTATACGAGGTGAAGTTATGTTTCCGAAAATACATTGAAACATGTTTAGGGCGAGATTTCTGATTCCTTAGAACAGTTTATTGAATTTTTTACCACATTTTCCGTACATTTACTTAGTTTTATCTTCGAAGAGGATGGAATCATGTTTAGGGCGTTGCTTACAGCTCAGAACAGTGTATTGCATTAAATGTCGTTGTTTTCACATATGGTATCATTTCTATCACATCTTTGGTCGTTTCATACACTTATTACGATATTTTATTGTTTTTTATTCAATACAGGTAAAGTTTCGTTTACGAAGATATACTTAAGCAAGTTTAGGAAGCTTTCTTTGATACCTGATGTAATTGCATTTTTTAGGTCGTAGTTTACATTTATGTTCAAATTTCAATACTTTAATGTCCGTTTAAGACATTCTTGAGCACATTTTACTTACAATTACTTAGTTTCATCTACGGAGAAGGATGGAATCATGTTTTGGGCGTTTCTTACAGCTTAGAACAGTGTATTGCATTAAATGTCGTTGTTTACACATACGGTATCTTTTCTACCACATTTATGGTCGTTTAAAACATTTATTAGCACACTTTCCTTTCCTTTTCACCAGGTGAAGTTAAGTCTCCGAAAATGCATTGAAGCGGGTTTTCTTTTTCCTTAGAATAGTTTATTGCATTTTTGACCACAGTATCGTTACATTTACTCAGTTTAATCTACGGAGAAGGATGGAATCATGTTTAGAGAGTTTTTTAACAGCTTAGAACAGTTCATTGCATTAAATGTCGTTGTTTACACATATTGTACTTTTTCTACCTCATTTATTTTCTTGTAATTGATTTATTACCACATTTTCCTAACATTTTCTCCAGGTGAAGCTAAGTCTCCAAAAATACATTAAAACAAGTTTAGGGCGGGTGTTTTGATTCCTTAGAACAGTTTGTTGCATTCATTACAACATTTTCCTTACATTTACTTAGTTTAATCTATTGGGAAGAATGGAAGCATGTTTTGGACATGTTTTAACAGCTTAGAACAGTTTATTGCATTAAATGTCTCTTTTTTTACACTTAAACTGCCTTTTCGATCACATTTTTGGTCATTTAATACATTTATAACGATATTTTCCTCTTTTTTCTTTAATACAGGTAAAGTTTCTTTTACGAAGAAGTATGGAAAGAAGTTTAGGACACGTTTTTTTGGTACATTAGTTAATAGGCATTAAGGTCGTCGTTTATATTTAGGTTCACTTTCATTATATTTACCGCCGTTTAATATAATTTGGACCACATTTTCCTTACATTTAATTAATTTAATCTACTTCGACGAATGGAATCATGTTTAGGGAGTGTTTTAACAGCTAAGAAAAGTTTATTTCATTAAACGTCGTTGTTTACACATATTGTACCTTTTCTACCACATTTATGGTCGTTCAGAACATTTATTACCACATTTTCCTTACATTTACAGCAGGTGAAGTTATTTTTCCGAAAGTGCATTGAAACATATTTCTGGGGGGTTTTCTAATTCCTTAGAACACTTTATGGGATTTTTGGGCACAGTTTCCTTACATTTCCTTACCTTAATCCTCGTAGAAGGATGGAATCATGTTTAGGGCGTTTTTTGACAGCTTAGAATAGTTTATTGCATTAAATGTCTTTTCTACCACATTTATCGTCGTTTAAAACATTTCTTACCACACTTTCCTTACATTTTCACCATTTGAAGTTAAGTCTGCGTAAATGCATTGAAGCGGGTTTTCTGATTCCTTAGAAAAGTTTATTGCATTTTTGACGACAGTTTCGTTACATTTACTCAGTTTAATCTACGGAGAAGTATGGAATCATGTTTAGGGCGTTTTTTAACAGCTTAGAACAGTTTGTTGCATTAAATGTCGTTGTTAACACATATTGTACTTTTTCTACCTCATTTATGGTCTTTTTACATATTTATTACCACATTTTCCTTACATTTACACGAGGTGAAGTTATGTTTCCGAAAATACATTGAAACATGTTTAGGGCGAGATTTCTGCTTCCTTAGAACAGTTTATTGAATTTTTTACCACATTTTCCGTACATTTACTTAGTTTTATCTTCGAAGAGGATGGAATCATGTTTAGGGCGTTGTTTACAGCTCAGAACAGTTTATTGCATTAAATGTCGTTGTTTACACATATGGTATCTTTTCTATCACATCTTTCGTCGTTTCATACACTTATTACGATATTTTATTGTTTTTTATTCAATACAGGAAAAGTTTCGTTTACGAAGATATACTTAAGCAAGTTTAGGAAGCGTTCTTTGATACCTGATGTAATTGCATTTTTTAGGTTGTAGTTTACATTTATGTTCAAATTTCAATACTTTAATGTCCGTTTAAGACATTCTTGAGCACATTTTACTTACAATTACTTAGTTTCATCTACGGAGAAGGATGGAATCATGTTTTGGGCGTTTCTTACAGCTTAGAACAGTGTATTGCATTAAATGTCGTTGTTTACACATACGGTATCTTTTCTATCACATTTATGGTCGTCTAAAACATTTATTAGCACACTTTCCTTTCCTTTTCACCACGTGAAGTTAAGTCTCCGAAAATGCATTGAAGCGGGTTTTCTTTTTCCTTAGAATAGTTTACTGCATTTTTGACCACAGTATCGTTACATTTACTCAGTTTAATCTACGGAGAAGGATGGAATCATGTTTAGAGAGTTTTTTAACAGCTTAGAACAGTTCATTGCATTAAATGTCGTTGTTTACACATATTGTACTTTTTCTACCTCATTTATTGTCTTGTAATAGATTTATTACCACATTTTCCTAACATTTTCTCCAGGTGAAGCTAAGTCTCCAAAAATACATTATAACAAGTTTAGGGCGGGTGTTTTGATTCCTTAGAACAGTTTGTTGCATTCATTACAACATTTTCCTTACATTTACTTAGTTTAATCTATTGGGAAGAATGGAAGCATGTTTTGGACATGTTTTAACAGCTTAGAACAGTTTATTGCATTAAATGTCTCTTTTTTTACACTTAAACTGCCTTTTCGATCACATTTTTGGTCGTTTAATACATTTATAACGATATTTTCCTCTTTTTTCTTTAATACAGGTAAAGTTTCTTTTACGAAGATGTATGGAAAGAAGTTTAGGGCACGTTTTTTGATACATTAGTTAATTGGCATTAAGGTCGTCGTTTATATTTAGGTTCACTTTCATTATATTTACCGCCGTATCATGTTTAGGGAGTGTTTTAACAGCTTAGAAAAGTTTATTTCATTAAACGTCGTTGTTTACACATATTGTACCTTTTCTACCACATTTATGGTCGTTCAGAACATTTATTACCACATTTTCCTTACATTTACAGCAGGTGAAGTTATTTTTCCGAAAGTGTATTGAAACATATTTCTGGGGGGTTTTCTGATTCCTTAGAACACTTTATGGGATATTTGGGCGCAGTTTCCTTACATTTCCTTACCTTAATCCTCGTAGAAGGATGGAAACATGTTTAGGGCGTTTCTTAACAGCTTAGAATAGTTTATTGCATTAAATGTCTTTTCTACCACATTTATCGTCGTTTAAAACATTTCTTACCACACTTTCCTTACATTTTCACCATTTGAAGTTAAGTCTGCGTAAATGCATTGAAGCGGGTTTTCTGATTCCTTAGAATAGTTTATTGCATTTTTGACGACAGTTTCTTTACATTTACTCAGTTTAATCTACGGAGAAGGATGGAATCATGTTTAGGGCGTTTTTTAACAGCTTAGAACAGTTTGTTGCATTAAATGTCGTTGTTAACACATATTGTACTTTTTCTACCTCATTTATGGTCTTTTTACATATTTATTACCACATTTTCCTTACATTTATACGAGGTGAAGTTATGTTTCCGAAAATACATTGAAACATGTTTAGGGCGAGATTTCTGATTCCTTAGAACAGTTTATTGAATTTTTTACCACATTTTCCGTACATTTACTTAGTTTTATCTTCGAAGAGGATGGAATCATGTTTAGGGCGTTGCTTACAGCTCAGAACAGTGTATTGCATTAAATGTCGTTGTTTTCACATATGGTATCATTTCTATTACGTCTTTGGTCGTTTCATACACTTATTACGATATTTTATTGTTTTTTATTCAATACAGGTAAAGTTTCGTTTACGAAGATATACTTAAGCAAGTTTAGGAAGCTTTCTCTGATACCTGATGTAATTGCATTTTTTATGTCGTAGTTTACATTTATGTTTAAATTTCAATACTTTAATGTCCGTTTAAGACATTCTTGAGCACATTTTACTTACAATTACTTAGTTTCATCTACGGAGAAGGATGAAATCATGTTTTGGGCGTTTCTTACAGCTTAGAACAGTGTATTGCATTAAATGTCGTTGTTTACACATACGGTATCTTTTCTACCACATTTATGGTCGTTTAAAACATTTATTAGCACACTTTCCTTTCCTTTTCACCAGGTGAAGTTAAGTCTCCGAAAATGCATTGAAGCGGGTTTTCTTTTTCCTTAGAATAGTTTATTGCATTTTTGACCACAGTATCGTTACATTTACTCAGTTTAATCTACGGAGAAGGATGGAATCATGTTTAGAGAGTTTTTTAACAGCTTAGAACAGTTCATTGCACTAAATGTCGTTGTTTACACATATTGTACTTTTTCGACCTCATTTATTGTCTTGTAATAGATTTATTACCACATTTTCCTAACATTTTCTCCAGGTGAAGCTAAGTCTCCAAAAATACATTATAACAAGTTTAGGGCGGGTGTTTTGATTCCTTAGAACAGTTTGTTGCATTCATTACAACATTTTCCTTACATTTACTTAGTTTAATCTATTGGGAAGAATGGAAGCATGTTTTGGACATGTTTTAACAGCTTAGAACAGTTTATTGCATTAAATGTCTCTTTTTTTACACTTAAACTGCCTTTTCGATCACATTTTTGGTCGTTTAATACATTTATAACGATATTTTCCTCTTTTTTCTTTAATACAGGTAAAGTTTCTTTTACGAAGATGTATGGGAAAGAAGTTTAGGGCACGTTTTTTGATACATTAGTTAATTGGCATTAAGGTCGTCGTTTATATTTAGGTTCACTTTCATTATATTTACCGCCGTATCATGTTTAGGGAGTGTTTTAACAGCTTAGAAAAGTTTATTTCATTAAACGTCGTTGTTTACACATATTGTACCTTTTCTACCACATTTATGGTCGTTCAGAACATTTATTACCACATTTTCCTTACATTTACAGCAGGTGAAGTTATTTTTCCGAAAGTGTATTGAAACATATTTCTGGGGGGTTTTCTGATTCCTTAGAACACTTTATGGGATTTTTGGGCGCAGTTTCCTTACATTTCCTTACCTTAATCCTCGTAGAAGGATGGAAACATGTTTAGGGCGTTTTTTAACAGCTTAGAATAGTTTATTGCATTAAATGTCTTTTCTACCACATTTATCGTCGTTTAAAACATTTCTTACCACACTTTCCTTACATTTTCACCATTTGAAGTTAAGTCTGCGTAAATGCATTGAAGCGGGTTTTCTGATTCCTTAGAATAGTTTATTGCATTTTTGACGACAGTTTCTTTACATTTACTCAGTTTAATCTACGGAGAAGGATGGAATCATGTTTAGGGCGTTTTTTAACAGCTTAGAACAGTTTGTTGCATTAAATGTCGTTGTTAACACATATTGTACTTTTTCTACCTCATTTATGGTCTTTTTACATATTTATTACCACATTTTCCTTACATTTATACGAGGTGAAGTTATGTTTCCGAAAATACATTGAAACATGTTTAGGGCGAGATTTCTGATTCCTTAGAACAGTTTATTGAATTTTTTACCACATTTTCCGTACATTTACTTAGTTTTTATCTTCGAAGAGGATGGAATCATGTTTAGGGCGTTGCTTACAGCTCAGAACAGTGTATTGCATTAAATGTCGTTGTTTTCACATATGGTATCATTTCTATCACATCTTTGGTCGTTTCATACACTTATTACGATATTTTATTGTTTTTTATTCAATACAGGTAAAGTTTCGTTTACGAAGATATACTTAAGCAAGTTTAGGAAGCGTTCTTTGATACCTGATGTAATTGCATTTTTTAGGTTGTAGTTTACATTTATGTTCAAATTTCAATACTTTAATGTCCGTTTAAGACATTCTTGAGCACATTTTACTTACAATTACTTAGTTTCATCTACGGAGAAGGATGGAATCATGTTTTGGGCGTTTCTTACAGCTTAGAACAGTGTATTGCATTAAATGTCGTTGTTTACACATACGGTATCTTTTCTACCACATTTATGGTCGTCTAAAACATTTATTAGCACACTTTCCTTTCCTTTTCACCAGGTGAAGTTAAGTCTCCGAAAATGCATTGAAGCGGGTTTTCTTTTTCCTTAAAATAGTTTATTGCATTTTTGACCACAGTATCGTTACATTTACTCAGTTTAATCTACGGAGAAGGATGGAATCATGTTTAGAGAGTTTTTTAACAGCTTAGAACAGTTCATTGCATTAAATGTCGTTGTTTACACATATTGTACTTTTTTCTACCTCATTTATTGTCTTGTAATAGATTTATTACCACATTTTCCTAACATTTTCTCCAGGTGAAGCTAAGTCTCCAAAAATACATTATAACAAGTTTAGGGCGGGTGTTTTGATTCCTTAGAACAGTTTGTTGCATTCATTACAACATTTTCCTTACATTTACTTAGTTTAATCTATTGGGAAGAATGGAAGCATGTTTTGGACATGTTTTAACAGCTTAGAACAGTTTATTGCATTAAATGTCTCTTTTTTTACACTTAAACTGCCTTTTCGATCACATTTTTGGTCGTTTAATACATTTATAACGATATTTTCCTCTTTTTTCTTTAATACAGGTAAAGTTTCTTTTACGAAGATGTATGGAAAGAAGTTTAGGGCACGTTTTTTGATACATTAGTTAATTGGCATTAAGGTCGTCGTTTATATTTAGGTTCACTTTCATTATATTTACCGCCGTATCATGTTTAGGGAGTGTTTTAACAGCTTAGAAAAGTTTATTTCATTAAACGTCGTTGTTTACACATATTGTACCTTTTCTACCACATTTATGGTCGTTCAGAACATTTATTACCACATTTTCCTTACATTTACAGCAGGTGAAGTTATTTTTCCGAAAGTGTATTGAAACATATTTCTGGGGGGTTTTCTGATTCCTTAGAACACTTTATGGGATATTTGGGCGCAGTTTCCTTACATTTCCTTACCTTAATCCTCGTAGAAGGATGGAAACATGTTTAGGGCGTTTCTTAACAGCTTAGAATAGTTTATTGCATTAAATGTCTTTTCTACCACATTTATCGTCGTTTAAAACATTTCTTACCACACTTTCCTTACATTTTCACCATTTGAAGTTAAGTCTGCGTAAATGCATTGAAGCGGGTTTTCTGATTCCTTAGAATAGTTTATTGCATTTTTGACGACAGTTTCTTTACATTTACTCAGTTTAATCTACGGAGAAGGATGGAATCATGTTTAGGGCGTTTTTTAACAGCTTAGAACAGTTTGTTGCATTAAATGTCGTTGTTAACACATATTGTACTTTTTCTACCTCATTTATGGTCTTTTTACATATTTATTACCACATTTTCCTTACATTTATACGAGGTGAAGTTATGTTTCCGAAAATACATTGAAACATGTTTAGGGCGAGATTTCTGATTCCTTAGAACAGTTTATTGAATTTTTTACCACATTTTCCGTACATTTACTTAGTTTTATCTTCGAAGAGGATGGAATCATGTTTAGGGCGTTGCTTACAGCTCAGAACAGTGTATTGCATTAAATGTCGTTGTTTTCACATATGGTATCATTTCTATTACGTCTTTGGTCGTTTCATACACTTATTACGATATTTTATTGTTTTTTATTCAATACAGGTAAAGTTTCGTTTACGAAGATATACTTAAGCAAGTTTAGGAAGCTTTCTCTGATACCTGATGTAATTGCATTTTTTATGTCGTAGTTTACATTTATGTTTAAATTTCAATACTTTAATGTCCGTTTAAGACATTCTTGAGCACATTTTACTTACAATTACTTAGTTTCATCTACGGAGAAGGATGAAATCATGTTTTGGGCGTTTCTTACAGCTTAGAACAGTGTATTGCATTAAATGTCGTTGTTTACACATACGGTATCTTTTCTACCACATTTATGGTCGTTTAAAACATTTATTAGCACACTTTCCTTTCCTTTTCACCAGGTGAAGTTAAGTCTCCGAAAATGCATTGAAGCGGGTTTTCTTTTTCCTTAGAATAGTTTATTGCATTTTTGACCACAGTATCGTTACATTTACTCAGTTTAATCTACGGAGAAGGATGGAATCATGTTTAGAGAGTTTTTTAACAGCTTAGAACAGTTCATTGCACTAAATGTCGTTGTTTACACATATTGTACTTTTTCGACCTCATTTATTGTCTTGTAATAGAATTTATTACCACATTTTCCTAACATTTTCTCCAGGTGAAGCTAAGTCTCCAAAAATACATTATAACAAGTTTAGGGCGGGTGTTTTGATTCCTTAGAACAGTTTGTTGCATTCATTACAACATTTTCCTTACATTTACTTAGTTTAATCTATTGGGAAGAATGGAAGCATGTTTTGGACATGTTTTAACAGCTTAGAACAGTTTATTGCATTAAATGTCTCTTTTTTTACACTTAAACTGCCTTTTCGATCACATTTTTGGTCGTTTAATACATTTATAACGATATTTTCCTCTTTTTTCTTTAATACAGGTAAAGTTTCTTTTACGAAGATGTATGGAAAGAAGTTTAGGGCACGTTTTTTGATACATTAGTTAATTGGCATTAAGGTCGTCGTTTATATTTAGGTTCACTTTCATTATATTTACCGCCGTATCATGTTTAGGGAGTGTTTTAACAGCTTAGAAAAGTTTATTTCATTAAACGTCGTTGTTTACACATATTGTACCTTTTCTACCACATTTATGGTCGTTCAGAACATTTATTACCACATTTTCCTTACATTTACAGCAGGTGAAGTTATTTTTCCGAAAGTGTATTGAAACATATTTCTGGGGGGTTTTCTGATTCCTTAGAACACTTTATGGGATTTTTGGGCGCAGTTTCCTTACATTTCCTTACCTTAATCCTCGTAGAAGGATGGAAACATGTTTAGGGCGTTTTTTAACAGCTTAGAATAGTTTATTGCATTAAATGTCTTTTCTACCACATTTATCGTCGTTTAAAACATTTCTTACCACACTTTCCTTACATTTTCACCATTTGAAGTTAAGTCTGCGTAAATGCATTGAAGCGGGTTTTCTGATTCCTTAGAATAGTTTATTGCATTTTTGACGACAGTTTCTTTACATTTACTCAGTTTAATCTACGGAGAAGGATGGAATCATGTTTAGGGCGTTTTTTAACAGCTTAGAACAGTTTGTTGCATTAAATGTCGTTGTTAACACATATTGTACTTTTTCTACCTCATTTATGGTCTTTTTACATATTTATTACCACATTTTCCTTACATTTATACGAGGTGAAGTTATGTTTCCGAAAATACATTGAAACATGTTTAGGGCGAGATTTCTGATTCCTTAGAACAGTTTATTGAATTTTTTACCACATTTTCCGTACATTTACTTAGTTTTATCTTCGAAGAGGATGGAATCATGTTTAGGGCGTTGCTTACAGCTCAGAACAGTGTATTGCATTAAATGTCGTTGTTTTCACATATGGTATCATTTCTATCACATCTTTGGTCGTTTCATACACTTATTACGATATTTTATTGTTTTTTATTCAATACAGGTAAAGTTTCGTTTACGAAGATATACTTAAGCAAGTTTAGGAAGCGTTCTTTGATACCTGATGTAATTGCATTTTTTAGGTTGTAGTTTACATTTATGTTCAAATTTCAATACTTTAATGTCCGTTTAAGACATTCTTGAGCACATTTTACTTACAATTACTTAGTTTCATCTACGGAGAAGGATGGAATCATGTTTTGGGCGTTTCTTACAGCTTAGAACAGTGTATTGCATTAAATGTCGTTGTTTACACATACGGTATCTTTTCTACCACATTTATGGTCGTCTAAAACATTTATTAGCACACTTTCCTTTCCTTTTCACCAGGTGAAGTTAAGTCTCCGAAAATGCATTGAAGCGGGTTTTCTTTTTCCTTAAAATAGTTTATTGCATTTTTGACCACAGTATCGTTACATTTACTCAGTTTAATCTACGGAGAAGGATGGAATCATGTTTAGAGAGTTTTTTAACAGCTTAGAACAGTTCATTGCATTAAATGTCGTTGTTTACACATATTGTACTTTTTCTACCTCATTTATTGTCTTGTAATAGATTTATTACCACATTTTCCTAACATTTTCTCCAGGTGAAGCTAAGTCTCCAAAAATACATTATAACAAGTTTAGGGCGGGTGTTTTGATTCCTTAGAACAGTTTGTTGCATTCATTACAACATTTTCCTTACATTTACTTAGTTTAATCTATTGGGAAGAATGGAAGCATGTTTTGGACATGTTTTAACAGCTTAGAACAGTTTATTGCATTAAATGTCTCTTTTTTTACACTTAAACTGCCTTTTCGATCACATTTTTGGTCGTTTAATACATTTATAACGATATTTTCCTCTTTTTTCTTTAATACAGGTAAAGTTTCTTTTACGAAGAAGTATGGAAAGAAGTTTAGGACACGTTTTTTGATACATTAGTTAATTGGCATTAAGGTCGTCGTTTATATTTAGGTTCACTTTCATTATATTTACCGCCGTTTAATATAATTTGGACCACATTTTTCTTACATTTAATTAATTTAATCTACTTAGACGAATGGAATCATGTTTAGGGAGTGTTTTAACAGCTTAGAAAAGTTTATTTCATTAAACGTCGTTGTTTACACATATTGTACCTTTTCTACCACATTTATGGTCGTTCAGAACATTTATTACCACATTTTCCTTACATTTACAGCAGGTGAAGTTATTTTTCCGAAAGTGTATTGAAACATATTTCTGGGGGGTTTTCTGATTCCTTAGAACACTTTATGGGATTTTTGGGCACAGTTTCCTTACATTTCCTTACCTTAATCCTCGTAGAAGGATGGAATCATGTTTAGGGCGTTTTTAAACAGCTTAGAATAGTTTATTGCATTAAATGTCTTTTCTACCACATTTATCGTCGTTTAAAACATTTCTTACCACACTTTCCTTACATTTTCACCATTTGAAGTTAAGTCTGCGTAAATGCATTGAAGCGGGTTTTCTGATTCCTTAGAATAGTTTATTGCATTTTTGACGACAGTTTCTTTACATTTACTCAGTTTAATCTACGGAGAAGGATGGAATCATGTTTAGGGCGTTTTTTAACAGCTTAGAACAGTTTGTTGCATTAAATGTCGTTGTTAACACATATTGTACTTTTTCTACCTCATTTATGGTCTTTTTACATATTTATTACAACATTTTCCTTACATTTATACGAGGTGAAGTTATGTTTCCGAAAATACATTGAAACATGTTTAGGGCGAGATTTCTGATTCCTTAGAACAGTTTATTGAATTTTTTACCACATTTTCCGTACATTTACTTAGTTTTATCTTCGAAGAGGATGGAATCATGTTTAGGGCGTTGCTTACAGCTCAGAACAGTGTATTGCATTAAATGTCGTTGTTTTCACATATGGTATCATTTCTATCACATCTTTGGTCGTTTCATACACTTATTACGATATTTTATTGTTTTTTATTCAATACAGGTAAAGTTTCGTTTACGAAGATATACTTAAGCAAGTTTAGGAAGCTTTCTTTGATACCTGATGTAATTGCATTTTTTAGGTCGTAGTTTACATTTATGTTCAAATTTCAATACTTTAATGTCCGTTTAAGACATTCTTGAGCACATTTTACTTACAATTACTTAGTTTCATCTACGGAGAAGGATGGAATCATGTTTTGGGCGTTTCTTACAGCTTAGAACAGTGTATTGCATTAAATGTCGTTGTTTACACATACGGTATCTTTTCTACCACATTTATGGTCGTTTAAAACATTTATTAGCACACTTTCCTTTCCTTTTCACCAGGTGAAGTTAAGTCTCCGAAAATGCATTGAAGCGGGTTTTCTTTTTCCTTAGAATAGTTTATTGCATTTTTGACCACAGTATCGTTACATTTACTCAGTTTAATCTACGGAGAAGGATGGAATCATGTTTAGAGAGTTTTTTAACAGCTTAGAACAGTTCATTGCATTAAATGTCGTTGTTTACACATATTGTACTTTTTCTACCTCATTTATTTTCTTGTAATTGATTTATTACCACATTTTCCTAACATTTTCTCCAGGTGAAGCTAAGTCTCCAAAAATACATTAAAACAAGTTTAGGGCGGGTGTTTTGATTCCTTAGAACAGTTTGTTGCATTCATTACAACATTTTCCTTACATTTACTTAGTTTAATCTATTGGGAAGAATGGAAGCATGTTTTGGACATGTTTTAACAGCTTAGAACAGTTTATTGCATTAAATGTCTCTTTTTTTACACTTAAACTGCCTTTTCGATCACATTTTTGGTCATTTAATACATTTATAACGATATTTTCCTCTTTTTTCTTTAATACAGGTAAAGTTTCTTTTACGAAGATGTATGGAAAGAAGTTTAGGACACGTTTTTTGGTACATTAGTTAATAGGCATTAAGGTCGTCGTTTATATTTAGGTTCACTTTCATTATATTTACCGCCGTTTAATATAATTTGGACCACATTTTCCTTACATTTAATTAATTTAATCTACTTCGACGAATGGAATCATGTTTAGGGAGTGTTTTAACAGCTAAGAAAAGTTTATTTCATTAAACGTCGTTGTTTACACATATTGTACCTTTTCTACCACATTTATGGTCGTTCAGAACATTTATTACCACATTTTCCTTACATTTACAGCAGGTGAAGTTATTTTTCCGAAAGTGCATTGAAACATATTTCTGGGGGGTTTTCTGATTCCTTAGAACACTTTATGGGATTTTTGGGCACAGTTTCCTTACATTTCCTTACCTTAATCCTCGTAGAAGGATGGAATCATGTTTAGGGCGTTTTTTAACAGCTTAGAATAGTTTATTGCATTAAATGTCTTTTCTACCACATTTATCGTCGTTTAAAACATTTCTTACCACACTTTCCTTACATTTTCACCATTTGAAGTTAAGTCTGCGTAAATGCATTGAAGCGGGTTTTCTGATTCCTTAGAAAAGTTTATTGCATTTTTGACGACAGTTTCGTTACATTTACTCAGTTTAATCTACGGAGAAGTATGGAATCATGTTTAGGGCGTTTTTTAACAGCTTAGAACAGTTTGTTGCATTAAATGTCGTTGTTAACACATATTGTACTTTTTCTACCTCATTTATGGTCTTTTTACATATTTATTTCCACATTTTCCTTACATTTACACGAGGTGAAGTTATGTTTCCGAAAATACATTGAAACATGTTTAGGGCGAGATTTCTGCTTCCTTAGAACAGTTTATTGAATTTTTTACCACATTTTCCGTACATTTACTTAGTTTTATCTTCGAAGAGGATGGAATCATGTTTAGGGCGTTGTTTACAGCTCAGAACAGTTTATTGCATTAAATGTCGTTGTTTACACATATGGTATCTTTTCTATCACATCTTTCGTCGTTTCATACACTTATTACGATATTTTATTGTTTTTTATTCAATACAGGAAAAGTTTCGTTTACGAAGATATACTTAAGCAAGTTTAGGAAGCGTTCTTTGATACCTGATGTAATTGCATTTTTTAGGTTGTAGTTTACATTTATGTTCAAATTTCAATACTTTAATGTCCGTTTAAGACATTCTTGAGCACATTTTACTTACAATTACTTAGTTTCATCTACGGAGAAGGATGGAATCATGTTTTGGGCGTTTCTTACAGCTTAGAACAGTGTATTGCATTAAATGTCGTTGTTTACACATACGGTATCTTTTCTATCACATTTATGGTCGTCTAAAACATTTATTAGCACACTTTCCTTTCCTTTTCACCACGTGAAGTTAAGTCTCCGAAAATGCATTGAAGCGGGTTTTCTTTTTCCTTAGAATAGTTTACTGCATTTTTGACCACAGTATCGTTACATTTACTCAGTTTAATCTACGGAGAAGGATGGAATCATGTTTAGAGAGTTTTTTAACAGCTTAGAACAGTTCATTGCATTAAATGTCGTTGTTTACACATATTGTACTTTTTCTACCTCATTTATTGTCTTGTAATAGATTTATTACCACATTTTCCTAACATTTTCTCCAGGTGAAGCTAAGTCTCCAAAAATACATTATAACAAGTTTAGGGCGGGTGTTTTGATTCCTTAGAACAGTTTGTTGCATTCATTACAACATTTTCCTTACATTTACTTAGTTTAATCTATTGGGAAGAATGGAAGCATGTTTTGGACATGTTTTAACAGCTTAGAACAGTTTATTGCATTAAATGTCTCTTTTTTTACACTTAAACTGCCTTTTCGATCACATTTTTGGTCGTTTAATACATTTATAACGATATTTTCCTCTTTTTTCTTTAATACAGGTAAAGTTTCTTTTACGAAGATGTATGGAAAGAAGTTTAGGGCACGTTTTTTGATACATTAGTTAATTGGCATTAAGGTCGTCGTTTATATTTAGGTTCACTTTCATTATATTTACCGCCGTATCATGTTTAGGGAGTGTTTTAACAGCTTAGAAAAGTTTATTTCATTAAACGTCGTTGTTTACACATATTGTACCTTTTCTACCACATTTATGGTCGTTCAGAACATTTATTACCACATTTTCCTTACATTTACAGCAGGTGAAGTTATTTTTCCGAAAGTGTATTGAAACATATTTCTGGGGGGTTTTCTGATTCCTTAGAACACTTTATGGGATATTTGGGCGCAGTTTCCTTACATTTCCTTACCTTAATCCTCGTAGAAGGATGAAAACATGTTTAGGGCGTTTCTTAACAGCTTAGAATAGTTTATTGCATTAAATGTCTTTTCTACCACATTTATCGTCGTTTAAAACATTTCTTACCACACTTTCCTTACATTTTCACCATTTGAAGTTAAGTCTGCGTAAATGCATTGAAGCGGGTTTTCTGATTCCTTAGAATAGTTTATTGCATTTTTGACGACAGTTTCTTTACATTTACTCAGTTTAATCTACGGAGAAGGATGGAATCATGTTTAGGGCGTTTTTTAACAGCTTAGAACAGTTTGTTGCATTAAATGTCGTTGTTAACACATATTGTACTTTTTCTACCTCATTTATGGTCTTTTTACATATTTATTACCACATTTTCCTTACATTTATACGAGGTGAAGTTATGTTTCCGAAAATACATTGAAACATGTTTAGGGCGAGATTTCTGATTCCTTAGAACAGTTTATTGAATTTTTTACCACATTTTCCGTACATTTACTTAGTTTTATCTTCGAAGAGGATGGAATCATGTTTAGGGCGTTGCTTACAGCTCAGAACAGTGTATTGCATTAAATGTCGTTGTTTTCACATATGGTATCATTTCTATTACGTCTTTGGTCGTTTCATACACTTATTACGATATTTTATTGTTTTTTATTCAATACAGGTAAAGTTTCGTTTACGAAAATATACTTAAGCAAGTTTAGGAAGCTTTCTCTGATACCTGATGTAATTGCATTTTTTAGGTCGTAGTTTACATTTATGTTTAAATTTCAATACTTTAATGTCCGTTTAAGACATTCTTGAGCACATTTTACTTACAATTACTTAGTTTCATCTACGGAGAAGGATGAAATCATGTTTTGGGCGTTTCTTACAGCTTAGAACAGTGTATTGCATTAAATGTCGTTGTTTACACATACGGTATCTTTTCTACCACATTTATGGTCGTTTAAAACATTTATTAGCACACTTTCCTTTCCTTTTCACCAGGTGAAGTTAAGTCTCCGAAAATGCATTGAAGCGGGTTTTCTTTTTCCTTAGAATAGTTTATTGCATTTTTGACCACAGTATCGTTACATTTACTCAGTTTAATCTACGGAGAAGGATGGAATCATGTTTAGAGAGTTTTTTAACAGCTTAGAACAGTTCATTGCACTAAATGTCGTTGTTTACACATATTGTACTTTTTCGACCTCATTTATTGTCTTGTAATAGATTTATTACCACATTTTCCTAACATTTTCTCCAGGTGAAGCTAAGTCTCCAAAAATACATTATAACAATTTTAGGGCGGGTGTTTTGATTCCTTAGAACAGTTTATTGCATTCATTACAACATTTTCCTTACATTTACTTAGTTTAATCTATTGGGAAGAATGGAAGCATGTTTTGAACATTTTTTAACAGCTTAGAACAGTTTATTGCATTAAATGTCTCTTTTTTTACACTTAAACTGCCTTTTCGATCACATTTTTGGTCGTTTAATACATCTATAACGATATTTTCCTCTTTTTTCTTTAATACAGATAAAGTTTCTTTTACGGAGATGTATGGAAAGAAGTTTAGGACACGTTTTTTGATACATTAGTTAATTGGCATTAAGGTCGGCGTTTATATTTATGTTCACTTTCATTATATTTACCGCCGTTTAATATAATTTGGACCACATTTTCATTACATTTAATTAATTTAATCTACTTAGACGAATGAAATTATGTTTAGGGAGTGTTTTAACAGCTTAGAAAAGTTGATTTCATTAAACGTCGTTGTTTACGAATATTGTACCATTTCTACCACATTTATGGTCGTTCAGAACATTTATTACCACATTTTCCTTACATTTACAGCAGGTGAAGTTATTTTTCCGAAAGTGCATTGAAACATATTTCTGGCGAGTTTTCTGATTCCTTAGAACACTTTATGGGATTTTTGGGCACAGTTTCCTTACATTTCCTTACCTTAATCCTCGTAGAAGGATGGAATCATGTTTAGGGCGTTTTTTAACAGCTTAGAATAGTTTATTGCATTAAATGTCTTTTCTACCACATTTATCGTCGTTTAAAACATTTCTTACCACACTTTCCTTACATTTTCACCATTTGAAGTTAAGTCTGCGTAAATGCATTGAAGCGGGTTTTCTGATTCCTTAGAATAGTTTATTGCATTTTTGACGACAGTTTCGTTACATTTACTCAGTTTAATCTACGGAGAAGTATGGAATCATGTTTAGGGCGTTTTTTAACAGCTTAGAACAGTTTGTTGCATTAAATGTCGTTGTTAACACATATTGTACTTTTTCTACCTCATTTATGGTCTTTTTACATATTTATTACAACATTTTCCTTACATTTACACGAGGTGAAGTTATGTTTCCGAAAATACATTGAAACATGTTTACGGCGAGATTTCTGATTCCTTAGAACAGTTTATTGAATTTTTTACCACATTTTCCGTACATTTACTTAGTTTTGTCTTCGAAGAGGATGGAATCATGTTTAGGGCGTTGCTTACAGCTCACAACAGTGTATTGCATTAAATGTCGTTGTTTTCACATATGGTATCTTTTCTATCACATCTTTGGTCGTTTCATACACTTATTACGATATTTTAATGTTTTTTATTCAATACAGGTAAAGTTTCGTTTACGAAGATATACTTAAGCAAGTTTAGGAAGCTTTCTTTGATACCTGATGTAATTGCATTTTTTAAGTCGTAGTTTACATTTATGTTCAAATTTCAATACTTTAATGTCCGTTTAAGACATTCTTGAGCACATTTTACTTACAATTACTTAGTTTCATCTACGGAGAAGGATGGAATCATGTTTTGGGCGTTTCTTACAGCTTAGAACAGTGTATTGCATTAAATGTCGTTGTTTACACATACGGTATCTTTTCTACCACATTTATGGTCGTTTAAAACATTTATTAGCACACTTTCCTTTCCTTTTCACCAGGTGAAGTTAAGTCTCCGAAAATGCATTGAAGCGGGTTTTCTTTTTCCTTAGAATAGTTTATTGCATTTTTTGACCACAGTATCGTTACATTTACTCAGTTTAATCTACGGAGAAGGATGGAATCATGTTTAGAGAGTTTTTTAACAGCTTAGAACAGTTCATTGCATTAAATGTCGTTGTTTACACATATTGTACTTTTTCTAACTCATTTATTTTCTTGTAATTGATTTATTACCACCTTTTCCTAACATTTTCTCCAGGTGAAGCTAAGTCTCCAAAAATACATTAAAACAAGTTTAGGGCGGGTGTTTTGATTCCTTAGAACAGTTTGTTGCATTCATTACAACATTTTCCTTACATTTACTTAGTTTAATCTATTGGGAAGAATGGAAGCATGTTTTGGACATGTTTTAACAGCTTAGAACAGTTTATGTCTCTTTTTTTACACTTAAACTGCCTTTTCGATCACATTTTTGGTCGTTTAATACATTTATAACGATATTTTCCTCTTTTTTCTTTAATACAGGTAAAGTTTCTTTTACGAAAATGTATGGAAAGAAGTTTAGGACACGTTTTTTGGTACATTAGTTAATAGGCATTAAGGTCGTCGTTTATATTTAGGTTCACTTTCATTATATTTACCGCCGTTTAATATAATTTGGACCACATTTTCCTTAAATTTAATTAATTTAATCTACTTCGACGAATGGAATCATGTTTAGGGAGTGTTTTAACAGCTAAGAAAAGTTTATTTCATTAAACGTCGTTGTTTACACATATTGTACCTTTTCTACCACATTTATGGTCGTTCAGAACATTTATTACCACATTTTCCTTACATTTACAGCAGGTGAAGTTATTTTTCCGAAAGTGCATTGAAACATATTTCTGGCGGGTTTTCTGATTCCTTAGAACACTTTATGGGATTTTTGGGCACAGTTTCCTTACATTTCCTTACCTTAATCCTCGTAGAAGGATGGAATCATGTTTAGGGCGTTTTTTAACAGCTTAAAATAGTTTATTGCATTAAATGTCTTTTCTACCACATTTATGGTCGTTTAAAACATTTCTTACCACACTTTCCTTACATTTTCACCATTTGAAGTTAAGTCTGCGAAAATGCATTGAAGCGGGTTTTCTGATTCCTTAGAATAGTTTATTGCATTTTAGACGACAGTTTCGTTACATTTACTCAGTTTAATCTACGGAGAAGGATGGAATCATGTTTAGGGCGTTTTTTAACAGCTTAGAACAGTTTGTTGCATTAAATGTCGTTGTTAACACATATTGTACTTTTTCTACCTCATTTATGGACTTTTTACATATTTATTACCACATTTTCCTTACATTTACACGAGGTGAAGTTATGTTTCCGAAAATACATTGAAACATGTTTAGGGCCAGATTTCTGCTTCCTTAGAACAGTTTATTGAATTTTTTACCACATTTTCCGTACATTTACTTAGTTTTATCTTGGAAGAGGATGGAATCATGTTTAGGGCGTTGTTTACAGCTCAGAACAGTGTATTGCATTAAATGTCGTTGTTTGCACATATGGTATCTTTTCTATCACATCTTTCGTCGTTTCATACACTTATTACGATATTTTATTGTTTTTTATTCAATACAGGTAAAGTTTCGTTTACGAAGATATACTTAAGCAAGTTTAGGAAGCGTTCTTTGATACCTGATGTAATTGCATTTTTTAGGTTGTAGTTTACATTTATGTTCAAATTTCAATACTTTAATGTCCGTTTAAGACATTCTTGAGCACATTTTACTTACAATTACTTAGTTTCATCTACGGAGAAGGATGGAATCATGTTTTGGGCGTTTCTTACAGCTTAGAACAGTGTATTGCATTAAATGTCGTTGTTTACACATACGGTATCTTTTCTACCACATTTATGGTCGTCTAAAACATTTATTAGCACACTTTCCTTTCCTTTTCACCAGGTGAAGTTAAGTCTCCGAAAATGCATTGAAGCGGGTTTTCTTTTTCCTTAGAATAGTTTACTGCATTTTTGACCACAGTATCGTTACATTTACTCAGTTTAATCTACGGAGAAGGATGGAATCATGTTTAGAGAGTTTTTTAACAGCTTAGAACAGTTCATTGCATTAAATGTCGTTGTTTACACATATTGTACTTTTTCTTCCTCATTTATTGTCTTGTAATAGATTTATTACCACATTTTCCTAACATTTTCTCCCGGTGAAGCTAAGTCTCCAAAAATACATTATAACAAGTTTAGGGCGGGTGTTTTGATTCCTTAGAACAGTTTGTTGCATTCATTACAACATTTTCCTTACATTTACTTAGTTTAATCTATTGGGAAGAATGGAAGCATGTTTTGAACATTTTTTAACAGCTTAGAACAGTTTATTGCATTAAATGTCTCTTTTTTTACACTTAAACTGCCTTTTCGATCACATTTTTGGCCGTTTAATACATCTATAACGATATTTTCCTCTTTTTTCTTTAATACAGGTAAAGTTTCTTTTACGGAGATGTATGGAAAGAAGTTTAGGACACGTTTTTTGATACATTAGTTAATTGGCATTAAGGTCGGCGTTTATATTTATGTTCACTTTCATTATATTTACCGCCGTTTAATATAATTTGGACCACATTTTCATTACATTTAATTAATTTAATCTACTTAGACGAATGAAATTATGTTTAGGGAGTGTTTTAACAGCTTAGAAAAGTTTATTTCATTAAACGTCGTTGTTTACGAATATTGTACCATTTCTACCACATTTATGGTCGTTCAGAACATTTATTACCACATTTTCCTTACATTTACAGCAGGTGAAGTTATTTTTCCGAAAGTGCATTGAAACATATTTCTGGCGAGTTTTCTGATTCCTTAGAACACTTTATGGGATTTTTGGGCACAGTTTCCTTACATTTCCTTACCTTAATCCTCGTAGAAGGATGGAATCATGTTTAGGGCGTTTTTTAACAGCTTAGAATAGTTTATTGCATTAAATGTCTTTTCTACCACATTTATCGTCGTTTAAAACATTTCTTACCACACTTTCCTTACATTTTCACCATTTGAAGTTAAGTCTGCGTAAATGCATTGAAGCGGGTTTTCTGATTCCTTAGAATAGTTTATTGCATTTTTGACGACAGTTTCGTTACATTTACTCAGTTTAATCTACGGAGAAGTATGGAATCATGTTTAGGGCGTTTTTTAACAGCTTAGAACAGTTTGTTGCATTAAATGTCGTTGTTAACACATATTGTACTTTTTCTACCTCATTTATGGTCTTTTTACATATTTATTACAACATTTTCCTTACATTTACACGAGGTGAAGTTATGTTTCCGAAAATACATTGAAACATGTTTACGGCGAGATTTCTGATTCCTTAGAACAGTTTATTGAATTTTTTACCACATTTTCCGTACATTTACTTAGTTTTGTCTTCGAAGAGGATGGAATCATGTTTAGGGCGTTGCTTACAGCTCACAACAGTGTATTGCATTAAATGTCGTTGTTTTCACATATGGTATCTTTTCTATCACATCTTTGGTCGTTTCATACACTTATTACGATATTTTAATGTTTTTTATTCAATACAGGTAAAGTTTCGTTTACGAAGATATACTTAAGCAAGTTTAGGAAGCTTTCTTTGATACCTGATGTAATTGCATTTTTTAAGTCGTAGTTTACATTTATGTTCAAATTTCAATACTTTAATGTCCGTTTAAGACATTCTTGAGCACATTTTACTTACAATTACTTAGTTTCATCTACGGAGAAGGATGGAATCATGTTTTGGGCGTTTCTTACAGCTTAGAACAGTGTATTGCATTAAATGTCGTTGTTTACACATACGGTATCTTTTCTACCACATTTATGGTCGTTTAAAACATTTATTAGCACACTTTCCTTTCCTTTTCACCAGGTGAAGTTAAGTCTCCGAAAATGCATTGAAGCGGGTTTTCTTTTTCCTTAGAATAGTTTATTGCATTTTTGACCACAGTATCGTTACATTTACTCAGTTTAATCTACGGAGAAGGATGGAATCATGTTTAGAGAGTTTTTTAACAGCTTAGAACAGTTCATTGCATTAAATGTCGTTGTTTACACATATTGTACTTTTTCTAACTCATTTATTTTCTTGTAATTGATTTATTACCACCTTTTCCTAACATTTTCTCCAGGTGAAGCTAAGTCTCCAAAAATACATTAAAACAAGTTTAGGGCGGGTGTTTTGATTCCTTAGAACAGTTTGTTGCATTCATTACAACATTTTCCTTACATTTACTTAGTTTAATCTATTGGGAAGAATGGAAGCATGTTTTGGACATGTTTTAACAGCTTAGAACAGTTTATGTCTCTTTTTTTACACTTAAACTGCCTTTTCGATCACATTTTTGGTCGTTTAATACATTTATAACGATATTTTCCTCTTTTTTCTTTAATACAGGTAAAGTTTCTTTTACGAAAATGTATGGAAAGAAGTTTAGGACACGTTTTTTGGTACATTAGTTAATAGGCATTAAAGTCGTCGTTTATATTTAGGTTCACTTTCATTATATTTACCGCCGTTTAATATAATTTGGACCACATTTTCCTTAAATTTAATTAATTTAATCTACTTCGACGAATGGAATCATGTTTAGGGAGTGTTTTAACAGCTAAGAAAAGTTTATTTCATTAAACGTCGTTGTTTACACATATTGTACCTTTTCTACCACATTTATGGTCGTTCAGAACATTTATTACCACATTTTCCTTACATTTACAGCAGGTGAAGTTATTTTTCCGAAAGTGCATTGAAACATATTTCTGGCGGGTTTTCTGATTCCTTAGAACACTTTATGGGATTTTTGGGCACAGTTTCCTTACATTTCCTTACCTTAATCCTCGTAGAAGGATGGAATCATGTTTAGGGCGTTTTTTAACAGCTTAGAATAGTTTATTGCATTAAATGTCTTTTCTACCACATTTATGGTCGTTTAAAACATTTCTTACCACACTTTCCTTACATTTTCACCATTTGAAGTTAAGTCTGCGAAAATGCATTGAAGCGGGTTTTCTGATTCCTTAGAATAGTTTATTGCATTTTAGACGACAGTTTCGTTACATTTACTCAGTTTAATCTACGGAGAAGGATGGAATCATGTTTAGGGCGTTTTTTAACAGCTTAGAACAGTTTGTTGCATTAAATGTCGTTGTTAACACATATTGTACTTTTTCTACCTCATTTATGGACTTTTTACATATTTATTACCACATTTTCCTTACATTTACACGAGGTGAAGTTATGTTTCCGAAAATACATTGAAACATGTTTAGGGCCAGATTTCTGCTTCCTTAGAACAGTTTATTGAATTTTTTACCACATTTTCCGTACATTTACTTAGTTTTATCTTGGAAGAGGATGGAATCATGTTTAGGGCGTTGTTTACAGCTCAGAACAGTGTATTGCATTAAATGTCGTTGTTTGCACATATGGTATCTTTTCTATCACATCTTTCGTCGTTTCATACACTTATTACGATATTTTATTGTTTTTTATTCAATACAGGTAAAGTTTCGTTTACGAAGATATACTTAAGCAAGTTTAGGAAGCGTTCTTTGATACCTGATGTAATTGCATTTTTTAGGTTGTAGTTTACATTTATGTTCAAATTTCAATACTTTAATGTCCGTTTAAGACATTCTTGAGCTCATTTTACTTACAATTACTTAGTTTCATCTACGGAGAAGGATGGAATCATGTTTTGGGCGTTTCTTACAGCTTAGAACAGTGTATTGCATTAAATGTCGTTGTTTACACATACGGTATCTTTTCTACCACATTTATGGTCGTCTAAAACATTTATTAGCACACTTTCCTTTCCTTTTCACCAGGTGAAGTTAAGTCTCCGAAAATGCATTGAAGCGGGTTTTCTTTTTCCTTAGAATAGTTTACTGCATTTTTGACCACAGTATCGTTACATTTACTCAGTTTAATCTACGGAGAAGGATGGAATCATGTTTAGAGAGTTTTTTAACAGCTTAGAACAGTTCATTGCATTAAATGTCGTTGTTTACACATATTGTACTTTTTCTTCCTCATTTATTGTCTTGTAATAGATTTATTACCACATTTTCCTAACATTTTCTCCCGGTGAAGCTAAGTCTCCAAAAATACATTATAACAAGTTTAGGGCGGGTGTTTTGATTCCTTAGAACAGTTTGTTGCATTCATTACAACATTTTCCTTACATTTACTTAGTTTAATCTATTGGGAAGAATGGAAGCATGTTTTGGACATGTTTTAACAGCTTAGAACAGTTTATTGCATTAAATGTCTCTTTTTTTACACTTAAACTGCCTTTTCGATCACATTTTTGGTCGTTTAATACATTTATAACGATATTTTCCTCTTTTTTCTTTAATACAGGTAAAGTTTCTTTTACGAAGATGTATGGAAAGAAGTTTAGGGCACGTTTTTTGATACATTAGTTAATTGGCATTAAGGTCGTCGTTTATATTTAGGTTCACTTTCATTATATTTACCGCCGTATCATGTTTAGGGAGTGTTTTAACAGCTTAGAAAAGTTTATTTCATTAAACGTCGTTGTTTACACATATTGTACCTTTTCTACCACATTTATGGTCGTTCAGAACATTTATTACCACATTTTCCTTACATTTACAGCAGGTGAAGTTATTTTTCCGAAAGTGTATTGAAACATATTTCTGGGGGGTTTTCTGATTCCTTAGAACACTTTATGGGATTTTTGGGCGCAGTTTCCTTACATTTCCTTACCTTAATCCTCGTAGAAGGATGGAAACATGTTTAGGGCGTTTTTTAACAGCTTAGAATAGTTTATTGCATTAAATGTCTTTTCTACCACATTTATCGTCGTTTAAAACATTTCTTACCACACTTTCCTTACATTTTCACCATTTGAAGTTAAGTCTGCGTAAATGCATTGAAGCGGGTTTTCTGATTCCTTAGAATAGTTTATTGCATTTTTGACGACAGTTTCTTTACATTTACTCAGTTTAATCTACGGAGAAGGATGGAATCATGTTTAGGGCGTTTTTTAACAGCTTAGAACAGTTTGTTGCATTAAATGTCGTTGTTAACACATATTGTACTTTTTCTACCTCATTTATGGTCTTTTTACATATTTATTACCACATTTTCCTTACATTTATACGAGGTGAAGTTATGTTTCCGAAAATACATTGAAACATGTTTAGGGCGAGATTTCTGATTCCTTAGAACAGTTTATTGAATTTTTTACCACATTTTCCGTACATTTACTTAGTTTTATCTTCGAAGAGGATGGAATCATGTTTAGGGCGTTGCTTACAGCTCAGAACAGTGTATTGCATTAAATGTCGTTGTTTTCACATATGGTATCATTTCTATCACATCTTTGGTCGTTTCATACACTTATTACGATATTTTATTGTTTTTTATTCAATACAGGTAAAGTTTCGTTTACGAAGATATACTTAAGCAAGTTTAGGAAGCGTCCTTTGATACCTGATGTAATTGCATTTTTTAGGTTGTAGTTTACATTTATGTTCAAATTTCAATACTTTAATGTCCGTTTAAGACATTCTTGAGCACATTTTACTTACAATTACTTAGTTTCATCTACGGAGAAGGATGGAATCATGTTTTGGGCGTTTCTTACAGCTTAGAACAGTGTATTGCATTAAATGTCGTTGTTTACACATACGGTATCTTTTCTACCACATTTATGGTCGTCTAAAACATTTATTAGCACACTTTCCTTTCCTTTTCACCAGGTGAAGTTAAGTCTCCGAAAATGCATTGAAGCGGCTTTTCTTTTTCCTTAAAATAGTTTATTGCATTTTTGACCACAGTATCGTTACATTTACTCAGTTTAATCTACGGAGAAGGATGGAATCATGTTTAGAGAGTTTTTTAACAGCTTAGAACAGTTCATTGCATTAAATGTCGTTGTTTACACATATTGTACTTTTTCTACCTCATTTATTGTCTTGTAATAGATTTATTACCACATTTTCCTAACCTTTTCTCCAGGTGAAGCTAAGTCTCCAAAAATACATTATAACAAGTTTAGGGCATGTGTTTTGATTCCTTAGAACAGTTTGTTGCATTCATTACAACATTTTCCTTACATTTACTTAGTTTAATCTATTGGGAAGAATGGAAGCATGTTTTGGACATGTTTTAACAGCTTAGAACAGTTTATTGCATTAAATGTCTCTTTTTTTACACTTAAACTGCCTTTTCGATCACATTTTTGGTCGTTTAATACATTTATAACGATATTTTCCTCTTTTTTCTTTAATACAGGTAAAGTTTCTTTTACGAAGAAGTATGGAAAGAAGTTTAGGACACGTTTTTTGATACATTAGTTAATTGGCATTAAGGTCGTCGTTTATATTTAGGTTCACTTTCATTATATTTACCGCCGTTTAATATAATTTGGACCACATTTTTCTTACATTTAATTAATTTAATCTACTTAGACGAATGGAATCATGTTTAGGGAGTGTTTTAACAGCTTAGAAAAGTTTATTTCATTAAACGTCGTTGTTTACACATATTGTACCTTTTCTACCACATTTATGGTCGTTCAGAACATTTATTACCACATTTTCCTTACATTTACAGCAGGTGAAGTTATTTTTCCGAAAGTGTATTGAAACATATTTCTGGGGGGTTTTCTGATTCCTTAGAACACTTTATGGGATTTTTGGGCACAGTTTCCTTACATTTCCTTACCTTAATCCTCGTAGAAGGATGGAATCATGTTTAGGGCGTTTTTAAACAGCTTAGAATAGTTTATTGCATTAAATGTCTTTTCTACCACATTTATCGTCGTTTAAAACATTTCTTACCACACTTTCCTTACATTTTCACCATTTGAAGTTAAGTCTGCGTAAATGCATTGAAGCGGGTTTTCTGATTCCTTAGAATAGTTTATTGCATTTTTGACGACAGTTTCTTTACATTTACTCAGTTTAATCTACGGAGAAGTATGGAATCATGTTTAGGGCGTTTTTTAACAGCTTAGAACAGTTTGTTGCATTAAATGTCGTTGTTAACACATATTGTACTTTTTCTACCTCATTTATGGTCTTTTTACATATTTATTACAACATTTTCCTTACATTTATACGAGGTGAAGTTATGTTTCCGAAAATACATTGAAACATGTTTAGGGCGAGATTTCTGCTTCCTTAGAACAGTTTATTGAATTTTTTACCACATTTTCCGTACATTTACTTAGTTTTATCTTGGAAGAGGATGGAATCATGTTTAGGGCGTTGTTTACAGCTCAGAACAGTGTATTGCATTAAATGTCGTTGTTTGCACATATGGTATCTTTTCTATCACATCTTTCGTCGTTTCATACACTTATTACGATATTTTATTGTTTTTTATTCAATACAGGTAAAGTTTCGTTTACGAAGATATACTTAAGCAAGTTTAGGAAGCGTTCTTTGATACCTGATGTAATTGCATTTTTTAGGTTGTAGTTTACATTTATGTTCAAATTTCAATACTTTAATGTCCGTTTAAGACATTCTTGAGCACATTTTACTTACAATTACTTAGTTTCATCTACGGAGAAGGATGGAATCATGTTTTGGGCGTTTCTTACAGCTTAGAACAGTGTATTGCATTAAATGTCGTTGTTTACACATACGGTATCTTTTCTACCACATTTATGGTCGTCTAAAACATTTATTAGCTCACTTTCCTTTCCTTTTCACCAGGTGAAGTTAAGTCTCCGAAAATGCATTGAAGCGGGTTTTCTTTTTCCTTAGAATAGTTTATTGCATTTTTGACCACAGTATCGTTACATTTACTCAGTTTAATCTACGGAGAAGGATGGAATCATGTTTAGAGAGTTTTTTAACAGCTTAGAACAGTTCATTGCATTAAATGTCGTTGTTTACACATATTGTACTTTTTCTATCTCATTTATTGTCTTGTAATAGATTTATTACCACATTTTCCTAACATTTTCTCCAGGTGAAGCTAAGTCTCCAAAAATACATTATAACAAGTTTAGGGCGGGTGTTTTGATTCCTTAGAACAGTTTGTTGCATTCATTACAACATTTTCCTTACATTTACTTAGTTTAATCTATTGGGAAGAATGGAAGCATGTTTTGGACATGTTTTAACAGCTTAGAACAGTTTATTGCATTAAATGTCTCTTTTTTTACACTTAAACTGCCTTTTCGATCACATTTTTGGTCGTTTAATACATTTATAACGATATTTTCCTCTTTTTTCTTTAATACAGGTAAAGTTTCTTTTACGAAGATGTATGGAAAGAAGTTTAGGACACGTTTTTTGATACATTAGTTAATTGGCATTAAGGTCGTCGTTTATATTTAGGTTCACTTTCATTATATTTACCGCCGTTTAATATAATTTGGACCACATTTTCCTTACATTTAATTAATTTAATCTACTTAGACGAATGGAATCATGTTTAGGGAGTGTTTTAACAGCTTAGAAAAGTTTATTTCATTAAACGTCGTTGTTTACACATATTGTACCTTTTCTACCACATTTATGGTCGTTCAGAACATTTATTACCACATTTTCCTTACATTTACAGCAGGTGAAGTTATTTTTCCGAAAGTGTATTGAAACACATTTCTGGGGGGTTTTCTGATTCCTTAGAACACTTTATGGGATTTTTGGGCACAGTTTCCTTACATTTCCTTACCTTAATCCTCGTAGAAGGATGGAATCATGTTTAGGGCGTTTTTTAACAGCTTAGAATAGTTTATTGCATTAAATGTCTTTTCTACCACATTTATCGTCGTTTAAAACATTTCTTACCACACTTTCCTTACATTTTCACCATTTGAAGTTAAGTCTGCGTAAATGCATTGAAGCGGGTTTTCTGATTCCTTAGAATAGTTTATTGCATTTTTGACGACAGTTTCTTTACATTTACTCAGTTTAATCTACGGAGAAGGATGGAATCATGTTTAGGGCGTTTTTTAACAGCTTAGAACAGTTTGTTGCATTAAATGTCGTTGTTAACACATATTGTACTTTTTCTACCTCATTTATGGTCTTTTTACATATTTATTACCACATTTTCCTTACATTTATACGAGGTGAAGTTATGTTTCCGAAAATACATTGAAACATGTTTAGGGCGAGATTTCTGATTCCTTAGAACAGTTTATTGAATTTTTTACCACATTTTCCGTACATTTACTTAGTTTTGTCTTCGAAGAGGATGGAATCATGTTTAGGGCGTTGCTTACAGCTCAGAACAGTGTATTGCCTTAAATGTCGTTGTTTTCACATATGGTGTCTTTTCTATCACATCTTTGGTCGTTTCATACACTTATTACGATATTTTATTGTTTTTTATTCAATACAGGTAAAGTTTCGTTTACGAAGATATACTTAAGCAAGTTTAGGAAGCTTTCTTTGATACCTGATGTAATTGCATTTTTTAGGTTGTAGTTTACATTTATGTTCAAATTTCAATACTTTAATGTCCGTTTAAGACATTCTTGAGCACATTTTACTTACAATTACTTAGTTTCATCTACGGAGAAGGATGGAATCATGTTTTGGGCGTTTCTTACAGCATAGAACAGTGTATTGCATTAAATGTCGTTGTTTACACATACGGTATCTTTTCTACCACATTTATGGTCGTTTAAAACATTTATTAGCACACTTTCCTTTCCTTTTCACCAGGTGAAGTTAAGTCTCCGAAAATGCATTGAAGCGGGTTTTCTTTTTCCTTAGAATAGTTTATTGCTAAGTCCCCGAAAATACATTAAATCAAGTTTAGGGCGGGTGTTTTGATTCCGTAGAACTGTCTATTGCATTCATTGCAACATTTTCCTCACATTTACTTAGTTTAATATATTGGGAAGAATGGAAGCATGTTTTGGACATTTTTTAACAGCTTAGAACAGTTTATTGCATTAAATGTCTCTTTTTTTACACTTAAACTGCCTTTTCGATCACATTTTTGGTCGTTTAATACATTTATAACGATATTTTCCTCTTTTTTCTTTAATACAGGTAAAGTTTCTTTTAAGAAGATGTATGGAAAGAAGTTTAGGACACGTTTTTTGATACATTAGTTAATTGGCATTAAGGTCGTCGTTTATATTTATGTTCACGTTCATTATTTTTACCGCCGTATAATATAATTTGGAACACATTTTCCTTACATTTAATTAATTTAATCTACTTAGACGGGTGGAATCATGTTTAGGGAGTGTTTTAACAGCTTAGAAAAGTTTATTGCATTAAACGTCGTTCTTCACACATAATGTACCTTTTCTACCACATTTATGGTCGTTCAGAACATTTATTACCACATTTTCCTTACATTTACAGCAAGTGAAGTTATTTATCCGAAAGTGCATTGAAACATATTTCTGGCGGGTCTTCTGATTCCTAAGAACACTTTATGGGATTTTTAGGCACAGTTTCCTTACATTTCTTTACTTTAATCCTCGTAGAAGGATGGAATCATGTTTACGGCGTTTTTTAACAGCTTAGAATAGTTTATTGCATTAAATGTCTTTTCTACCACATTTATGGTCGTTTAAAACATTTCTTACCACACTTTCCTTACATTTTCACCGTTTGAAGTTAAGTCTGCGAAAATGCATTGAAGCGGGTTTTCTGATTCCTTAGAATAGTTTATTGCATTTTTGACGATAGTTTCGTTACATTTACTCAGTTTAATCTACGGAGAAGGATGGAATCATCTTTAGGGCGTTTTTTAACAGCTTAGAACAGTTTGTTGCATTAAATGTCGTTGTTAACACATATTGTACTTTTTCTACCTCATTTATGGTCTTTTAATAGATTTATTACCACATTTTCCTTACATTTACACGAGGAGAAGTTATGTTTCCGAAAATACATTGAAACATGTTTCGGGCGGGATTTCTGATTCCTTAGAACAGTTTATTGAATTTTTTACCACATTTTCCGTACATTTACTTAGTTTTATCTTCGAAGAGGATGGAATCATGTTTAGGGCGTTTCTTACAGCTCAGAACAGTGTATTGCATTAAATGTCGTTTTTACACATATGGTATCTTTTCTATCACACCTTTGGTCGTTTCATACACTTATTACGATATTTTATTGTTTTTTATTCTATACAGGTAAAGTTTCGTTTACGAAGATATACTTAAGCAAGTTTAGGAAGCGTTCTTTGATACCTGATGTAATTGCATTTTTTAGGTCGTAGTTTACATTTATGTTCATATTTCAATACTTTGATGTCCGTTTAAGACAATCTTGAGCACATTTTACTTACAATTACTTAGTTTCATCTACGGAGAAGGATGGAATCATGTTTAGAGCGTTTTTTAACAGCTTAGAACAGTTCATTGCATTAAATGATGTTGTTTACACATATTGTACTTCTTCTACCTCATTTATTGTCTTGTAATAGATTTATTACCACATTTTCCTAACATTTTCTCCAGGTGAAGCTAAGTCTCCAAAAGTACATTAAAACAAGTTTAGGGCGGGCGTTTTGATTCCTTAGAACAGTTTATTGCATTCATTACAACATTTTCCTAACATTTACTTAGTTTAATCTATTGGGAAGAATGGAATCATGTTTTGGACATTTTTTAACAGCTTAGAACAGTTTATTGCATTAAATGTCTCTTTTTTTACACTTAAACTGCCTTCTCGATCACATTTTTGGTCGTTTAATACATTTATAACGATATTTTCCTCTTTTTTCTTTAACACAGGTAAAGTTTCTTTTACGAAGATATATGGAAAGAAGTTTAGGACACCTTTTTTGATTCATTAGTTAATTGGCATTAAGGTCGTCCTTTATATTTATGTTCACTTTCATTATTTTTATCGCCGTTTAATATAATTTAGAACACATTTTCCTTACATTTAATTAATTTAATCTACTTAGACGGATGGAATCATGTTTAGGGAGTGTTTTAACAGCTTAGAAAAGTTTATTGCATTAAACGTCGTTGTTTACACATATTGTACCTTTTCTACCACATTTATGGTCGTTCAGAGCATTTATTACCACATTTTCCTTACATTTACAGCAGGTGAAGTTATTTTTCCGAAAGTGCATTGAAACATATTTCTGGCGGGTTTTCTGATTCCTTAGAACACTTTATGGGATTTTTGGGCACAGTTTCCTTACATTTCCTTACTTTAATCCACGTAGAAGGATGGAATCATGTTTAGGGCGTTTTTTAACAGCTTAGAATAGTTTATTGCATTAAATGTCTTTTCTACCACATTTATGGTCGGTTCAAACATTTCTTACCACACTTTCCTTACATTTTCACCATTTGAAGTTAAGTCTGCGAAAATGCATTGAAGCGGGTTGCCTGATTCCTTAGAATAGTTTATTGCATTTTTGACGACAGTTTCGTTACATTTACTCAGTTTAATCTACGGAGAAGGATGGAATCATGTTTAGGGCGTTTTTTAACAGCTTAGAACAGTTTGTTGCATTAAATGTCGTTGTTAACACATATTGTACTTTTTCTACCTCATTTATGGTCTTTTAATAGATTTATTACCACATTTTCCTTACATTTACACGAGGTGAAGATATGTTTCCGAAAATACATTGAAACATGTTTAGGGCGGGATTTCTGATTCCTTAGAACAGTTTATTGAATTTTTTACCACATTTTCCGTACATTTACTTAGTTTTATCTTCGAAGAGGATGGAATCATGTTTAGGTCGTTTCTTACAGCCCAGAACAGTGTATTGCATTAAATATCGTTGTTTACACATATGCTATCTTTTCTATCACATCTTTGGTCGTTTCATACACTTATTACGATATTTTATTGTTTTTTATTCAATACAGGTAAAGTTTCATTTTACGAAGATATACTTAAGCAAGTTTAGGAAGCGTTCTTTGAAACCTGATGTAATTGCATTTTTTAGGTCGTAGTTTACATTTATGTTCATATTTCAATACTTTAATGTCCGTTTAAGACATTCTTGAGCACATTTTACTTACAATTACTTAGTTTCATCTACGGAGAAGGATGGAATCATGTTTTGGGCGTTTCTTACAGCTTAGAACAGTGTATTGCATTAAATGTCGTTGTTTACATATACGGTATCTTTTCTACCACATTTATGGTCGTCTAAAACATTTATTAGCACACTTTCCTTACCTTTTCACCAGGTGAAGTTAAGTCTCCGAAAATGCATTGAAGCGGGTTTTCTTTTTCCTTAGAATAGTTTATTGCATTTATGACCACAGTATCGTTACATTTACTCAGTTTAATCTACGGAGAAGGATGGAATCATGTTTAGAGAGTTTCTTAACAGCTTAGAACAGTTCATTGCATTAAATGTCGTTGTTTACACATATTGTACTTTTTCTACCTCATTTATTGTCTTGTAATAGATTTATTACCACATTTTCCTAACATTTTCTCCATGTGAAGCTAAGTCTCCAAAAGTACATTAAAACAAGTTTAGGGCGGGTGTTTTGATTCCTTAGAACAGTTTATTGCATTCATTACAACATTTTCCTAACATTTACTTAGTTTAATCTATTGGAAAGAATGGAATCATGTTTTGGACATTTTTTAACAGCTTAGAACAGTTTATTGCATTAAATGTCTCTTTTTTTACACTTAAACTGCCTTCTCGATCACATTTTTGGTCGTTTAATACATTTATAACGATATTTTCCTCTTTTTTCTTTAACACAAGTAAAGTTTCTTTTACGAAGATATATGGAAAGAAGTTTAGGACACGTATTTTGATTCATTAGTTAATTGGCATTAAGGTCGTCGTTTATATTTATGTTCACTTTCATTATATTTACCGCCGTTTAATATAATTTGGAACACATTTTCCTTACATTTAATTAATTTAATCTACTTAGACGAATGGAATCATGTTTAGGGAGTGTTTTAACAGCTTAGAAAAGTTTATTTCATTAAACGTCGTTGTTTACACATATTGTACCTTTTCTACCACATTTATGGTCGTTCAGAACATTTATTACCACATTTTCCTTATATTTACAGCAGGTGAAGTTATTTTTCCGAAAGTGCATTGAAACATATTTCTGGCGGGTTTTCTGATTCCTTAGAACACTTTATGGGATTTTTGGGCACAGTTTAATTACATTTCTTTACTTTAATCCTCGTAGAAGGATGAAATCATGTTTAGGGCGTTTTTTAACAGCTTAGAATAGTTTATTGCATTAAATGTCTTTTCTACCACATTTATGGTCGTTTAAAACATTTCTTACCACACTTTCCTTACATTTTCACCGTTTGAAGTTAAGTCTGCGAAAATGCATTGAAGCGGGTTTTCTGATTCCTTAGAATAGTTTATTGCATTTTTGACGATAGTTTCGTTACATTTACTCAGTTTAATCTACGGAGAAGGATGGAATCATCTTTAGGGCGTTTTTTAACAGCTTAGAACAGTTTGTTGCATTAAATGTCGTTGTTAACACATATTGTACTTTTTCTACCTCATTTATGGTCTTTTAATAGATTTATTACCACATTTTCCTTACATTTACACGAGGAGAAGTTATGTTTCCGAAAATACATTGAAACATGTTTCGGGCGGGATTTCTGATTCCTTAGAACAGTTTATTGAATTTTTTACCACATTTTCCGTACATTTACTTAGTTTTATCTTCGAAGAGGATGGAATCATGTTTAGGGCGTTTCTTACAGCTCAGAACAGTGTATTGCATTAAATGTCGTTTTTACACATATGGTATCTTTTCTATCACACCTTTGGTCGTTTCATACACTTATTACGATATTTTATTGTTTTTTATTCTATACAGGTAAAGTTTCGTTTACGAAGATATACTTAAGCAAGTTTAGGAAGCGTTCTTTGATACCTGATGTAATTGCATTTTTTAGGTCGTAGTTTACATTTATGTTCATATTTCAATACTTTGATGTCCGTTTAAGACAATCTTGAGCACATTTTACTTACAATTACTTAGTTTCATCTACGGAGAAGGATGGAATCATGTTTAGAGCGTTTTTTAACAGCTTAGAACAGTTCATTGCATTAAATGATGTTGTTTACACATATTGTACTTCTTCTACCTCATTTATTGTCTTGTAATAGATTTATTACCACATTTTCCTAACATTTTCTCCAGGTGAAGCTAAGTCTCCAAAAGTACATTAAAACAAGTTTAGGGCGGGCGTTTTGATTCCTTAGAACAGTTTATTGCATTCATTACAACATTTTCCTAACATTTACTTAGTTTAATCTATTGGGAAGAATGGAATCATGTTTTGGACATTTTTTAACAGCTTAGAACAGTTTATTGCATTAAATGTCTCTTTTTTTACACTTAAACTGCCTTCTCGATCACATTTTTGGTCGTTTAATACATTTATAACGATATTTTCCTCTTTTTTCTTTAACACAGGTAAAGTTTCTTTTACGAAGATATATGGAAAGAAGTTTAGGACACCTTTTTTGATTCATTAGTTAATTGGCATTAAGGTCGTCCTTTATATTTATGTTCACTTTCATTATTTTTATCGCCGTTTAATATAATTTAGAACACATTTTCCTTACATTTAATTAATTTAATCTACTTAGACGGATGGAATCATGTTTAGGGAGTGTTTTAACAGCTTAGAAAAGTTTATTGCATTAAACGTCGTTGTTTACACATATTGTACCTTTTCTACCACATTTATGGTCGTTCAGAGCATTTATTACCACATTTTCCTTACATTTACAGCAGGTGAAGTTATTTTTCCGAAAGTGCATTGAAACATATTTCTGGCGGGTTTTCTGATTCCTTAGAACACTTTATGGGATTTTTGGGCACAGTTTCCTTACATTTCCTTACTTTAATCCACGTAGAAGGATGGAATCATGTTTAGGGCGTTTTTTAACAGCTTAGAATAGTTTATTGCATTAAATGTCTTTTCTACCACATTTATGGTCGGTTCAAACATTTCTTACCACACTTTCCTTACATTTTCACCATTTGAAGTTAAGTCTGCGAAAATGCATTGAAGCGGGTTGCCTGATTCCTTAGAATAGTTTATTGCATTTTTGACGACAGTTTCGTTACATTTACTCAGTTTAATCTACGGAGAAGGATGGAATCATGTTTAGGGCGTTTTTTAACAGCTTAGAACAGTTTGTTGCATTAAATGTCGTTGTTAACACATATTGTACTTTTTCTACCTCATTTATGGTCTTTTAATAGATTTATTACCACATTTTCCTTACATTTACACGAGGTGAAGATATGTTTCCGAAAATACATTGAAACATGTTTAGGGCGGGATTTCTGATTCCTTAGAACAGTTTATTGAATTTTTTACCACATTTTCCGTACATTTACTTAGTTTTATCTTCGAAGAGGATGGAATCATGTTTAGGTCGTTTCTTACAGCCCAGAACAGTGTATTGCATTAAATATCGTTGTTTACACATATGCTATCTTTTCTATCACATCTTTGGTCGTTTCATACACTTATTACGATATTTTATTGTTTTTTATTCAATACAGGTAAAGTTTCATTTTACGAAGATATACTTAAGCAAGTTTAGGAAGCGTTCTTTGAAACCTGATGTAATTGCATTTTTTAGGTCGTAGTTTACATTTATGTTCATATTTCAATACTTTAATGTCCGTTTAAGACATTCTTGAGCACATTTTACTTACAATTACTTAGTTTCATCTACGGAGAAGGATGGAATCATGTTTTGGGCGTTTCTTACAGCTTAGAACAGTGTATTGCATTAAATGTCGTTGTTTACATATACGGTATCTTTTCTACCACATTTATGGTCGTCTAAAACATTTATTAGCACACTTTCCTTACCTTTTCACCAGGTGAAGTTAAGTCTCCGAAAATGCATTGAAGCGGGTTTTCTTTTTCCTTAGAATAGTTTATTGCATTTATGACCACAGTATCGTTACATTTACTCAGTTTAATCTACGGAGAAGGATGGAATCATGTTTAGAGAGTTTCTTAACAGCTTAGAACAGTTCATTGCATTAAATGTCGTTGTTTACACATATTGTACTTTTTCTACCTCATTTATTGTCTTGTAATAGATTTATTACCACATTTTCCTAACATTTTCTCCATGTGAAGCTAAGTCTCCAAAAGTACATTAAAACAAGTTTAGGGCGGGTGTTTTGATTCCTTAGAACAGTTTATTGCATTCATTACAACATTTTCCTAACATTTACTTAGTTTAATCTATTGGAAAGAATGGAATCATGTTTTGGACATTTTTTAACAGCTTAGAACAGTTTATTGCATTAAATGTCTCTTTTTTTACACTTAAACTGCCTTCTCGATCACATTTTTGGTCGTTTAATACATTTATAACGATATTTTCCTCTTTTTTCTTTAACACAAGTAAAGTTTCTTTTACGAAGATATATGGAAAGAAGTTTAGGACACGTTTTTTGATTCATTAGTTAATTGGCATTAAGGTCGTCGTTTATATTTATGTTCACTTTCATTATATTTACCGCCGTTTAATATAATTTGGAACACATTTTCCTTACATTTAATTAATTTAATCTACTTAGACGAATGGAATCATGTTTAGGGAGTGTTTTAACAGCTTAGAAAAGTTTATTTCATTAAACGTCGTTGTTTACACATATTGTACCTTTTCTACCACATTTATGGTCGTTCAGAACATTTATTACCACATTTTCCTTATATTTACAGCAGGTGAAGTTATTTTTCCGAAAGTGCATTGAAACATATTTCTGGCGGGTTTTCTGATTCCTTAGAACACTTTATGGGATTTTTGGGCACAGTTTAATTACATTTCTTTACTTTAATCCTCGTAGAAGGATGAAATCATGTTTAGGGCGTTTTTTAACAGCTTAGAATAGTTTATTGCATTAAATGTCTTTTCTACCACATTTATGGTCGTTTAAAATATTTCTTACCACACTTTCCTTACATTTTCACCATTTGAAGTTAAGTCTGCGTAAATGCATTGAAGCGGGTTTTCTGATTCCTTAGAATAGTTTATTGCATTTTAGACGACAGTTTCGTTACATTTACTCAGTTTAATCTACGGAGAGGATGGAATCATGTTTAGGGCGTTCTTTAACAGCTTAGAACAGTTTGTTGCATTAAATGTCGTTGTTAACACATATTGTACTTTTTCTACCTCATTTATGGTCTTTTAATAGATTTATTACCACATTTTCCTTACATTTACACGAGGTGAAGTTATGTTTCCGAAAATACATTGAAACATGTTTAGGGCGGGATTTCTGATTCCTTAGAACAGTTTATTGAATTTTTTACCACATTTTCCGTACATTTAATTAGTTTTATTTTCGAAGAGGATGGAATCATGTTTAGGTCGTTTCTTACAGCTCAGAACAGTGTATTGCATTAAATGTCGTTGTTTCCACATATGGTATCTTTTCTATCACATCTTTGGTCGTTTCATACATTTATTACGATATTTTATTGTTTTTTATTCAATACAGGTAAAGTTTCGTTTGCGAAGATATACTTAAGCAAGTTTAGGAAGCGTTCTTTGATACCTGATGTAATTGCATTTTCAGGTCGTAGTTTACATTTATGTTCAAATTTCAATACTTTAATGTCCGTTTAAGACATTCTTGAGCACATTTTACTTACAATTACTTAGTTTCATCTACGGAGAAGGATGGAATCATGTTTAGAGCGTTTTTTAACAGCTTAGAACAGTTCATTGCATTAAATGTCGTTGTTTACACATATTGTACTTTTTCTGCCTCATTTATTGTCTTGTAATAGATTTATTACCTCATTTTCCTAACATTTTCTCCAGGTGAAGCTAAGTCTCCAAAAATACATTAAAACAAGTTTAGGGCGGGTGTTTTGATTCCTTAGAACAGTTTATTGCATTCATTACAACATTTTCCTAACATTTACTTAGTTTAATCTCTTGGGAAGAATGGAATCATGTTTTGGACATTTTTTAACAGCTTAGAACAGTTTATTGCATTAAATGTCTCTTTTTTTACACTTAAACTGCCGTTTCGATCACATTTTTGGTCGTTTAATACTTTTGTAACGATATTTTCCACTTTTTTCTTTACGAAGATGTATGGAAAGAACTTTAGGACACGTTTTTTGATACATTAGTTAATTGGCATTAAGGTCGTCGTTTATATTTATGTTCACTTTCATTATATTTACCGCCGTTTAATATAATTTGGAACACATTTTCCTTACATTTAATTAATTTAATCTACTTAGACGAATGGAATCATGTTTAGGGAGTGTTTTAACAGCTTAGAAAAGTTTATTGCATTAAACGTCGTTGTTTACACATATTGTACCTTTTCTACCACATTTATGGTCGTTCAGAACATTTATTACCACATTTTCCTTCCGAAAGTGCATTGAAACGTATTTCTGGCGGGTTTTCTGATTCCTTAGAACACTTTATGGGATTTTTGGGCACAGTTTAATTACATTTCTTTACTTTAATCCTCGTAGAAGGATGAAATCATGTTTAGGGCGTTTTTTAACAGCTTAGAATAGTTTATTGCATTAAATGTCTTTTCTACCACATTTATGGTCGTTTAAAATATTTCTTACCACACTTTCCTTACATTTTCACCATTTGAAGTTAAGTCTGCGTAAATGCATTGAAGCGGGTTTTCTGATTCCTTAGAATAGTTTATTGCATTTTAGACGACAGTTTCGTTACATTTACTCAGTTTAATCTACGGAGAGGATGGAATCATGTTTAGGGCGTTCTTTAACAGCTTAGAACAGTTTGTTGCATTAAATGTCGTTGTTAACACATATTGTACTTTTTCTACCTCATTTATGGTCTTTTAATAGATTTATTACCACATTTTCCTTACATTTACACGAGGTGAAGTTATGTTTCCGAAAATACATTGAAACATGTTTAGGGCGGGATTTCTGATTCCTTAGAACAGTTTATTGAATTTTTTACCACATTTTCCGTACATTTACTTAGTTTTATCTTCGAAGAGGATGGAATCATGTTTAGGTCGTTTCTTACAGCTCAGAACAGTGTATTGCATTAAATGTCGTTGTTTCCACATATGGTATCTTTTCTATAACATCTTTGGTCGTTTCATACACTTATTACGATATTTTATTGTTTTTTATTCAATACAGGTAAAGTTTCGTTTGCGAAGATATACTTAAGCAAGTTTAGGAAGCGTTATTTGATACCTGATGTAATTGCATTTTTCAGGTCGTAGTTTACATTTATGTTCAAATTTCAATACTTTAATGTCCGTTTAAGACATTCTTGAGCACATTTTACTTACAATTACTTAGTTTCATCTACGGAGAAGGATGGAATCATGTTTAGAGCGTTTTTTAACAGCTTAGAACAGTTCATTGCATTAAATGTCATTGTTTACACATATTGTACTTTTTCTGCCTCATTTATTGTCTTGTAATAGATTTATTACCTCATTTTCCTAACATTTTCTCCAGGTGAAGCTAAGTCTCCAAAAATACATTAAAACAAGTTTAGGGCGGGTGTTTTGATTCCTTAGAACAGTTTATTGCATTCATTACAACATTTTCCTAACATTTACTTAGTTTAATCTCTTGGGAAGAATGGAATCATGTTTTGGACATTTTTTAACAGCTTAGAACAGTTTATTGCATTAAATGTCTCTTTTTTTACACTTAAACTGCCGTTTCGATCACATTTTTGGTCGTTTAATACTTTTGTAACGATATTTTCCACTTTTTTCTTTACGAAGATGTATGGAAAGAACTTTAGGACACGTTTTTTGATACATTAGTTAATTGGCATTAAGGTCGTCGTTTATATTTATGTTCACTTTCATTATATTTACCGCCGTTTAATATAATTTGGAACACATTTTCCTTACATTTAATTAATTTAATCTACTTAGACGAATGGAATCATGTTTAGGGAGTGTTTTAACAGCTTAGAAAAGTTTATTGCATTAAACGTCGTTGTTTACACATATTGTACCTTTTCTACCACATTTATGGTCGTTCAGAACATTTATTACCACATTTTCCTTATATTTACAGCAGGTGAAGTTATTTTTCCGAAAGTGCATTGAAACATATTTCTGGCGGGTTTTCTGATTCCTTAGAACACTTTATGGGATTTTTGGGCACAGTTTAATTACATTTCTTTACTTTAATCCTCGTAGAAGGATGAAATCATGTTTAGGGCGTTTTTTAACAGCTTAGAATAGTTTATTGCATTAAATGTCTTTTCTACCACATTTATGGTCGTTTAAAATATTTCTTACCACACTTTCCTTACATTTTCACCATTTGAAGTTAAGTCTGCGTAAATGCATTGAAGCGGGTTTTCTGATTCCTTAGAATAGTTTATTGCATTTTAGACGACAGTTTCGTTACATTTACTCAGTTTAATCTACGGAGAGGATGGAATCATGTTTAGGGCGTTCTTTAACAGCTTAGAACAGTTTGTTGCATTAAATGTCGTTGTTAACACATATTGTACTTTTTCTACCTCATTTATGGTCTTTTAATAGATTTATTACCACATTTTCCTTACATTTACACGAGGTGAAGTTATGTTTCCGAAAATACATTGAAACATGTTTAGGGCGGGATTTCTGATTCCTTAGAACAGTTTATTGAATTTTTTACCACATTTTCCGTACATTTACTTAGTTTTATCTTCGAAGAGGATGGAATCATGTTTAGGTCGTTTCTTACAGCTCAGAACAGTGTATTGCATTAAATGTCGTTGTTTCCACATATGGTATCTTTTCTATCACATCTTTGGTCGTTTCATACACTTATTACGATAATTTATTGTTTTTTATTCAATACAGGTAAAGTTTCGTTTGCGAAGATATACTTAAGCAAGTTTAGGAAGCGTTCTTTGATACCTGATGTAATTGCATTTTTCAGGTCGTAGTTTACATTTATGTTCAAATTTCAATACTTTAATGTCCGTTTAAGACATTCTTGAGCATATTTTACTTACAATTACTTACTTTCATCTACGGAGAAGGATGGAATCATGTTTAGAGCGTTTTTTAACAGCTTAGAACAGTTCATTGCATTAAATGTCGTTGTTTACACATATTGTACTTTTTCTACCTCATTTATTGTCTTGTAATAGATTTATTACCTCATTTTCCTAACATTTTCTCCAGGTGAAGCTAAGTCTCCAAAAATACATTAAAACAAGTTTAGGGCGGGTGTTTTGATTCCTTAGAACAGTTTATTGCATTCATTACAACATTTTCCTAACATTTACTTAGTTTAATCTATTGGGAAGAATGGAATCATGTTTTGGACATTTTTTAACAGCTTAGAACAGTTTATTGCATTAAATGTCTCTTTTTTTACACTTAAACTGCCGTTTCGATCACATTTTTGGTCGTTTAATACTTTTGTAACGATATTTTCCACTTTTTTCTTTACGAAGATGTATGGAAAGAACTTTAGGACACGTTTTTTGATACATTAGTTAATTGGCATTAAGGTCGTCGTTTATATTTATGTTCACTTTCATTATATTTACCGCCGTTTAATATAATTTGGAACACATTTTCCTTACATTTAATTAATTTAATCTACTTAGACGAATGGAATCATGTTTAGGGAGTGTTTTAACAGCTTAGAAAAGTTTATTGCATTAAACGTCGTTCTTTACACATATTGTACCTTTTCTACCACATTTATGGTCGTTCAGAACATTTATTACCACATTTTCCTTACATTTACAGCAGGTGAAGTTATTTTTCCGAAAGTGCATTGAAACATATTTCTGGCGGGTTTTCTGATTCCTTAGAACACTTTATGGGATTTTTGGGCACAGTTTAATTACATTTCTTTACTTTAATCCTCGTAGAAGGATGAAATCATGTTTAGGGCGTTTTTTGACAGCTTAGAATAGTTTATTGCATTAAATGTCTTTTCTACCACATTTATGGTCGTTTAAAACATTTCTTACCACACTTTCCTTACATTTTCACCATTTGAAGTTAAGTCTGCGTAAATGCATTGAAGCGGGTTTTCTGATTCCTTAGAATAGTTTATTGCATTTTTCACGACAGTTTCGTTACATTTACTCAGTTTAATCTACGTAGAAGGATGGAATCATGTTTAGGGCTTCTTTTAACAGCTTAGAACAGTTTGTTGCATTAAATGTCGTTGTTGACACATATTGTACTTTGTCTACCTCATTTATGGTCTTTTAATAGATTTATTTCCACATTTTCCTTACATTTACACGAGGTGAAGATATGTTTCCGAAAATACGTTGAAACATTTTTAGGGCGGAATTTCTGATTCCTTAGAACAGTTTATTGAATTTTTTACCACATTTTCCGTACATTTACTTAGTTTTATCTTCGAAGATTATGGAATCATGTTTAGGGCGTTTCTTACAGCTCAGAACATTGTATTGCATTAAATGTCGTTGTTTACACATATGGTATCTTTTCTATCACATCTTTGGTCGTTTCATACACTTATTACGATATTTTATTGTTTTTTATTCAATACAGGTAAAGTTTCGTTTATGAAGATATACGTAAGCAAGTTTAGGAAGCGTTCTTTGATACCTGATGTAATTGCATTCTTAAGGTCGTAGTTTACATTTATGTTCAAATTTCAATACTTTAATGTCCGTTTAAGACATTTTTGAGCACATTTTACTTACAATTACTTAGTTTCATCTTCGGAGAAGGATGGAATCATGTTTTGGGCGTTTCTTACAGCTTAGAACAGTGTATTGCATTAAATGTCGTTCTTTACACATACGGTGTCTTTTCTACCACGTTCATGGTCGTTTTAAACATTTATTAGCACACTTTCCTTACCTTTTCACCAGATAAAGTTAAGTCTCCGAAAATGCATTGAAGCGGGTTTTCTTTTTCCTTAGAATAGTTTATTGCATTTTTGACCACAGTATCGTTACATTTACTCAGTTTAATCTACAGAGAAGGATGTGGAATCATGTTTAGAGTGTTCTTTAACAGCTTAGAACAGTTCATTGCATTAAATGTCGCTGTTTACTCATATAGAACTTTTTCTACCTCATTTATTGTCTTGTAATAGATTTATTACCACATTTTCCTAACATTTTCTCCAGGTGAAGCTAAGTCTCCAAAAATACATTAAAACAAGTTTAGTGCGGGTGTTTTGATTCCTTAGAACAGTTTGTTGCATTCATTACAACATTTTCCTTACATTTACTTAGTTTAATCTATTGGGAAGAATGGAAGCATGTTTTGGACATTTTTTAACAGCTTAGAACAGTTTATTGCATTAAATGTCTGTTTTTTTACACTTAAACTGCCTTTTCGATCACATTTTTGGTCGTTTAATACATTTATAACGATATTTTCCTCTTTTTTCTTTATTACAGGTAAAGTTTCTGTTACGAAGATGTATGGAAAGAACTTTAGGACACGTTTTTTGATACATTAGTTAATTGGCATTAAGGCCGTCGTTTATATTTATGTTCACTTTCATTATTTTTACCGCCGTTTAATATAATAGGAACCCCAAGCGGGCCGTAGGCCCGCAAAGGGTTCCACATACCCAGTCAGATAAATGTGTTCCAGAACAGAATTCTCTATAGCCATCAATGTGATTTTTGAAGTGGACAGTAAATTTAAGTGAAAAAACCACGTAACTTCCGGTGTCGAATTGGCCATGCAATTGCAATTGGCCTGTCCCCCTCTGGGAATCAAATGTTTTTTGTTTCGCCTCAAAGCTTTGCGTGATACATTTGCCTACATATCTACACTAAAGGGGTAACCAGGCCTTCTCAACCGAGAACCGCGACAAATCAGCGGCCGGCCAAAGTGTTACTATTATTACTCGAGTTCTGTCCTTCTGGAGGTTTGTCAATATGCTCAGCTGATGATCTCGTCGTTTCCAATCGAACTCTCAGTCCTGATTTCGTTGTAGCTTGTCTGCCAGTGATAACCTCAATCGAAAAAACGTACATATAACCGATAATATAACTGATAATTGTTGTTATATTGGTGCGATTGTATACAGATATGCATTGACACGTACCTCGTGAAATATCAAGATGAACAGAAACTCAGTTGTTGAATTATCCGAATGTTATTGTTAAGGTGTTGTAAAAGTAAGGAAAAGTTTGCTTGAAAAAAGGGTATACGTACGTTTCGTCCGCAAGCCGAGTCGTCCGCTTGTCAAGGAAAATATTGTCTGCACATTTTCTACATTTCGAACAAGACACCCACCCCCTACTAACGTGTGACATTTCCCCAGATTAAGCCCAATATTCTCACATATAAAGCCTCCTGATGTTGTATTTATGTTAAGAGTGTGATGTACAACATCATCTTTCGCTCAGTTTCAGGTTTGAAACACAAATGATGTCATATATTGGCTGATATATTGATATGTTTTTAAAAAATTGCACAAGTTGGAAATGCACATTTTTGGTGCTCTCAAGAGACTCACCCACCCCCACATCACGTCTTGCAAAATTTTGGTCCCCCCCCCCCCAGGACCCCCCCTCCCCCTGGAATAATTGCAAAATTATAAGATTATGTTACGGAACTTAATATAACAAGTTTTGATGCATTTCTTAATATAACATGTTTTAATGCGTTTCTTAATATTATTAATTCCTATAATACATTTGCTAATAATTTTGTGATTATTCATTGTAAAGCGCCGGTGATGCTCTTCCAAGAATAATTGCAAAATTATAAGATTATGTTGCAGAATTTAATAAACCATAAATTTTCATGCGTTTCTTAATATAATTAATTCTTATAATACTTATGCTAATAATTTTGCAATTATTCACTGTAAGGTGCCGGTGGAGCTCTTCAATGAAAAATTGCAAAATTATAAGTTTATGTTGTGGAACTTAATATAACATACATATACTTTAAGAACTTTTACTGTAATAATATAATTTTTATTGGTAATCCATTGAATAAACAGTAATTAAAATTTATTAGCTGGCTGGATAGTTTATTTTGTTCTGACATTTCTGTTTTCAGAATTTCATACACATATATGAAATTTAATGCAAGGAGGTACATTAAGATATATTACAATGGAGGTACATTAAGATATATTACAATAGGTAATATACAATAAATTATACAATAAAATTATTATATAAATAAAAAATGATTCAAAATGCAATACTTGAATACTTTCCCCCAGCGAACGAGTTTCGGACGTGTTGGGTATAATTGTAGAGGACGACTTGGGTAAAATTGCAGCGGATGATTTGGTTAGCAGACAAAATGGGTGTAATTCGAAAAAGTGATACTGATAGCTTGCTTTCAGTCCTGTTAGAAACCAAAACAAAGTAATAATGTCTTACTTTTTGGTGCATCTGTATTTCTGAACAGTGCTTCGTAGTTTCAAAAACTAAAAAATGGAAAATAATAACTTTTTTGGATATTTACCGCCATTGAAAATGGCATGTCATCTTTTTTCGGGAACTGGGGGAATCTTCAGCCTGGGGAGAACTAGGCCCAGGGAAGAATCATCCAAGAAAAGCAGTACAATCTGTTAGGATATTTTAGATACGCTACGATATTCGTTTTAACTCCTGAAAATAATTCTTAAAAAAAATATTAATAGATTGTTCGATATTTATTGAAAAAATATTAATATAATATATCGTCGGGCAATTATCTCTGCAGTAAATTCACATTCAATGTGTTCTGTATTAGGGCCTAATTAACGTCTCTCATCTGTTAGAATCACTTCGGCTCCAAGTCATTTCGTCCTCTGGTCAATTCGAGCTCAAAGTCATCTCTGTCCTAGTCACTTTGGTTCCTTGGTCATTTCGGCACCATTTTAAGTGTTGAGATCTATAAAGATCAGTGCATAGTTCATGTTTAGAAATAAATTATTAAGTAATGTTCAGTTATTTGTATTTACACAGTGTACAGAACAGTTATACATGACATTAAAAATTATCCATGTGTTCAATTTTACATACATTTAAGATGCTATCTGTATAAGTAAGAGAAATTAGTTTAATTTGAAAGTTTGCAAAGTACCGGAATATGCAGTCATTTACTCATATTGTTATGCACAATTCCTAGTCACCTTCCAGTTTGAGGTTCACAGGGTTTCTTTTTCTTTTTTTTTCTGAAACAACCACCAAACTGCGATTTTGATACTACCATAAATATGTCCACATTTTCTAAAACACAGAGCAGAATCCTTGTAGTTATGCGCAATTCCTAGTCCCCTTCCAGTTCGATGTCCACGGGGGTCTGATCCCAGTGCCCCACTTCCAAGGCATACACTCAAACCAAATCACATTACTTACCCTCGCTTCCGGCTCTCATAGATTCATAAGCAAATAAAATTATTCAGGTCACAAGTGATTTCAAATCCACATAGTCCATGTGCATCTTCGACATGCTGAAACTTTTCTTTTATTTATTCATCATGAAAGAAAATCTACTAGACATATATCATGTATACCTTAATATCTAATTGAGAGATATATATGTTGAAAAAAAATTAAAGAGAAAAATGTTAAAATTCAAACAATATTTGAAAATATTTAAAGAGGCCGAAATGACCTGGTATATTGGGGCTGAATTGACCTGAGGCTGTAATGACTGGGGCCAAAATGACTTGGGGCCAAAGTGACTGGAATTCGTGAGAATTGCATCCAAACTGTCCTCCAACAATTTGACCCAAACTGGATACTAATCTAACCCAAACCATCCTTTGGCAATTTGCCCCAAACTGTTCTCCAGAATAGGGACACATGATTCTTATTGATTTATTTATTGGGGTTTAATGACACTTCGATAGCCAGGGTCACTTCATGTCGGATAGTTTTACAGGTGGGAAAAGCCAGGGAGAACCACAGAGCAATTACAAACATCTAACGTACAAACAGCACACACGCTGGGTTAGCATTGGTTGAAGACAAGTGTACAATTGACATGCAGTATGCCTTGGTACGCAATGGCACTACATGGGCAGTGGGAATGAAGTGTATTGCCCAAGGAAACAAAGTGGTTGCCACAGGTGGTATTTGATAGAGGACCCTTTGACTTGCAGCCTTCACCTCTAAGTACTGAGCCCTTTAACCTTCAAAACTGTATTTTGTAGAATGACCACATGAAAATTTCACAAGTACATAGTTTCATTATTAGTTTGTGATATTTGTTTTTGCTGTACAGTGGAACCCTGTTAATTGAAGAGCCACTTTGCCAATAACATTATTCAATTAGCAGGAGTATTCAATTAAAAGGGATTGTGTCACTTTCCTGTATTCCAGAGATAAACTTAGCATTTATTCTATTATATTTTGTTTGACAGAGCTCCATGAGCTCAAACAAGATATAATATATTAAATGCCTGTATTGAATGTACTGAGGCCAAATTGGTCTATAACCAAAGGAAAACTGGGAAGGGTCAGGGCAATTTCTCAATAGGTTACAAGATTTTTTATTCAATTAACAGGAGATTACTCTATAACCTACAGTTAAAACTAGAAGTCCTGTCATGAAATGCGCACAAATAGCACGTTGATATGCGCGTTAATGTGCGTGTCATGGCCCAAGTAAATCTATCAAATTCTGTACATATGGCCTGCGTACAAGCAATGTTTCAGCCAATGGACCTCCGGGTAACCCGGAGGTCCATTGGCAGAAACATTGCATGTGTTTACTATGTGTAACCAGGAGAATCTGCCGTGCTTTGGATGCCATTCAATATGGCAATTGCGCGCAATTCCTACGCGCAATTAAGCCTAGATAAGCACACTATTCGTGACAGGACTTCTAGTTTTAACTGTATATTCGATTACCAGGTCAAATTTGTACTGGAGGTAAATGGTTTTGTGTTGGAAAATTATATTCTATTAACAGGGATACAGTTAAAACTAGAAGTCCTAACATGAAATGCGCACAAATAGCACGTCGATTTGGCGTTAATCTACGCGTTATGACCATAGTAAGGCTATCATATTCTGTACATATGGCCTGTGCACAAGCAATGTTTCAGTCAATGGACCTCCGGGTAACCCAGAGGTCCATTGGAAGAAACATTGCCTGTGTTTACTATGAGTAATCAGGAGAATTGCCATGCTTTGGATGCCATTCGATATGGCAATTGCGCACAATTCCTATGCGCAATTAAGCCTAGATAAGCGCACAATTTGGGACAGGACTTCTAGTTTCAACTGTATACAGTTAAGATATATCCAATTAAGTGGGCACAACTGTATAACCCCCCACCCACCCCCACCCCCCCCCCCCCCCCCACACACACCCCAATCAAAACCATCATTCAAAGATCTTGGATTTAGCAAATTTGATTTCTTTATTTATTGGGTTTAACAACAATTTTTACAGCCAGGGCCACCCAACAGTTTTACTGGGGGAGGAACCCAGCCAGAGCACCCAGAGACAACTACCAAGCAACAATGACAAGCAACTGTCAGCTTCTCAACATTGTAACTCCAAGCAAACAGGGTTAGCATTGGTAGAAGACAAGTGCACCATCGATGTGCAGTACGCCTTATTTCAGTTACCGCAATTGGGATTCAAGCTGAGAACCTCTCACAGCTTGTTTTGGGAAGGTTTTTTTTGTTCTAGCTCCATTAAGGTTTGTTTCATATCGCACTTGTAATTTTGTCATAATTAGTAATCATAAATCCTTAACATAAAACAATAGAAAAAATGATTAGAATATTTAAAAAAAAAAATTCTGTGAGGATTTGACCTCAAGAGGTGATGACATTCGACCACGACTGAGACCGAATATTCTAAGAAAAAGTATGAGGGCTGAATCATCCTGTGACTGAATATTCATGAACCCCTTTTTTTCAAACTAAATTGCCCATTACTTATAAAGCACCATAACTAAGGCAAAAACAATACTATGAAATTTCCAAGTTTGAAATTCTATAAATTCCAAATAAATTTACACAAATTATATAGCAAAATGAAGGATGTGGTGTATAGTATGTGTGCATCTCACACACTGACACACAGTCGCCATCAGACATCAGCGGATCCTGAAAGTGTGCTATCGGTACCATATTTGTACCATAATTGATAATAATAAAATAATATTTCATAAGAACAACAAACACAGGAATTCAAAATGCAGCCTCAAGGCAGCATGGTGGTGAATGCCAATGCTGTCCCATTGTCCTTGAAAGGGGGAGTCCTTTACAAAATAGGTTTTTGTTTTGTGATACTCTGGATACTCCCCATTTTTAGCTCAGCTTTGACAAAGTCATATTTAAGGTTGTGTCATAGCCCGTTGTCCGTCTGTTTGGGAACAACAATTCAATACGACTCGGGCTTCCGTCTGTTTGGGAACAACAATTCAATACGACTCGGACTAGAGGTTGTATTTATGAACCGATCTTTACGAAACTTCTTGGGTACCTTTGTTATCACCGTGGGACGAGAACGAGTGTGTTTGGGTGCGGTCCAAAATGCAAGATGGCCTCCAGCAGCCATTTTGTACAGAAATTAGTGCAATCAGTTTTTTGTACAGAACTTCTGTATGAAAGTTCTGATTTGAACAAATTTTTGTATGAATGTTTAGTAACATGGAGTACATCACATATAATACAGGTTTTTTTTTCGTGCTGAAATTATGCAAATTAGATGAACTTTAATTTATTCAGTGCTACTTACATGCATACCCAGTAAGTGCACATGCCAATACGGTTCGGGCTAGGCTGTATTTATAAACTGATCTTCATGAAACTTCTTGGGTACCTTTGCTATCACCTTGGGATGAGAATGAGTGTTTCTGGGTGCGGTCCAAAATTCAATATGGCTACCAGTGGCCATTTTGTACCAAAATTAGGTACAATCAGTTTTTTGTACAGAACTTCTACAGTTAAAACTAGAAGTCCTGTCACGAACTGTGCGCTTACCTAGGCTTAATTGCACGTAAGAATTGCGCGCAATTGCCATATCGAATGGCACCCAAAGCATGGCAAGTTCTCCTTGTTACCCATAGCAATCACAAGCAATGTTCCTGCCAATGGACTCCCGGGATACCCAGAGGTCCATTGGGTGAAAATTTGCTTGTGCACAGGCCGTATGTGCAGAATCTGGTAGCCTTACCATCTCCATAACGCGTAGTTTAATGCGCAAATCGACGTGCTATTTGTGCGCATTTCAGGACAGGACTTCTAGTTTTAACTGTATACAACTTGGGCTAGAGGCTGTAATTATGAATCGATCTTTACAAAATTTCTTGGGTACCTTTGTTATCACCATGGGGTTAGAATGAGTGTTTTTGGGGGGAGTCCAAAATTCTAGATGGCCGCCGGCAGCTATTTTGTACTGAAAATGAAATTACTGCAATCAGTTTTTTGTACAGAACTTCTGTATGAAAGTTCTGATTTGAATAAATTTGTGTATGATTGTTTAGTAACATGGAATACATCACATAAAATACAGTTTTTTTTCTTGTGCAGAAATTATGCAAATTAGACAAACTTTGATTTATTCAGTACTACTTATACACAGTAAGTACACATGTCAATACGGCTCGGGCTAGGGGCTGTATTTATGAACCGATCTTCACCAAGCTTCTTGGGTACCTTTGTTATCACCTGGGGACGAGAATGAGTGTTTTGGGGTGCGATCCAAAATTCAAGATGGCTGCCAGAGGCCATTGTGTACCAAAATTAGATACAATCAGTTTTTTGTACACAACTTCTATACGGCTCAGGCTAGAGCCCGTATTTATGAACCAATCTTTACGAAACGTCTTGGGTACCTTTGTTATCACCGTGGGATGAGAGCGAGTGTTTTTGGGTGCAGTTTGAAATTCAAGATGGCCACTAGCAGCCATTTTGTACCAAAATTAGTGCAATCAGTTTTTTTGTACAGAACTTCTGTATGAAAGTTCTGATTTGAATAAATTTTTGTATGAATGTTTAGTAACATGGAATACATCAAAAAAAAATACTGTATAATACAGGTTTTTTTCTCTTGCAGAAATTATGCAAATTAGATCGCCTTTGATTTATTCAGTGCTTCTTATACACTGTAAGTGCACATGTCAATACGCTAAGGCTGGAGGCTGTATTTATGAACCGATCTTCATGAAACTTCTTGGGTACCTTTGTTATCACCTTGGGATGAGAACAAGTGTTTTTGGGTGCGGCCCGAAATTAAAGATGGCTGCCGGCTTTCACACTGTTGCTTACTGAGGTGAAGTCACTTTACCATTACCAAGCTACCTATTAAATACCAAAGGGAAGATTTTTCAGTGCACTCTTATTACTTCAGTGCCCATAATTCTCAAATATGGCATTAAAACCAATCACTTACTTATACTGCTTAAATCTATTCACATAATCAGAATACACCATCAGGGGTGCATTAGCTCAGTAGGTAGAGGTGCAGACTGCAAGCCGAGAGATCCTCGGTTCGAATCCACCTGCGGCAACAGCTTTGTGTCCTTGGGCAAGACACTTCACCCCCACTACCCATGTGGGGGCAAGGTATGCTGTGTATTAAGGCATACTGCATGTTCTTGGTGCACCTGTCTTCGAACAAGGCTAACCCAGCTTGTGTAGTATGTTGGGGAGCTTACAGTTGCTTGCCATTGCTCAGTGGTTCTTTTGGGGTACTCTAGTTTCCTCCATCCATAAAACTGCTATGGTCAAAATAACCTGTTGTGCAGATAAATGTGACTCTAAACGGGTATGAGGTGGTGTGTTCTTTTTATTATTTATTTATTGGTGTTTATGGTCACATTTATCTGCACAACAGCTTATTTTGACCATAGCAGTTTTATGGATGGAGGAAACTAGGGTACCCCAAAAGAACCACTGAGCAATGGCAAGCAACTGTAAGCTCCCCAACATACTACACAAGCTGGGTTAGCCTTGTTCGAAGACAGGTCTTTTAGAAAAAGAAATCACTCCTTTTCTGGCGGGCATACTAAACACCAAGGCAAACCGAGGGATACCAAGGTGAATGAAAAAGCAAAACAAGAAACAGTAATTTTTAACAGGTAGTTACGAAATAATTTTCATGAAGCGCACAATTTTATCTTAGTTAATAGCTGAAAAAACGCAGGGTGATATTTGCAAATCTTATTTTATTACTGGCACCAGGTACTGGTAATGAAAATTGCTGTTTGTCATCAATACTTGATCAAGTTTCTGACAAAGCACATTATACTATTCTAGTATGTTAGCGACTGGACATAAGCGCACAATTTGATGTTGGTTTACCACTATATACTGGTGCTTAGCCAGGAAATCTAAGTTACATGTAGGGGCAAGAGTAATATCTAGTGGGAGTGTAGCCGGGTAATAAAGAATATGATGCACAGAATCACCTGAGCCACATCGCAGTGAGACAGGGGCGAGGACAAGAGGGTGTGTGACCCTCTCATCAGTGGAGGGGTCGGGTGCACCCCCCCACCCCCAACCCCCCCAAACAAATTTGAAATTCAAGACAGTAAAACACAATTACCTTGACTCTGTTTCCGTTTGTGTCCATAATAAGTTGCGGACAAGCATAAATATCTAGATATTAAAATGTCTTTTGGTATGTTCATTATATGGGTTAACAGGAGAGAGGGGTGGGGGCATGAATGAAATTGGGGACCGAATATTCTCAGAAAAGGTATGAGGGCTGAATCTTCCTGTGACTGAATATTCATGAACCCCTTTTTTCAAACTAAATTGCCCATTACTTATAAAGCACCATAACTAAGGCAAAAACAATACTATGAAATTTCCAAGTCTGAAATTCTATAAATTCCAAATAAATTTACACAAATTATATAGCAAAATGAAGGATGTGGTGTACAGAACCCCAAAAGTATGTGTGCACCTCACGCACTGACACACAGTCGACATCAGACATCAGCGGTTCCTGAAAGTGTGCTATCGGTACCATATTTGTACCATAACTGATAATAATAAAATAATATTTCATTAGAACAACAAACACAGGAATTCAAAATGCAGCCTCAAGGCAGCATGGTGGTGAATGCCAACACAGCCCCATTGTCCTTGAAAGGAGGAGTCCTTTACAAATAGGTTTTTGTTTTGTGATACTCTGGATACTCTCCATTTTTAGCTCAACTTTGACAAAGTCAAATTTAAGGTTATGTCATGGCCCATTGTCCATCTGTTCAGTAACAGCAATTCAATACGGCTCGGGCTAGAGGCTGTATTTATGAACCGATCTTTACGAAACTTCTTGAGTACCTTTGTTATCACGTGGGATGAGAACGAGTGTTTTTGGGTGCGGTCCAAAATTCAAGCTGGCCTCCAGCAGCCATTTTGTACAAAAATTAGTGCAATCAGCGTTTTTGTACAGAACTTCTTCTGTATGAAAGGTCTGATTTGAATAAATTTTTGTATGAATGTTTAGTAACATGGAGTACATCACATATAATACAGGTTTTTTTCTCGTTGTGAAATTATGCAAATTATATGAACTTTAATTTATTCACTGCTACTTACATGTATACCCAGTAAGTGCACATGTCAATACGGCTCGGGCTAGGCTGTACAGTATTTATGAACTGATCTTCATGAAACTTCTTGGGTACCTTTGTTATCACCTTGGGATGAGAATGAGTGTTTTTGGGTGCAGTCCAAAATTCAAGATGGCTACCAGTGGCTATTTTGTACTGAAATTAGGTTTATGTACAATCAGTTTTTTGTACAGAACTTCTATACAACCTGGGCTAGAGGCCGTATTTATGAACCAATCTTTACGAAATTTCTTGGGTACCTTTGTTATCACCATGATGTTAGAATGAGTGTTTCGGGGGGGGGGGGGGGGGGGGGGGGAGTCCAAAATTCTAGATGGCCGCCGGCAGCTATTTTGTACTGAAATTACTGCAATCAGTTTTTTGTACGGAACTTCTGTATGAAAGTTCTGATTTGAATAAATTTTTGTATGATTGTTTATTCAATTCTAGATGGCCGTCGGCAGCTATTTTGTACTGAAATTACTGCAATCAGTTTTTTGTACGGAACTTCTGTATGAAATTTCTGATTTGAATAAATTTTTGTATGATTGTTTAGTAACATGGAATACATCTCATAAAATACAGGTTTTTTTCTTGTACAGAAATTATGCAAATTAGATGAACTTTGATTTATGCAGTGCTACTTATACACAGTAAGTACACATGTCAATACGGATTGGGCTAGGGGCTGTATTTATGAACGGATCTTCACCAAGCTTCTTGCATACATTTGTTATCACCTAGGGACGAGAACGAGTATTTTGGGGTGCGATCCAAAATTCAAGATGGCTGCCAGTGGCCATTTTGTACCAAAATTAGGTCCAATCAGTTTTTTGTACACAACTTCTATACGGCTCAGGCTAGTGGCCGTATTTATGAACCGATCTTTACGAAACGTCTTGGGTACTTTTGTTATCACCGTGGGATGAGAGCGAGTGTTTTTGGGTGCAGTTCGAAATTCAAGATGGCCACTAGCAGCCAATTTGTACTAAAATTAGTGCGATCAGTTTTTTGTACAGAACTTGTGTATGAAAGTTCTGATTTGAATAAATTTTTGTATGAATGTTTAGTAACATGGAATACAGTTAAAACTAAAAGTCCTGTCCTGAAATGTGCACAAATAGCACGTCGATATGCGTGTTAATCTACGCGATATGACCATAGTAAGGCAATCAAATTCTGTAAATATGGCCTGTGCACAAGCAATGTTTCAGCCAATGGATCTCCGGGTAACCTGGAGGTCCATTGGCAGAAACATTGCCCGTGTTTGCTATAAGTAACCAGGAGAACTTGCCGTGCTTTGGATGCCATTCGATATGACAATTGTGCACAATTCATACGCGCAATTAAGCCTAAATAAGCGCACAGTTCGTGACAGGACTTCTAGTTTTAACTGTACATCACAAAAAATACTGTATAATATAGGTTTTTTTCTCTTGCAGAAATTATGCAAATTAGATGACCTTTAATTTATCAGTGCTACTTATACACTGTAAGTGCACATGTCAATACGCTAAGTCTGGAGGCTGTATTTATGAACCGATCTTCATGAAACTTCTTGGGTACCTTTGTTATCACCTTGGGATGAGAACGAGTGTTTTTTGGGTGTGGCGGCCCGATTTTAAAGATGGCTGCCAGCTTTCACACTGTTGCTTACTGAGGTGAAGTCACTTTACCATTACCAAGCTACCTACTAAATACCAAAGGGAAGATTTTTCAGCGCACTCTTATTACTTCAGCACCCATAATTCTCAAATGTGGCATTAAAACCAATCACATACTAGTACTGCTTAAATCTATTTACATAATCAGAATACACCATCAGGGGTGCATTAGCTAAGTAGGTAGAGGTGCAGACTGCAAGCCGAGAGATCCTCGGTTCGAATCCCACCTGCAGCAACAGCTTTGTGTCCTTGGGCAAGACACTTCACCCCCACTACCCATGTGGGGGCAAGGTATGCTGTGTACTAAGGCATACTGCATGTTCTTGGTGCACCTGTCTTCGAACAAGGCTAACCGTGCTTGTGTAGTATGTTGGGGAGCTTACAGTTGCTTGCCATTGCTCAGTGGTTCTCCTGGGTACTCTAGTTTCCTCCATCCATAAAACTGCCATGTCACAATAAGCTGTTGTGCAGATAAATGTGACCTTAAACACCAATAAATAAATAATAAAAAGAACACACCACCTCATACCCGTTTCTCTCCTGTTTTCCTTCACCTTGGTATCCCTCGGTTGCCTCGGAGTTTAGTATGCCCGCCAGAAAAGGAGTGATTTCTTTCTCTAAAAGAGCAAAACAAGAAACGGTAATTTTTAACAGGTAGTTACGAAATAATTTTCATGAAGCGCACAATTTTATGTTGGTTAATAGCTGAAAAAAATGCAGGGTGATATTTGCAAATCTTATTTTATTACTGGCACCAGGTACTGGTAATGAAAATTGTTGTTTGTCATCAATACTTGATCAAGTTTCTGACAAAGCTCATTGTACTATTCCAATATGTTAGCTACTGCACATAAGCACACAATTTGATGTTAGTTTACCATTATACTGGTGCTAAGCCAGGATATCTAAGTTACATGTAGGGGCAAGAATAATACATGTATCTAGTGGGAGTCATAAAGAATATGATGCACAGAATCACCTGAGCCACATAGCAGCGAGATAGGGGTGAGGACAAGAGGGTGTGTGACCCTCTCATCAGTGGAGGGGTCTGGTGCCCCCCCCCCCCCCAAAAAAAAAAAAAAAAATTTGAAATTCAAGACAGTAAAACACAATTACCTTGACTCTGTGCTGCTGTGTACTGGTCACTTTCTGTGGGTGGGCAATATTTCTGCGGATGCAATGATATTAGTTTTCAAACATTGTTTACAGCAATAATCATCAAAAATTTAATTAATGAACCACAGGATACAATTCGGTGCTTCATTAATTAAAATTTTATTGATGATGATTTTCTATTACCTGGAAAAAACATGCATGGACATCATGCACTGCCCATGCAAGGATTATGACCAGCAACTGTACTGTATGTCTGTGTCACTGCTATGAGCAGGGACTAATCTAAATGGGTGGGTGTGTTTACAAATATTCATATTTTTTAACACCTGATAACAAAGTAATATAAGTTTATAAACAACCACACAATTGACTTTTTAATTACAATACTCCTAATTCCTATTAAACATATATGAATGTTTATTAATTTTGTGGAATTTTTACACTGTGTATGAAGCTTATTTGGGCCTGTATGTTATTAAAATTGCCCTCCACTATGGAGGACTTTTTGAAATCAGTCTACACTGGATTGTGTGGTATTCGTTTGTGTAAGACAGTGTATTCATTATAATAATATTCATGCATAAGTTCATGTTCTTGGTTTGTTTTAGGCCTCATAATCTACAGAATAGCTTGGATGGAGGTGTATTCCATCACTTGAGTGCAAGAAGGCTTTGCAATGCTACATGTATAGCATAAACCTTGTTGCACTCCAGGGACAAATTTATCAATTTTAATAACATGGGTAAAATATCGGACATGAACCGTTTAATTTTTTTTTTTTTTTTAGCTCACTTCGACAAAGTCAAGCAGGGCTTATCTAATCACTCTCCATCCATTGTCCATCCATCTGTCATCCATCAACACCATGTTTTGGTCAATTCAAGTTACAGTTTGTGTGAGTAATGGTACCAAATGGGTATTACATTTTTGTTTAACTCAACATGCCCAGCCCTATAGGGAGAGGATGGGGTAAAATGCTCCCAAAATATTTTTAAAATCTTATGAACCAGTGGGTACAGTGACTTTATATTCGTTATGGAACTACCTTTTGAGGTGTAGAATCACACTTGTTCAAACGTACTTTGTGAAGCAATATTTGGCTTTGTAATGGCAGTGGTTAGATTTTTGGTACCACCCAAAATTTCTATTTTCCGAACCGATGGTCCGATTTGAATGAAATTCAGTATCTTGGTAATATTGGGTCATAAGTACTTACCTCATGCAAAAAAAAAAACCTGCATCCCCATGGGAACACCAGGAGCAAAAAATAGAAATGTTTTCAAACTCCCATGTTTCCCAAACCACTTGGAACAGAGAACTGTTATGTGGTATGAAGCATCCTTAGAACCAGTAGAATTGAATGGTAAAAAAAATGCCCTCTGTTGTTGTTAGAGAGTTCTGCAGAGGGCATCAGAATAATGTTGGTGCAGCATTTTGCAAACATTTTAGAAAATCTTTTCTCAAGAACCAATGTTCAGAATCTTTTGATATTTGGTATACAGCATACATAGAGGGGTCAGATACAAGTTTGTTAAAATGAAGCCCATTCGTTCATATTTGGACTCAATGCAGGAGCCCAAATTTTATGGGGAATTTTCTTTAAAATCTTCTTCAGAACCACGAGTCAGAATTTTTTAATGTTTGGTACCCTCATTGTTATGATGGTCAGATTCAAGATTGTTCAAACCAAGTCCCTATGTTATTATTTGGGCTTCCTTTGGTAGCCCAAATTTAACTTAGGGCTGTATGGGGAAGTTTTTTTTAAAAATCTTCTTCTTCAGATCCACCAGTCAGAATGCTTTCGTATTTGGTTTACAACATCTCTAAGGGGGGAGGGGTGGGGTGGGGGTGAGATTCAAGTTTGTTCAAATCGGGTCTGTAGGTTAAAGTTTGGGCTCACTATGGTAGCCCAAATTTTAACTTTGTGCAATATGAGGAAATTTCTTTAAAATTTTGTTCTTCAGATCCACAAGTCAGAATGATTTCATATTTGGTATACAGCATCTCTAAGGAGATCAGATTCAACTTTGTTCAAATCGAGTGCCTGGGTTGATATTTAAACTCCCTATGGGAGCCGGAATTGGCCAAGTAGCTGAAGAATTAGACATTTTTTATTCAGTACCCTCAAGAGGTGAAGAGTAATCTATATAGGTTGTATCAAGGTGCTTGAGAGGGGAGCTCCACATTTTACATCATAATCAACTAAAGAAAAGGCATGATGCTTGGACTGTTTTTGTTACTCCTGAGGGGCTCAAAGATTTGCAGTGTATCCTATGGAGATGGATTGCTTAATGTAGATTCATTCTTGGACTCTTATATCGTGTTCTGTTCTCTGTTTATATCGTGTTCTGTTCAAGGTGAGTGCTTCAGGCCCTGTGGGGCCTCTTGTTTATTTATTGGGTTTTAACAACACTTTCGAAAGCCAGTAGCTACAAGTTTCTTCTCTCCTTGAATCAAGCTTCTCGCCCAACTGCAGCACTCATGGTCCACTGAGTTTTTAGCTCACCTGACTTTCAGTCAGGGTGAGGTGTAGTGATCACTTGCCGTCTGTCGTCCGTGAACATGGTGTTTGCTGAACTGATTAATCATTTAAGTGAAATGTGAGATGCTTGTTTGTTATGACATTGCATTTTGATTTTGCTTAAATCAAGTTGCCCTGCCCCCAGTAGGGCCATGCCCCAAAATTTTGCCTAAATCTTAAAAAAATCTTCTCGTGAACCAGGAGTAGCAGAGATTCGATATGTGGTGTGCTGCTTCCTTTTGAGGTGTAGACTCAGTTTTGTTCAAGAGAAGTTTGTGGGTCTTTATTTGCCTTCATTATTGGAGGGCATGTATTTTTGCCCCGCCCAAAATTTCTGTTTTTCGAACATAGAGGCTGATTTGAACCAAATTTAATTTTTGGTTTTATTTATCATAAGTAATTAATTTATGCCCAAAATATTTTCCCATCCCCCCATGGGAACCGCAGGAGCTAAAAATAGAACAAAATTCAAAACGCACATATCTCCAAAACTACATGGCACTGAGAATTCTTATTTGGTGTGAAGCTTCCTTGGGACCAACAGAATGGAATGGTCTAAGCAAATTTCTGTCAGGTCAATCATGGGGAAAAAATGCTTAGTCAGCGTTCTGTAACACTGTGGGTAATGAAGAAAGCATTTAACACTCTTCTTCACCCAGTTCACTCCTCCAAAACCTTTCAGATTTCACATATACCATCTTTGCAAGATTTTTTTACACGTTTATTGAAATCAAATCCCTGGGTCCATATTTGGCCTCTATGGGAGTCCAAATGTAGAAATTAGTGCAGTATGAGGAATATTCTTTAAAAATCTTTTTCTTCAGACCCACCAATCAGAATCTTTTGATATTTGCTATGCACCATCATTAGGCGGGTGAGATTTAAGTTTCTTCAAGCCAAGCCTATATTTTGGCTCACCAGGGTTTTGCAAATTGCGAGAATGGTGATTTCATTCCTCTGATGTTCTTGCAAATGCTTGTTAAGAAGATCCATATTTACCATCCCCCAAAATTATAAGCATTTTTTCATCAGATAAAATTTAATAAAATTAAATTAATTTTAGAGCTGAAACGATTAAAGGGTTTTCGTGATTGATTAATCGCATGAGTTAACCTTGGTTAACCGATTAATCACTTGCCCCAATAGGTAGCTGAATAATTGCTGTACCGTTGACCATTTATATAATTAAAACATTACTCAGCATAATGGACAAAACCCGGCAGCGCCATATACAAACATGTCCATTCAAATTTTACTATATTTTCAATTTTTGTCTCAAAACATAGCTTATGACCCCTCATTGGAACAAGCCCATTGAGCTTGTTCCAATAGGGGGGGGGGGGGCTTAAGCTATGTTTTTGAGACAAACATTGAAAATCTTTAGAATTTCTTGTGCAAGTATCGTCTGCTACCTGCATTTGGTGAAGGGTTGAGAATGACCGTTTTCAGCTACTGATACAGTATAATGATCATGCAAGTGAACAAGTATTTTGGCACGTAACTGGCATGCATTTCTCTGTCTCATGCAATTGATGTGAGCCAGTGTGACAATGTTTGCCTGTTTTGGAGCAAGTTTGTTCCATAGTTAACCCATACAGGGTATTTTTTGTTTTTAAAAATTTGATTAACAGTTTCCATCTTGGTTTCAAAAAGTGATGATAAATAGTGAATATAAGCTTACCCAATATGAAAGAAAAATGGTTAGCAATTGGACATTTTTGTATAGTACAGTACGTGGAGAGTGTATTATCACTAAATCACCTGCAGAGTGGAGATCCCACCCGAGCAATAATTGCAAATGTGTTGCAAAGCATAACCAGTACAAGCAAAGTTTCAGCCAATGGACCTCCGGGTTAAACCCGGAGGTCCATTGGCTGAAACATTGCTTTTGTTTTTTGTCGATTTGTGCGCAATTTGAAAGTTATAGCTTGGGTGATGACTGCACTCCGCGGGTGATTTGGTTGCAATCCACTCTCCACGTACTGTATTTTGCGATGTGAATCCAGCCATCAAATACCGTACTTCAAAAGTAACGGTTAACCGATCAATTACTTTTTTTTATCAATCAAGATATTGATCATTGGTTAGTCGATTAATCGGTGTGAGCCAGCGTGAGATTCAAGTTTGTTTACGCCAAGTCCCTGGGTTCATATTTGGGCTCACTGTGGGAGCCCGAATTGTACCAAAATTTCTATTTTCCAAATTGAGAGGCTGATTTGAAGCAAATTTGATATGATGGGCTTATTGGGTCGTAAGTACCTAATTTATGCCAAAACATTTTCCTGTGGCCCTGTGGGAACTGCAGGATCTAAATATAGAAAAAATTTAAAACGCCCATATCTTCAAAACTAAATGGCACTGAGAATTTTTATTTTGTGTGCTGCTTCCTTATGACCAGCAGAAAAGAATGGTCAAAAAAAAATTGCCATCAGTTTTATCGTAGGGAAGTTTTCCAGGACTTATGCGAAGTCATCATTTTAGTAATGGGAAAAACATTAAAGAATCTTCTTCTCCCATACCACTGCTCCAAAGGCTTTCATATTTTGCATATAACATCTTTGGAAGATTTATTCACATGTTTGTTGAAATCAAATCCCTGGGTCCATATTTGGACTCTCTATGATTAGATTAGTGCAATATGAGGAATATTTTTTTTAAAATCTTCTGATCCACTCTTCAGAGTATTTTGATATTTGGGATGCTGCATCCTTAGAGGGGTGAGATTCAAGTTTGTTGAGCCAAGTCCCCGAGTTCATATTTTAATAAGAGGAATATTCTTTAAAATCCAGTAGTCAGAATCTTTTGATATTAGTATATACAGTTAAAACTAGAAATCCTGTCACGAATAGTGCACTTATCTAGGCTTAATTGTGCATTGGAATTGCGCGCAATTGCCATATCGAATGGCACCAAAAGCATGGCAGGTTCTCTTGGTTACCCATAGCAAACACATGCAATGTTTCTGCCAATGGACCTCCGGGTTACCCGGAGGTCCATTGGCTGAAGCATTGCTTGTGCACAGGCCATATGTGCAGAATTTGATAGCTTTACTTGGGCCTTAACGCGTATATTAACGCGCATATCAGCGTGCTATTTGTGCGCATTTCATGACAGGACTTCTAGTTTTAACTGTAGAAGCATCCTTAGGGATGTGAGATTCAAATTTGTTCAAGCCAAGTCCTTGGGTTCATATTTGGGCTCTCTGTGGGAGCCTGAATTATAACTTAGTTCAATATGAGGAATATTCTTTAAAAATCTTTTTTTTTGAGATCCACCGGTCAGAATCTTTAGATATTTTGTATAAGCTTTTCTTATGAGGGGAAGATGCAACTAAATGTTCAAATAAATTCCCTGGGTTGATATTTAGGCTACCATGTCAGGTGAATGCCATCAGGCCCTCTGGGGGCTCTTGTTTGTTTTCTGTTTGACAACATTGCCCTGGCTCTTCTATCTATATTTTTCATTTTAAGTTAGTCACTACTTTTATTTAGGCTTCCCAAATTTGTTACTGCATGTCTGTCTGTCTGTCTTTCGAATGAAATGTTTCTTTGCTTTTCATTTGCCTGGGTCAACATTTTAAATAATTTGCAGCTATCTTTCACCCTCCAACCTTCCCCCCACCCCCCCCCCCTCCCCCACACACACACACACACAAACACACACATACAAAAATCTGGGCTGGCAAGTATTGAGTATTTTATCAAAAAAGTGGTACTACGAGTGCTGATTACTTTGGACCCAGCCTATCACAAGTATATAAACAAATACAGTACAGTGGCAGTGTACTGCTCACTTTCCATGGATGGGCAATATTTCCACGGATACAAATTCATACAATAATATTTGATGCCAAACACTAACTATAGGTATAATCATCAAAAATTTAAATAATGAAGCACCAGGTACATGTACAAACCGATGCTTCATCAATTAAAATTTTGTAGATGATGATTTTTATTGACTGGTAAATGCATGAGTGGACATCACTGCCCACGCGTGTATTACAATCCTTTTGACAGAATGCATGCCTGTGGGGATTAAAACCAAAATAGTGAAAGTGCACTTGTGGATATTTGCAGCACAAGCACAGCACTAATGAATCAATATTTGATGATTTTAGGAATTTTAACAGTGTCATGAGACACCACAGTAACAGGTATTGGTCATTCTGTTGGAAAAAATCACTGTTTTATGACTCGAGGTGCCTTAACTGAGTAAACCTAGGCTTTTTCTTACAAAGATTGCAGAATATCAAACACAATGTGAAATGTGTTCAGAAGCAAGAATGTGATTAAAAAATAATGGGAAATTCATGTCACCATCAATTTATTTATAAATTAATAAAGCTTTTTAGCTCACCTGAGCAAAGCTCAGTGGGAGCTTTACTGATCACATTCTGTCCGCCGTCCGTCCGGCGTTAACTTTACATTATTCAAATGTTGGGTAAATGTTTATTACCTAATGCCAATTCAGATTTGTTCAAATGAAGTTGCCCCCTTCTCCTGTGTGGTGCCATGCCCCCAAGGGGCACCAAAATCTTCTCATCAACCAGCAGTAGCAGAGACTTGATATATGGTATGCAGCTTCCTTTTAAGGTGTAGACTTGGATTTCTTTAAGCGAAGTTTGATGGGCTATATTTGGCGTTGTTATGGGAGGGGCTAAATTTCTGGCCCCGCCCAAAATTTCTATTTTCAGAACCGAGAGGCTGATTTGAATCAAATTTTATGTGAGGGCTTATTGGGTCATAAGTACCTAATTTAAGCCAAATTTTCTTTTTCTGTAGCCCCATGGAAACCACAGGAGCTAAAAATCGAAAAAAGTAAAACGCCATATCTCCTGGGTTTATATTTGGGCTCTATATAGGAGCCCGAATTGAAACTTAGTGCATTTCAGGCAAATTTCTTAAAAAATCTTCTTCACCAGATTCAGCTGGCAGAATCTTCTGATATTTGGTATGCAACATTGTGGGGTGGATCTGATTCAAGTTTGTTCAAATCGGCCCCCTGGATTCATATTTGGGCTCACTATAGAAGCATTTCAGGCAAATTTCTTTAAAAATATTCTTCTCCAGATCCAGCAGGCAGAATCTTTTGATATTTGGTATGCAACATTGTGGGGTGGATCTGATTCAAGTTTGTTCAAATCAGCCCCCTGGATTCATATTTGGGCTCACTATAGAAGCCTGAATTCGAACTTAGTGCATTTCAGGCAAATTTCTTAAAAAATCTTCTTCTCCAGATCCAGCAGGCAAAATCTTTTGATATTTGATAAGCAACATTGTGGGGTGGATCTGATTCAAGTTTGTTCAAATCAGCCCCCTGGGTTCATATTTGGGCTCAGTATAGGAGCCCAAATTTGAACTTAGTGAATTTCAGGCAAATTTCTTTGAAAATCTTCTTCTCCAGATCCAGCAGCAGAATCTTTTGACATTGGGTATGCAGCATGCTTAGGGGGTGAGATTCAGGTTGTTCAAGCCAAGTCCCTGGGTTCATATTTGGGCTCACTGTGGTAACCCGAATTATAACTTAGTTCAAAATGAGGAATTTTCTTTAAAAATCTTCTTCAGATCCAGCAGTCGGAAAGTTTCGATATTTGTTATGCAGCATCCTTAGGGGGGTGAGATTCAAGTTTGTTCAAGCTATGTCCCTAGGTCCATATTTGGGCTCACTGTGGGAGCCCGAATGATAACTTACATGTAGTTCAAAATGAGGAATTTTCTTTAAAAATCTTTTCTTCAGATCCAGCAGTCAGAATGTTTTAATATTTGGTATGCAGCATTCTTAGGGGGGTGAGATTCAAGTTTGTTCAAGCCATGTCCCTAGGTCCATATTTGGACTCACTGTGGGAGCTTGAATTGTAACTTGCATGTAGTTCGAAATGAGGAATTTTCTTAAAAAATCTTCTTCAGATCCAGCAGATGAATGCTTTTGATATTTTTTATGCAGCATCCTTAGGAGGCCAGATTCAAGTTTGTTCAAGTCATGTCCCTAGGTCCATGTTTGGGCTATCTGTGGGAGCTCGAATTGTAATTTAGTTCAAAATGAGGAATTTTCTTTAAAAATCTTCTTCTTCAGATCCAGCAGTTGGAATGTTTTGATATTTGGTGTGCGGCATCCTTAGGGGGGTGAGATTCAAGTTTGTTAAAGCCATGTCCCTAGGTCTATATTTGGGCTCACTGTGGGAGCTTGAATTGTAACTTAGTTCGAAATGAGGAATTTTTAAAAAAAATCTTCTTCAGGTCCAGCAGATGAATGCTTTTGATATTTTTTATGCAGCATCGTTAGGAGGCTAGATTCAAGTTTGTTCAAGCCATCTCCCTAGGTCCATGTTTGGGCTCACTCTGGGAGCTCGAATTGTAACTTAGTTCAAAATGAAGAATTCTCTTTAAAAATCTTCTTCTTCAGATCCAGCAGTTGAAATGTTTTGATATTTGGTGTGCGGCATCCTTAGAGGGGTGGGGGGTGGAGATTCAAGTTTGTTAAAGCCAAGTCCCTGGGTTCATATGGTTCATATATGGGCTCGTGGGAGCCCAAATTATAACTCGGTTCAATATGAGGAATATTCTTTAAAAATCATTTTTTTTAGATCCACTTGTCAGAATCTGGATATTTGGTATAAGCTTTTCTTAGGAGGAGTAGATGCAACTTGTTGAAATTAATTCTCTGGGTTGATATTTAGGTTACCATGTACAGGTGGGCGCCCTCAGGCCCCCTGGGGTCTCTTGTTTTAGAAAAAAATGCATACTGAGAGCTTGGGGGCTGGGGGGGGGGGGGGTACATCCCGGGCTATAATTTACCTCATCACTAGGTAAAAGAATATTTGACATCATTTGTTGAGATAAAATGGCACTTTCTATTGATATTGGTGGATTATATAGCCTCAGCCAGGGCTTATAAGAATCTGAGAATCGATTCCCGTAGAGATCCGTGCAACAAAACCAGTGAGAAACCATGTAGCGTCTCGTAACATTGCTGCTAGGATTCACATGAAGAGAACTGAGTCAGTTTAACCCTTTACCTAACACAAAGGCAGCAAATCAACCAATACAACACTAACATGACCTGAAATATTGTGACACTGGCAATAAAATTTGTACAAATATGGCTGTCATTGGAACCGGCTCTCATCACTGGTTCTAGTAACATCCATAATTATTACGCTTGATAAATATTGTTTATTTTTAGGTCACCTGACTGTAAGTCAGGGGGCGCTTAAATGATGACTTTCTGTCTGTCCACCATCAGTCCATCCTGTGCGGTGTGAACTTTACATTACTAACCTCTCCTCATAAACAACTGAGCCGAATTGAACCAAATTTGATATTCATGTTCCTTATCATATATGAATTCCAGTTTGTTCAAATAACGTTGCCACACTGACGCCTCAAGCATTTCTCTGATAGCATGCATAAATTGTTTTCCAAAATTGAAAAAAAATCTTCTCCAGAACCATGTATAAGAATCTTTTGATACTTGGTATACAGCATCTCTAGGGGTGGGAGGGATAGGTTCAGGTTTGTTCAAATCAAGTCCCTGAGTTGATATTTGGGCTCTCCTTGGGCACCCAAATATCAACAGTGCAACATGAGGAAATTTCTTTGAAAACCTCCTTCAGATCCACCAGTCAGAATGCTTTCATATTTGGAATGCAACATTTCTAGTGGGGTGGGGGGCAGGGGGAGGGTAGATTGAAGTTTGTTTGAATCGGGTCTCTGGGTTAATATTTGGTCTATCTATTGAAGCCCAAAGTTTAACTCAGTGCAGTATGAGGAAATTTCTTTAAAACTCGTTTTTTTCAGATCCACCAGTCAGAATCCTTTCGTATTTGGCTTACAGCGTCTCTAAGGGGGTCAGATTCATGTTTGTTCAAGCCAAATCTATGGGTTAATATATAGGCTCATTATGGGAGTGCAAATTAACTCAAGGCAACATGAGAAAATTTCTTTAAAAATCTTTTTTTTCAGACCCACTAGTTTAATGCTTTAATATTTGGTGTACAACATCTCTGGGGAGGTCAGATGTAAATTTGTTCCAGTTTGGTTCCTGCCAGTCAGAACCCTTTCATATTTGGTATCGCAGGAGGGGGGGCAGATTTGAGTTTGTTCATATCAGGTCTGTGGCTTAATATTTGGGCAGGGGTGGGTTAGGTTCGAGGTTGTTCATAAATGTTCAAATCCATTCCTTAGAGCTTTTCCATAAAATTTGCCTTTCAAAGTGCAGTGACACAACAACCCTTGGAAGTTTGGCAGTACTTGTCTACTGCTGTCAGAATTGGAAGCAATCAGGAAGACCTATGCTAATAATCATCTAACATGGACAATAGAATTATGAATAATTTCATAACATTATTCCTATGTAGTGTCCATGAACCTTGACTAACTGAATCTGACCCAAAATACTTCTCTGAACCGCCTCGTCAGGTGAGCGATTAAGGGCCCAGGGGGAGGGGGGGGGTAAAAATCAGTAGTTGGTGTTGTAAAAATTAAAAAAAGCTGTATTGGGTAAAGGGTTAACATGTATTATCAGTATGCAACAGGGGTTCAATCATACTGACCTAATAGGATCCTGGCCCATAGCAGGTCTGAATTCTCGGAACGATTTCCGCAAGAATCCAAATGGATTCTCCCAAATTTAGAGGAACTATAAGCCCTGCACAACCCCAATTTTAAAACAAAATTGACATATTGTTTCGTGGTGGTGGGGCCCTATTTATCTTGCTGTATGATTAATTAAAACAGATTTTGTGAAAAGGTTTTGTGTGCTGATGCAGATTTTAGTTTTATTTTGGGATTTGGGTAGTTTCAAAGAAAGCTGTGAATTCTTATCCCTCCCTACTTATTGGGTAATAGAGTAGAAATTCTGTTGGAGGCAATAACAGTTTTTAAGCCTATTTGACACAGATTGGACAGTTCTCTTCAAAAGAACAAATTTCCCATGCTTTGCACTAGACAGAAGCCAAAAGTTGAATTCTATTGCAGAAATGACTCTTTCATCACATGAAAGAGGTAACTGTATCTTTGTAGGGTTGGGTTCGCTCATAGGTATAACTGTTGTAGATATTTTAATTAGATTTACACGCCTCGAAAAGTTGCGCTCGGAAATATGTAATTCCCAAAACTAAGCAGTCTTGGGGAAATATATTGTTTCAATAAACATTTGAAGAAGTCTACTGACATTTTGCATTACTTTTGAATGTTCCAGATGAATAAAGAGGATGATTTGAGGACTTTTAGAACCTAAAAATTTGTTTGACTATTGGTGTGTTTTGTTTGGGAATTCCCTGAGAAATATGAACATGTGACCAGCACTTCCCTTTCTGTTAGTTTTTCTTTTATTTGTTGCATGACCCCTGTTTAAAAATCATTAAAAGGTTGTCTGAAGGGCTATAGTTGACAAAAAATATTTGAATGCTAAATTTAAAATGATGCGACCATATTTTTTTTCGCCTGAACGTTATAATGGTCGCCTGTGGGAAAATATTTAGTACTGTGAAACGTATTCTTGTTTGGCTGAAATTAAACAATTGCAGGAATTCGACTGAATAAACCAAAATGTTTTTGGAGTAATGGTTGCGGAATGAAATATTTCAATACGTTGGATACTTTGGGGTTCCTTCTTACGCCTTGCGTATTGTCATATTATGGAACAAATTTTCCTTACATTTAATTGATTTAATCTACTTAGACGGACGGAATCATGTTATCTTCGAAGCGAGTCTAAGTAGTTTAATCTACTTAGACGGATGGAATCATGTTTAGGGAGTGTTTTAACAGCTTAGAAAAGTTTATTGCATTAAACGTCGTTCTTTACACATATTGTACCTTTTCTACCACATTTATGGTCGTTCAGAACATTTATTACCACATTTTCCTTACATTTACAGCAGGTGAAGTTATTTTTCCGAAAGTGCATTGAAACATATTTCTGGCGGGTTTTCTGATTCCTTAGAACACTTTATTGGATTTTCGGGCACAGTTTCCTTACATTTCCTTACTTTAATCCTCGTAGAAGGATGGAATCATGTTTAGGGCGTTTTTTAACAGCTAAGAATAGTTTATTGCATTAAATGTCTTTTCTACCACATTTATGGTCGTTTAAAACATTTCTTACCACACTTTCCTTACATTTTCACCATTTGAAGTTAAGACTGCGAAAATGCATTGAAGCGGGATTTCAGATTCTTTAGAATAGTTTATTGCATTTTTGACGACAGTTTCGTTACATTTACTCAGTTTAATCTACGGAGAAGGATGGAATCATGTTTAGGGCGTTTTTTAACAGCTTTGAACAGTTTGTGGCATTAAATGTCGTTGTTAACACATATTGTACTTTTTCTACCTCATTTATGGTCTTTTAATAGATTCATTACCACATTTTCCTTACATTTACACGAGGTGAAGATATGTTTCCGAAAATACATTGAACATGTTTAGGGCGGGATTTCTGATTCCTTAGAACAGTTTATTGAATTTTTTACCACATTTTCCGTACATTTATTTAGTTTTATCTTTGAAGAGGATGGAATCATGTTTAGGGCGTTTCTTACAGCTCAGAACAGTGTATTGCATTAAATGTCGTTGTTTACACATATGGTATCTTATCTATCACATCTTTGGTCGTTTCATACACTTATTACGATATTTTATTGTTTTTTATTCAATACAGGTAAAATTTCGTTTACGAAGATATACTTAAGCAAGTTTAGGAAGCGTTCTTTGATACCTGATGTAATATCATTTTTTAGGTCGTAGTTTACATTTATGTTCAAATTTCAATACTTTAATGTCCGTTTAAGACATTCTTGAGCACATTTTACTTACAATTACTTAATTTCATCTACGGAGAAGGATGGAATCATGTTTTGGGCGTTTCTTACAGCTTAGAACAGTGTATTTCATTAAATGTCGTTGTTTACACATACAGTATCTTTTCTACCACACTTTACTTACAATTACATTTTACTTACAATTACTTAGTTTCATCTACGGAGAAGGATGGAATCGTTTAAAACATTTCTTACCACACTTTCCTTACATTTTCACCATTTGAAGTTAAGTCTGCGAAAATGCATTGAAGCGGGTTTTCTTTTTCCTTACAATAGTTTATTGTATTTTTGACCGCAGTATCGTTACATTTACTCAGTTTAATCTACGGAGAAGGATGGAATCATGTTTAGAGCGTTTTTTAACAGCTTAGAACAGTTCATTGCATTAAATGTCGTTGTTTACACATATTGTACTTTTTCTACCTCATTTATTGTCTTGTAATAGATTTATTACCACATTTTCCTAACATTTTCTCCAGGTGAAGCTAAGTTTCCAAAAATACATTAAAACAAGTTTAGGGCGGGTGTTTTGATTCCTTAGAACAGTTTATTGCATTCATTACAACATTTTTCTTACATTTACTTAGTTTAATCTATTGGGAAGAATGGAATCATGTTTTGGACATTTTTTAACAGCTTAGAACAGTTTATTGCATTAAATGTTTCTTTTTTTACACTTAAACTGCCTTTTCGATCGCATTTTTGGTCGTTTGATACATTTATAACGATATTTTCCTCTTTTTTCTTTAATACAGGTAAAGTTTCTTTTACGAAGATGTATGGAAAGAACTTTAGGACACGTTTTTTGATACATTAGTTAATTGGCATTAAGGTCGTCGTTTATATTTATGTTCACTTTCATTATTTTTACCGCCGTTCAATATAATTTGGAACACATTTTCCTTACATTTACTTATGGGAAGAATGGAATCATGTTTTGGGCGTTTTTTAACAGCTTAGATCAGTTTGTTGCATTAAATGTCGTTGTTAACACATATTGTACTTTTTCTACCTCATTTATGGTCTTTTAATAGATTTATTACCACATTTTCCTTACATTTACACGAGGTGAAGTTATGTTTCCGAAAATACAATGAAACATGTTTAGGGCGGGATTTCTGATTCCTTAGAACAGTTTATTGAATTTTTTACCACATTTTCCGTACATTTACTTAGTTTTATCTTCGAAGAGGATGGAATCATGTTTAGGGCGTTTCTTACGGCTCAGAACAGTGTATTGCATTAAATATCGTTGTTTACACATATGGTATCTTTTCTATCACATCTTTGGTCGTTTCATACACTTATTACGATATTTTATTGTTTTTTATTCAATACAGGTAAAGTTTCGTTTACGAAGATATACTTAGGCAAGTTTAGGAAGTGTTCTTTGATACCTGATGTAATTGCATTTTTTAGGTCGTAGTTTACATTTATGTTCAAATTTCACTACTTTAATGTCCGTTTAAGACATTTTTGAGCACATTTTACTTACAATTACTTAGTTTCATCTACGGAGAAGGATGGAATCATGTTTTGGGCGTTTCTTACAGCTTAGAACAGTGTATTGCATTAAATGTCGTTGTTTACACATACGGTATCTTTTCTATCACATCTTTGGTCGTTTCATACACTTATTACGATATTTTATTGCTTTTTATTCAATACAGGTAATGTTTCGTTTACGAAGATATACTTAAGCAAGTTTAGGAAGTGTTCTTTGATACCTGATGTAATTGCATTTTTTAGGTTGTAGTTTACACTTATTTCTTAGAACAGTTTAAGACATTTTTGAGCACATTTTACTTACAATTACTTAGTTTCATCTACGGAGAAGGATGGAATCATGTTTTGGGCGTTTCTTACAGCTTAGAACAGTGTATTGCATTAAATGACGTTGTTTACACATACGGTATCTTCTCTACCACATTTATGGTCGTTTTAAACATTTATTAGCACACTTTCCTTACCTTTTCACCAGATGAAGTTAAGTCTCTGAAAATGCATTGAAGCGGGTTTTCTTTTCCCTTAGAATAGTTTATTGCATTCTTGACCACAGTATCGTTACATTTACTCAGTTTAATCTACAGAGAGGATGGAATCATGTTTAGAGTGTTTTTTAACAGCTTAGAACAGTTCATTGCATTAAATGTCGCTGTTTACACATATTGTACTTTTTCTACCTCATTTATTGTCTTGTAATAGATTTATTACCACATTTTCTTAACATTTTCACCAGGTGAAGCTAAGTGTCCAGAAATACATTGAAACAAGTTAAGGGCGGGTGTTTTGATTCCTTAGAACAGTTTTTACATTCATTACAACATTTTCCTTACATTTACTTATGGGAAGAATGGAATCATGTTTTGGACATTTTTCAACAGCTTAGAACAGTTTATTGCATTAAATGTCTCTTTTTTTACATTTAAACTGCCTTTTCGATCACATTTTTGGTCGTTTAATACATTTATAACGATATTTTCCTCTTTTTTTTTATACAGGTATAGTTTCTTTTACGAAGATGTATGGAAAGAACTTTAGGACACGTTTTTTGTTACATTAGTTAATTGGCATTAAGGTCGTCGTTTATATTTATGTTCACTTTCATTATTTTTACCGCCGTTTAATATAATTTGGAACACATTTTCCTTACATTTAATTGATTTAATCTACTTAGACGGATGGAATCATGTTTAGGGAGTGTTTTAACAGCTTAGAAAAGTTTATTGCATTAAACGTCGTTGTTTACACATACGGTATCTTTTCTACCACATTTATGGTCCTTTTAAACATTTATTAGCACACTTTCCCTACCTTTTCACCAGATGAAGTTAAGTCTCTGAAAATGCATTGAAGCGGGTTTTCTTTTCCCTGATGTAATTGCATTTTTAAGGTCGTAGTTTACATTTATGTTCAAATTTAAATACTTTAATGTCCGTTTAAGACATTCTTGAGCACATTTTACTTACAATTACTTAGTTTCATCTACGGAGAAGGATGGAATCATGTTTCGGGCGTTTCTTACAGCTTAGAACAGTGTATTGCATTAAATGTCGTTGTTTACACATATGGTATCTTTTCTACCACATTTATGGTCGTTTAAAACATTTATTACCACACTTTCCTTACATTTTCACCAGGTGAAGTTAAGTCTCCGATAATTCATTGAAGCGGGTTTTCTTTTTCCTTTGAATAGTTTATTGCATTTTTAACCACAGTATCGTTACATTTACTCAGTTTAATCTACGGAGATGGATGGAATCATGTTTAGAGCGTTTTTTAACAGCTTAGAACAGTTCATTGCATTAAATGTCGTTGTTTACACATATTGTACTTTTTTTTACCTCATTTATTGTCTTTTAATAGATTCATTACCACATTTTCCTAACATTTTCTCCACGTGAAGTTTAGTCTCCAAAAATACATTAAAACAAGTTTAGGGCGGGTGTCTTCATTCATTAGAACAGTTTATTGCATTCATTACAACATTTTCCTTACATTTACTTAGTTTAATCAATTGGGAAGGATGGAATCATGTTTTGGACATTTTTTAACAGCTTAGAACAGTTTATTGCATTAAATGTCTCTTTTGTACACTTAAGCTACCTTTTCTATCACATTTTTGGTCGTTTAAAACATTTATAACGATATTTTCCTCTTTTTTTTTTAATACAGGTAAAGTTTCGCTTACGAAGAAGTTTGGGACACGTTTTTTGATACATTAGTTAATTGAACACATTTTCCTTACATTTAATTAATTTAATCTACTTAGACGGATGGAATCATGTTTAGGGAGTGTTTTAATAGCTTAGAACAGTTTATTGCATTAAACGTCGTTGTTTACACATATTGTACCTTTTCTACCACATTTATGGTCGTTCAGTACATTTATTACCACATTTTCTTTACCTTTACAGCAGGTGAAGTTATGTCTTCGAAAATGAATTGAAACATGTTTTTGTTGGGTTTTCTGATTCCTTAGAACAGTTTATTGCATTTTTGGCCTCATTTTCTTTACGTTTAATTAGTTTAACCTACGGAGACGGAAGCAATCATGTTTAGGGAGTTTTTTTAACAGCTTAGAAAAGTTTATTGCATTAAACGTCGTTGTTTACACATATTGTACCCTTTCGACCATATTTATGGTCGTTTAGTACATTTAATAAAACAATTTTCCTTACATTTCCTCCAATTGTAGTGAAGTCTCCGAAAATAAATTTACATAGTACGGAGATGAATGGAATGATGTTAAGGGCGTTTTCTAACAGCTTAGAACAGGTTATTGCATGAGATGACGTTTTTACACTTATGGTACATTTTCTATCACATTTATGTTCGTTTAGTTCATTCATTACCACATTTTCCTTACAATTACAGCAGGTGAAGTTATTTTTCCAAAAGTGCATTGAAACATATTTCTGGCGGGTTTTCTGATTCCTTAGAACACTTTATTGCATTTTTGGCCACAGTTTCCTTACATTTCCTTACTTTAATCTTCGTAGAATCATGTTTAGGGCGTTTCTTACAGCTCAGAACAATGTATTGCATTAAATGTCGTTGTTTACACCTATGGTATCTTTTCTATCACATCTTTGGTCGTTTCATACACTGATTACGATATTTTGTTGTTTTTTATTCAATACAGGTAAAGTTTCGTTTACGAAGATATACGTAAGCAAGTTTAGGAAGCGTTCTTTGATACCTGATGTAATTGCATTTTTAAGGTCGTAGTTTACATTTATGTTCAAATTTCAATACTTTTATGTTCGTTTGACATTTTTGAGGACATTTTACTTACAATTACTTAAATGTCGTTGTTTACACATACGGTATCTTTTCTACCACATTTATGGTCGTTTAAAACATTTATTACCACACTTTTCTTACATTTTCACCAGGTGAAGTTAAGTGTCTGAAAATGCAATGAAGCGGGTTTTCTTTTTCCTTAGAATAGTTTATTGCATTTTTGACCACAGTTTCGTTACATTTACTCAGTTTTATCTACGGAGAAGGATGGAATCATGTTTAGAGCGTTTTTTAACAGCTTAGAACAGTTCATTGCATTAAATGTCGCTGTTTACACATATTGTACTTTTTCTACCTCGTTTATTGTCTTGTAATAGATTTATTACCACATTTTCCTAACATTTTCACCAGGTGAAGCTAAGTGTCCAGAAATACATTAAAACAAGTTTACAACATTTTCCTTACATTTACTTAGTTTAATCTATGTGTAAAGAACGATGTTTAATGCAATGTACTGTTCTCAGCTGTTAAAACACTCCCTAAACATGATTCCATCCGTCTTCGTAGATTAAACTAATTAAATGTAAGGAAAATGTGTTCCAAATTATCTTAAAGGACCCTAAAAGTAATGAAAAGTGAACATAAATATAAACGACGACCTTAAATTCAATTAACTAATGTATCAATAAACGTGTCCCACACTTCTTTCCATGCATCTTCGTAAACGAAACTTTACCTGTTTTAAAAAAAACAAGAAAATATCGTTATAAATGTATTAAACGACCATAAATGTGATAGAAAAGGTAGCATAAGTTTAGAAAACGACATTTAATGCAATGAACTGTTCTAAGCTGTTAAAAAATGAACTAAAAATGTTTCCATCCTTCCCAATAGATTAAACTCAGTAAATGCAAGGAAAATGTTGTAATGAATGTAATAAACTGTTTTAAGGAATCAAAACACCCACCCTAAACTTGTTTTAATGCATATTCGGAGACTTAGCTTCATCTTCTGAAAATGTTAGGAAAGTGTTGTAATAACTGTTTTAAACGACCATAAATGTGGTAGAAAAGATACGATATGTGTAAACAACGACATTTAATGCAACACACTGTTCTGAGCTGTAGAAACGCCCTAAACATTATTCCATCCTTCTTCGAACATAAGACTAAGTAAATGTAAGGAAAATGTGCTAAGAAATGCAATAAACTGTTCTAAGGAAACAGAAATCCCGCCCTAAACATGTTTCAATGCATTTTCGGTAACATAACTTCACCTGGTGCAAATGCAAGAAAAATGCGGTAATAAATGTTTTAAAAGACATTAAATGAGGTAGTAAAAGTACAATTTCATTTCATTTCAAATTTCATTTCATTTCATTTCATTTCTGTTGAGAGTGTATTGCTATGTCTTGGATTCCAGTAAGTACCCCTGTTTGGAGTGCAGTGCTATGTGTTCGACGGCAATAAGTACACCTGTTGGGAGTGTAGTGCTATGTGTAGGAGGGCAGTAAGTACACCTGTTGGGAGCGTAGTGCTATGTGTAGTACGATAGTAAGTACACATGTTAGGAGCGTACTGCTATGTGTAGGACGCCAGTAATGACACCTGGTCGGAGTATATTGCTGTGTGTAGGACGCAGTAATTACACATGGTCCGAATGTAGCGCTATGTGTAGGACGCCAGTAAATACACCTGTTTGAAGTGTAGTGCTATGTGTAGGACCTCAGTAAGTACACCTGTTGGGAGCATAGTGCTATGTGTAGGAAGCCAGTAAGCACACCTGTTGGGGGCTTAGTGCTATGGGTACGACGCCAGTAAGTACACCTGTTTGGAGGGTAGAGCTATATGTAGGACGCCAGTAAGTACACCTGTTGGGAGTGTTGTACTATTTGTGGGGATGCCAGTGAGTGCACCTGTTAGTAGTGTAGTGGATGTGTAGGAAGCCAGGAACTACACCTATTAGGTGTGTAGTGCTATGTGTTGGAAGCCAGTAAGTACACCTGATGGGAGTGTATTGCTATGTGTAGGATACCAGTAAGTACACCAGTTGGGAGTGTGGTGCTATGTGTAGGACGCCAGTAAGTACACCTGTTGGGAGTGTAGTGCTATGTGTAGGACGCCAGAAAGTACACCTTTTAGAAGTGTAGAGCTATGTTTGGGGCGCCTGTAAGAAGTCTTGTTGCGAGGGTAGTGCTATGTGTAGGGCGCTAGTAACTACCCCTGTTGGGAGTGTAGTGCTATGTCCAGAACGCCAGAAAGTACACCTGTTGGAAGTGTAATACTCTGGGAAGGGCGACATGAAGTACACCTGACTGGAGTGCAGTGCTATGTGTAGGACGCCAGTAGGTACACCTGTTAGGAGTGTAGTGCTATGCGCAGGACGCCAGTAAGTACACTTGTTGGGAGTGTAGTGCTATATGTAGGACACCAGTGAGTACACCTGTTAGGAGTGTACTGCAGTGTGTAGTACTCGAGTAAGTACACCTGGTGCACGTGGTGGGGTTTAGTGCTATATGTAGGACGTCAGTAAGAACACCTGTTGGGAACGTAGTGCTATGTGTAGTACGCTAGTAAGTACACCTGTTGAAGGGTAGTGATATGTTTAGGAAGCCAGGAAGTTCACCTGTTGGAAGCTTAGTGCTATGTGTAGGACGCTAGTAAGTTCACCTGCGGGGAGTGTAGTGGTATGTGCAGGACTCTAGTAAGTATACCTGTTTTGAGTGTAGTGCCATATGTAGGATTATAGTAAGCACACCTGTTTGGAGTGCAGTGCTATGTGTTGGACGCCAGTAAGTACACCTGTTGGGAGTGTAGTGCTATGTGTAGGACGCCAGAAAGTACACCTTTTAGAAGTGTAGAGCTATGTTTGGGGCGCCTGTAAGAAGTCTTGTTGCGAGGGTAGTGCTATGTGTAGGGCGCTAGTAACTACCCCTGTTGGGAGTGTAGTGCTATGTCCAGAACGCCAGAAAGTACACCTGTTGGAAGTGTAATACTCTGGGAAGGGCGACATGAAGTACACCTGACTGGAGTGCAGTGCTATGTGTAGGACGCCAGTAGGTACACCTGTTAGGAGTGTAGTGCTATGCGCAGGACGCCAGTAAGTACACTTGTTGGGAGTGTAGTGCTATATGTAGGACACCAGTGAGTACACCTGTTAGGAGTGTACTGCAGTGTGTAGTACTCGAGTAAGTACACCTGTTGGGCGGGTAGTGCTATGTTCAGGATTTCAGTAAGTACACCTCTTCGGAGAGTAGTGCTCTGTGTAGTTCGCTTGTAAGTACACCTGTTGTAGGTTAGTGCTATGTGTAGGAAACCAGCAAGTACACCTGTTGAGAGTATAGAGCTTTGTGTAGGACGCCAGTAAGTGCACCTGTTGGAAGCGTAATGCTATGTGTAGGACGCCAGTAAGTACACCTGTTGGTAGTGTAGTGCTATGTGTAGGACTCCAGTAAGTACTTCATTTGGGAGTGTAGTGCTATGTGTAGGATTCCAGTAAGTACACCTGTTGGGAGTGTAGTGCTATGAGTAGGATTCCAGTAAGTACACCTGTTTGGAATGCAGGGCTATGTGTAGGACGCCAGTAAGTACACCTGTTGGGAATGTAGTGCTATTTGTAGGATGCCAGTAAGTACACCTGTTAGTAATGTAGTGCTATGTGTAGGACGCCAGTAAGTACACCATTTAGGGGTGTACTGCTATGTGTTTGAAGCCAGTAAGTACACCTGATGTGAGTGTAGTGGTATGTGTAGGACACCAGTAAGTACATCTGTTGGTAGCATAGTGCTATGGGTAGGACTCCAGTAAGTACAACTGTTGGGAGTGTATTGCTATGTGTAGGACGCCAGAAAATACACATTTTAGAAGTGTAATGCTATGTGCAGGACGCCAGTAAGTACACTTGTTGCGAGTGTAGTGCTATTTGTGATACGCCAGTATGCACACCTTTCGGGAGTGTAGTGCTATGTGTAGGACAACAGTAAGTACACCTGTTGGGAGTGTAGTGCGATGTGTTGGACGCCAGTAAGTACACCTGTTGGGCGAGTAGTGCTATGTTTAGGACTTCGGTAAGTACACCTTTTGGGAGTGTAGTGCTATATGTAGTACGCTAGTAAGTACACCTGTTGGAGGGTAGTGCTATGTGTAGTAAGCCAGCAAGTACATCTGTTGTGAGTATAGTGATATGTGTAGGACGCCAGTAAGTACACCTGTTGGAAGCGTCGTGCTATGTGTAGGACGCCAGTAAGTACACCGGTTGGGAGAATAGTGCTATGTGTAGGACTCAAGTGAGTACACCTGTTGGGAGTGTAGTGCTATGTGTAGGATTCCAGTATGTACACCTGTTTGGAATGCAGGGCTATGTGTAGGACGCCAGTAAGTACACCTGTTGGGAGTGTAGTGCTATTTGTAGGATGCCAGTAAGTACACCTGTTAGTAGTGTAGTGCTATGTGTAGGACGCCAGTAAGTACACCTTTTAGGAGTCTAGTGCTATGTGTTGGAAGCCAGTAAGTGCACCTGATGTGAGTGTAGTGTTATGTGTAGGACACCAGTAAGTACATCTGTTGAGAGCATAGTGCTATGTGCAGGACGCCAGTAAGTACAACTGTTGGGAGTGTAGTGCTATGTGTAGGACGCCAGAAAGTACACATTTTAGAAGTGTAGTGCTATGTGCAGGACGAGAGTAAGTACACTTGTTGCGAGTGTAGTGCTATGTGTGATACGCCAGTTTGCACACCTGTCGGGAGTGTAGTGCTATGTGTAGGACAACAGTAAGTACACCAGTTGGGAGTTTAGTGCTATGTGTAGGACGCCAGTAAATTCACCTGTTGGGAGTGTAGTACTATGCGTAGGACGGCATAAAGTACACCGGTTGGGAGTGTAGTGCTATGTGTAGGCCACCAGTAAGTACCCGTGTTTGGAGTTTAGTACTATGTGTAGGACGCCAGTAAGTACACCTGTTTGGAGTGTAGTGCTATGTGTAGGACGCCAGTAAGTTCTCCTGTTGGGTGTGTAGTACCATGTTTAGGACGGCAGGAAGTACACCTGTTGAGAGTGTAGTGCAATGTGTAGGGCACCAGTAAGTACACATGCTGGGAGTTTAGTGCTATGTGTAGGACGTCAGTAAGTACCCCTGATTGAAGTGTAGTGCTATGTGTAGGTAGGCAGAAAGTACACATGTTCAGAGTGCATTGCTATGTGTTGGACGCCTGTAAGTACACCTGCTGGAAGTGTAGTGCTACGTGTAGGGCGCCAGTGAGTACACCTGACTGAAGTGTAGTTCGATTGGTAAGACACCAGTAAGTGCACGTGGTGGGGTTTAGTGCTATATGTAGGACGTCAGTAAGAACACCTGTTGGGAACGTAGTGCTATGTGTAGTACGCTAGTAAGTACACCTGTTGAAGGGTAGTGATATGTTTAGGAAGCCAGGAATTTCACCTGTTGGAAGCTTAGTGCTATGTGTAGGACGCTAGTAAGTTCACCTGCGGGGAGTGTAGTGGTATGTGCAGGACTCTAGTAAGTATACCTGTTTTGAGTGTAGTGCCATATGTAGGATTATAGTAAGCACACCTGTTTGGAGTGCAGTGCTATGTGTTGGACGCCAGTAAGAACACTTGTTGGGAGTGTAGTGCTGTGTGTAGGACGCCCGTAAGTACGCCTGTTTTGAGTGGAGTGCCATATGTAGGATTATATCAAGCACACCTGTTAAGAATGTAGTGCTATGTGTAGGACGCCAGAAAGTACACCTGTAGGGAGTGTAGTGCTATGTGTAGGACGCCAGTAAGGACACCTGATTGGAGTGTAGTGCAATGTGTAGGACACCAGTAAGTGCACGTGGTGGGAGTGTAGTGCTATGTGTAGGAGGTTAGTAAGAACACCTGTTGGAGCGTAGTGCTATGTGTAGTACGCTTGTGAGTTCACCTATTGGAGGGTGGTGCTATGTGTAGGAAGCCAGTAGGTACATCTGTTGGGAGTGTAGTGCTATGTGTAGGACTCCAGGAAATACACCCTTCTGGAGTGTAGTGCTATGCGTAGGACGCCATTAAGGACACCTCTTGGGGGTGTAGTGCTTTGCGTAGGTTATCAGTAAGCACACCTGTTAGGAGTGTAGTGCTATATGTAGGACGTCAGTAAGTACACCTGCTAGAAGCGTAGTGCACCTGTTGGAAGCGTTTTGCTATGTGTTGGACGCCAGTAAGTACACCTGTGGGGAGTGCAGTGCTATGTGTAGGCTGCCATTAAGTACACCTGTTGGAAGCGTAGAGCTATGTGTAGGACGCCAGTAAGTGCACCTATTGGGAGTGTAGTGCTATGTGTAGCACGCCAGTAAGTACATCTGTTGGGAGTGTAGTGCTATGTCTAAGACTCCAGTAAATACACCTGTCTGGAGTGTAGTGCTATGCGTAGGACGACATTAAGTACACCTGTTGGGGGTGTAGTGCTCTGCGTAGGTTATCAGTATGCACACTGTTAGGAGTGTAGTGCTATATTTCGGACGTCAGTAAGTACACCTGCTAGAAGCGTAGTACTCTGTGGATTGCGCTAGTAGGTACACCTGTTGGAAATGTAGTGCTATTTGTATGACGCGAATAAGTACACCTGTTGGGAGCGTAGTGCTCTGTGTAGGACGCCAGTCAGTACACCTGTTGGGAGTGTAGTGCTATGTGTAGGACTCCAGTAAGTACAACTGTTGGGAGCGTAGTGCTATGTGTAGGTTTCCTGTAAGTACAGCTGTTTGGAGTGCAGTGCTATGTGTACGACGCCAGTAAGTACACCTGTTAGGAGTGTAGTGCTATGTGCTGGACGCCAGTAAGTACACCTGTTGGGAGTGTTGTGCTATGTGTCGGACACAAGTGAGTACACCTGTTAGGAGTGTAGTGCAATTTGTAGGACACGAGTAAGTACACCTGTCGGGCGGGTAGTACTATATTTAGGACTTCAGTAAGTACACCTCTTGGGAGAATAGTGCTCTGTGTAGTACGCTAGTAAGTACACCTGTTGGAGGGTAGGGCTATGTGTAGGAAGCCAGAAAGTACACCTGTTGAGAGTTTAGTGCTATGTGTAGACGCCAGTAAGTGCACCTGTTGGAAGCGATTTGCTATGTGTAGGACGCCAGTAAGTACACCTGTTGGGAGTGCAGTGCTATGTGTAGGTCGCCAGTAATTACAACTGTTGGAAGCGTAGAACTATGTGTAGGACGCCAGAAAGGACACCTATTGAAAGTGTAGTGCTACGTGTATGTCGCCAGTGACTATACTTGTAGGGGGTGTAGTGCTATGTGTAGGACTCCAGTAAATACACCTGTCGGGAGTGTAATGCTATGTGTAGGACGCTATTAAGTACACATGTTGGGGGTGTAGTGCTATGCGAAGGATATCAGTAAGCACACCTGTTAGGAGTGTAGTGCTGTATGTAGGACCTCAGTAAGTACACTTGTTGGGAGCGTAGTGCTCTGTGGAGTGCGCTAGTAGGTGCACCTGTTGGGAGGGTAGTGCTATGTGTATGACGTCAATAAGTACACCTGTTGATAGCATAGTGCTATGTGTAGGACGCCAGTTAGTACACCTGTTGGGAGTGTAGTGCTATGTGTAGCACTCAAGTAAGTACACCTGTTGGGAGTGTAGTGCTATGAGTAGGATTCCAGTAAGTACACCTGTTTGGAATGCAGGGCTATATGTAGGACGCCAGTAAGTACACCTGTTGTGAGTGAAGTGCTATATGTAGGACACCAGTAAGTACACCTGTTGGGAGTGTAGTGCTATTTGTTGGGTGCCAGTAAGTACACCTGTTACTAATGTAGTGCTATGTGTAGGACGCCAGTAAGTACACCTTTTAGGGGTGTAGTGCTATGTGTTGGAAGCCAGTAAGTACACCTGATGTGAGTGTAGTGTTATGTGTAGGACACCAGTAAGTACATCTGTTGGTAGCATAGTGCTATGGGTAAGACTCCAGTAAGTACAACTGTTGGGAGTGTATTGCTATGTGTAGGACGCCAGAAAATACACATTTTAGAAGTGTAATGCTATGTGCAGGACGCCAGTAAGAACACTTGTTGCGAGTGTAGTGCTATTTGTGATACGCCAGTATGCACACCTTTCGGGAATGTAGTGCTTTGTGTAGGACAACAGTAAGTACACCTGTTGGGAGTGTAGTGCGATGTGTTGGACGCCAGTAAGTACACCTGTTGGGCGTGTAGTGCTATGTTTAGGACTTCGGTAAGTTCACCTTTTGGGAGTGTAGTGCTATATGTAGTACGCTAGTAAGTACACCTGTTGGAGGGTAGTGCTATGTGCAGTAAGCCAGCAAGTACATCTGTTGTGAATATAGTGATATGTGTAGGACGCCAGTAAGTACACCTGTTGGAAGCGTCGTGCTATGTGTAGGACGCCAGTAAGTACACCGGTTGGGAGAATAGTGCTATCTGTAGGACTCAAGTGAGTACACCTGTTGGGAGTGTAGTCCTATGTGTAGGATTCCAGTATGTACACCTCTTTGGAATGCAGGGCTATGTGTAGGACGCCAGTAAGTACACCTGTTGGGAGTGAAGTGCTGCATGTAGGACACCAGTAAGTACACCCGTTGGGAGTGTAGTGCTATTTGTAGGATGCCAGTAAGTACACCTGTTAGTAGTGTAGTGCTATGTGTAGGACGCCAGTAAGTACACCTTTTAGGAGTGTAGTGCTATGTGTTGGAAGCCAGTAAGTGCACCTGATGTGAGGGTAGTGTTATGTGTAGGACACCAGTAAGTACATCTGTTGGGAGCATAGTGCTATGTGTAGGACGCCAGAAAGTACACATTTTAGAAGTGTAGTGCTATGTGCAGGACGAGAGTAAGTACACTTGTTGCGAGAGTAGTGCTATGTGTGATACGCCAGTTTGCATACCTGTCGGGAGTGTAGTGCTATTTGTGGGACAACAGTAAGTACACCAGTTGGGAGTTTAGTGCTATGTGTAGGACGCCAGGAAATTCACCTGTTGGGAGTGTAGTACTATGCGTAGGACGGCATGAAGTACATCTGTTGGGAGTGTAGTGCTATGTGTAGGCCACCAGTAAGTACCCATAGTGGGAGTTTATTACTATGTGTAGGACGCCAGTAAGTACACCTGTTTGGAGTGTAGTGCTATGCGTAGGACGCCAGTAAGTTCTCCTGTTGGGTGTGTAGTACCATGTTTAGGACGGCAGGAAGTACACCTGTTGAGAGTGTAGTGCAATGTGTAGGGCACCAGTAAGTACGCATGCTGGGAGTTTAGTGCTATGTGTAGGACGTCAGTATGTACCCCTGATTGGAGTGTAGTGCTATGTGTAGGTAGGCAGAAAGTACATCTGTTGGGAGTGTAGTGTTACGTGTAGGACGCCAGTGGGTACACCTGACTGAAGTGTAGTGCGATGTGTAGAACACCTTTTGGGTGCGTAGAGCTATGTGTAGAACGCTAGAAAGTACACCTGTTGGAGGGTAGTGATAAGTGTAGGAAGCCAGTAAGTGCACCTGTTGGAAGCGTAGTGCTATGTGTTGGACGCTAGTAAGTACACCTGTTGGGGCGTAGTGCTATGTGTAGAACTCCAGTAAGTACACCTGTTTTCAGAGTAGTGCTATATGTAGGATTATTGTAAGCACACCTGTTTGGAGTGCAGTGCTATGTGCAGGACGCCAGTAAGTACACCTGTTAGGAATGTAGTGCTGTGTATAGGACGCCAGTAAGTACCCCTGTTGGAGTGTGGTGCTATGTGTAGGACGCAGTGAGTACACCTGATTGGAGTGTAGTGCACTGTGTAGGACACCAGTATGTACACGTGGTGGGAGTGTAATGCTATATGTAGGACGTAAGTATGAACACCTGTTGGAACGTAGTGCTATGTGCAGTACGCTGGTAAGTACACCTATTGGAGGGTGGTGCTATGTGTAAGATGCCAGTAAGTACACCTGTTGGGAGTGTAGCGCTATGTGTTGGACTCCAGTGAGTACACCTGTTGAGAGTGTAGTACTATGTGTAGGATTTCAGTAAGTACACCTGTTTGGAGTGCAGTGCTATGTGTTGGACAGCAATAAGTACACCTGATGGGAGTGTAGTGCTATGTGTAGGACGTTAGTATGTGCACCTGTTGGGAGTGTAGTGATATGTGCAGGACACCACTAAGTACACCTGTTGAGAGCGTAGTGCTATGTGTAGGACTTGAGTCAGCAACCTGTTGGGAGCGTAGTGCGATGTGTAGGACGCCATTAAGTACACCTGTTGGGGAGTGTAGTGCTATGTGTAGTAATCAAGTAAGTACACCTGTTGGGAGTGCAGTTCTATTTGTATGCTGCCAGTAAGTACACCTGTTAGTAGTGTAGTGCTATGTGTTGAAATCCCGTAAGTCACCTGAGTGTAGTGCAATGTGTAGGATACCAGCAAATACACCTGTAGGGAGGGTAGTGCTATGTGTAGGGCGCCAGTAAGTACACCTGTTGAGAGTGTAGTGTTATATGTAGGACGCCAGAAAATACACCTTGTAGAAGTGAGTGCTATGTGTAGGACGCCAGTAAGTACACTTGTTGCGAGTGTAGAGCTATGTTTGGGACGCCAGTAAGTTCATCTGCTGGGAGTGTAGTGCTATGTGTAGGACACCAGTAGGCACACCTGTTGGGAGTGTAGTGCTGTGTGCAGATCGCCGGTAAGTACATCAGTTGGGAGTGTAGTGCTACGTGTAGGACGCCAGTAAGTTCACCTGTTGGGAGCGTAATACTATGTGTAGGCCGGCATGAAACACACCTGTTGGGAGTGTAGTGCTATGTGTAGGGCACCAGTAAGTACCCATGTTGGAAGCACACCTGTTGGAGGGTAGTGCTTTGTGTAGGAAGCCAGCAAGTACACCTGTTGGGACTATAGTGCTATGTGTAAGACGCCAGGAAGTACACTGGTTGGGAGTGTAGTGCTCTGTGTAGGTCACCAGAAAGTACACCTTTTAGAAGTGTAGTGCTATGTGTAGGGCGCCAGTAAGCACAACTTTTGCGAGTGTAGTGCTATGTGTGGGACGCCAGTAAGTAGACCTGTTGGGTGTGTAGTGCTATGTGTAGGACACCAGTAAGTACACCTGTTTGGAGTGTAGTGCTATGTGTATGAGGGCAGTAAGTACACCTGCTAGGACCGAAGAGCTATTTGCAGGACACAAGTAAGTACACCTGTTGGTAGTGCAGTGCTATATGCAAGCCGCAAGTAAGTACATCTGTGAGGAGAGTAGTGCTATGTGCAGCACGCCAGAACGTACACCTGTTGGGAGTGCAGTGCTATGTGTTGGACGTCAGTAAGTACACGTGATTGGAGTGTAGTGCTATGTGTAGGACGGCAGTAAGTACACCTGTTCGGAGTGTATTGCCATGAGTAGGACGCCTATATGTACACCTGTTGCGAGTGTTCTGCTATATGTAGGACTCCAGTGACTGCACCTGATTGGGGTGTAGTGCTATGTGTAGGATACCAGTAAGTACACATGGTGGCTGTGCAGTGCTACGTGTAGGACGTCAGTAAGTACACCTGGTCGGATCGAAGTGTTGAATGTAGTACGCTAGAAAGTACACCTGTTGGAGGGTATTGCTATGTGTAGGAAGCCAGCAAGTACACCTGATGAGGCTATAGTACTCTGTGTACTCTGTGTAGGACGCCAGTAAGTACACCTGTTGGGAGTGTAGTGCTATGTGTAGGACACCAGTGAGTACACCTGGTAGGATTGTAGTGCTAGTATGTACACCTGTTGGAGGGTTTTGCTATGTGTATGAAGCCAGTAAGTACACATGTTGGGAGTGTAGTGCTATGTATAGGACGCCAGGAAGTGCACCTGTTGGAAGCGTCGTAGTGCTATGTGTTGGATTCTAGTAAGTACACCTGTTTGGAGTGCAGTGCTATGCGTTGGACGGCAGTAAGTACACCTGTTGGGAGTGTAGTGCTATGTGTAGGAGGCTAGTAAGTACACCTGTTAGGAATGTTGAGCTATGTGTAGGACGGCAGCAAGTACACCTGTTGGGAGTGTAATGCTATGTATAGGACATCATTAAGTACTCCTGTTAGGAGTGTAGTGCTATGTGTAGGACACCAGTTTGGACACGTCGCGGGAGTGTAGTGCTATATGTAGGACGTTAGTAAGAACACCTGTTGTAGCGTAAGGCTATGTGTAGTACGCTGGTAAGTACACCTGTTGGGAGTGTAGCGCTATGTGTTGGACTCCAGTGAGTACACCTGTTGGGAGTGTAGTACTATGTGTAGGATTCCAGTAAGTACACCTGTTTGGAGTGCTGTGCTATGTGTTGGACAGCAATTAGAACACCTGATGGGAGTGTAGTGCTATGTGTAGGACGACAGTATGTTCCCTTTTGGGAGTGTAGTGCTATGCGCAGGACGGCAGTAAGTACACCTGTTGGGAGTGTATTGCCATGTGTAGGACATCAGTAAGTAGACCTGTTGGGAGTGTAGTGCTATGTGTAGGACGGAAGTAAGTATACATGTTGGGAGCGTATTGCGAAGTGTAGAGCACCAGTAAGTACACATATTGGGCATGTAGTGCTATGTGTAGGACGCCAGTAAGTACACATGTTGGGAATGTAGTGCTATGTGTAGGAAGCCAGTAAGTACACTTGTTTGGAGTGTAGTGATATGTGCAGGACACCACTAAGTACACCTGTTGGGAGTGTAGTGCTATGTGTAGGACTTCAGTAAGCACACCTGTTGGGAGCGTAGTGCGATGTGTAGGTCGCCAGTAAGTACACCTGTTGGGGAGCGTAGTGCTATGTGTAGTACGCAAGTAAGTACACCTGTTGGGAGTGCAGTTCTATTTGTATGATGCCAGTAAGTACACCTGTTAGTAGTGTAGAGCTATGTGTTGGAATCCAGTAAGTCACCTGATGGGAGTGTAGTGCAATGTGTAGGATACCAGGAAGTGCACCTGTAGGGAGGGTAGTGCTATGTGTAGGACGCCAGTAAGTACACCTGTTGAGAGGGTAGTGTTATGTGTAGGAAGCCAGAAAATACACCTTGTAGAAGTGAGGGCTATGTGTAGGACGCCAGTAAGTACACTTGTTGCGAGTGTAGAGCTATGTTTGGGACGCCAGTAAGTTCACCTCCTGGGAGTGTAGTGGTATATGTAGGACACCAGTAGGCACACCTGTTGGGCGTGTAGTGCTATGTGCAGATCGCCACTAAGTACATCAGTTGGGAGTGTAGTGCTACGTGTAGGACGCCAGTAAGTTCATCTGTTGGGAGCGTAGTACTAACTGTAGGACGGCATGAAGTACACCTGTTAGGAGTGTAGTGCTATGTGTAGGGCACCAGTAAGTACCCATGAAGGAAGTTTTGTAGTATGTGTAGGACGACAGTAAGTACACCTGTTGGGAGTGTCGGGCTATGTGAAGGACGGCAGTAATTACACCTGCTGGGAGTGTAGTGCTAGGTGTTGGACGCCAGTAAGTGCACCTGTTGGAAGCGTAGTCCTATGTGTAGGACTCCTATAAGTATATCTGTTGGGAGGTAGTGCTATGTGTTGGATTCTAGTAAGTACACCTGTTTGGAGTGCAGTGCTATGTGTTGGACGGCAGTAAGTACACCTGTTGGGAGTGTAGTGCTATGGGTTGGGCGCTAGTACGTGCACCTGTTGGGAGTGTACTGCTATGTGTAGGACGGCAGTAAGTACACCTGTTGGGAGTGTAATGCTATGTATAGGACATAAGTAAGTACACCTGTTAGGAGTGTAGTGCTATATGTAGAACGCCAGTAAGCACAGCTGGTGGGAGTGTAGTGTTATGTGTGGGACGTCAGTAAGTACACCTGTTGGGCGTGCAGTGCTATGTGTAGGACGGGAGTAAGTACACATGTTGGGAGCGTAGCGCTATGTGCAGGACGCCAGTAAGGACACCTGGTCAGAGGGTATTGCTATGTGTAGGACGGCAGTAAGTACACATGTTGGGAGTGTAGTGCTATGTGTAGGACACCAGTAAATACACCTGTTTGGAGTGTAGTGTGATGTTTAGTACGCCAGTAGGTGCACCACCTGTTGGGGGAGTAGTGCTATGTGTGGGAAGCCAGTAAGCACACCTGATGGGAGCTTAGTGCTATGTGTAGGACGCCAGCAAGTACACCTTTTGGGAGTGTAGTGCAATATGAAGGACGCCTGTAAGTACACCTGTAGGGAGTGTAGTCCTATTTGTAGGATGCCAGTAAGTAAGCCTGTTAGTACTGTAGTGCTATGTGTTGGACGCCAGTAAGTACACCCATTAGGAGTGTAGTGCTATGTTTTGGAAGCCAGTAAGTACACCTGGTGGGAGTGTAGTGCTATGTGTAGGACACCAATAAGTAAACCTGTTAGGAGTGTAGTGCTATGTGTAGGACGCCAGTACGTATACCTCTTGGGAGTGTAGTGCTATGTGTAGGAGGCCAGAAAGAAGGACGCCAGTAAGTACACCTGCTGGGAGTGTAGTGCTAGATGTTGGACGCCAGTATGTACACCTCTTGGTACTGTAGTGCTGTGTGTAGGACACCAGAAAGTACACCTTTTAGAAGTGTAGTGGTATGTGTAGGACGCCAGTAAGTACACTTGTTGAGAGTGCAGTGCTGTGTGTGGGACACCAGTAAGTACACATGTTGGGAGTGTAGTGCTATGTGTAGGACACCAGTAAGTACACCTGTTTGGAGTGTTGTGCTATGTGTAGGACGGGAGTAAGTATACATGTTGGGAGCGTAGTGCGAAGTGTAGGGCACCAGTAAGTACACCTGTTCGAAGTGCAGGGCTATGTGTAAGGCAACTGTAAGTACACCTGTTAGGAGCGAGTGCTATGTGTAGAACGCCAGAACGTACACCTGTTGGGAGTGCTGTGCTATATGTTGGACGTCAGTAAGTACACCTGATTTGAGTGTACTGCTATGTGTAGGATGTCAGTAAGTACACCTGTTCGACGTGTATTGCTATGTGTAGGACGCATGTAATTACACTTGTTGGGAGTGTAGTGCTATGTGCAGGACGCCAGTGAGTACACCTGATTGGAGTGTAGTACTATGTGTAGGACACCAGCAAGTACACGTGGAGGGAGTGTAGTGCTATGTGTAGGACGTCAGTAAGAACTCCTGTTGGGAGCGAAGTGCTATAGGTAGCACGTACACCTGTTGGAGGGTAGTGCTATGCGTAGAACGGCAGTAAGTACACCTGTTCGGAGTGCATTGCAATGTGTCGAACGCCAGTAAGTTCACCTGTTGGGAGTGTAGTACTATGTGTAGGGCGGCATGAAGTACAACTAGTTGTTGGGAGTGTAGTCCTAGGTGTAGGGCACAGGTAAGTACCCATGTTGGAAGTTTAGTACTATGTGTAGGACGGCAGTAAGTGCACCTGCTGGGAATGTAGTGCTATGTGTAGGACACCAGTAAGTACATCTGTTGGGAGTGCAGTGCTGTGTGTAAGGCGCAGTAAGTACACCTGTTAGGAGTGTAGTGCTATGTGTAGGACGCCAGAATGTACACCTGTTTGGAATGTAGTGCTATGTGTAGGACACCAATAAGTACACCTGTTGGGAGTGTAGTGCTATGTGTAGGAGGGTAGCAAGTATACCTGCTGGGAGTGTAGAGCTATGTGCAGGGCACCAGTAAGTACACCTGTTGGGAGTGCAGTGCTATATTTAAGGCGCCAGTAAGTACACCTGATTGGGGTGTAGTGCTATGTGTAGGGCGGCAGTAAGCACCCCTGTTTGGAGTGTATTGCTATATGTAGGACGCTTGTAAGTACACCTGTTGGGAGTGTACTACTATGTGTAGGGCGCCAGTAAGTACACTTGTTGCGAGTGTAGTGCTATGTGAAGGACGCCAGTATGTGCACCTGTTTGGAATATAGTGCTATGTGTAGGACACCAATAAGTACACCAGTTGGGAGTTTAGTGCTATGTGTATGAGGGTTGTAAGTACACCTGCTGGGAGTGTAGAGCTATGTGCAGGGCACCAGTAAGTACACCTGTTGGGAGTGCAGTGCTATATTTAAGGCGCCAGGACGTACACCTGATTGGGGTGTAGTGCTCTGTGTAGGACGGTAGTAAGCACACCTGTTTGGAGTGTATTGCTATTTGTAGGACGCCTGTAAGTACACCTGTTGGGAGTGTAGTGCTGTGTGCAGGACGCCCGTGAGTACATCTGATTGGACTGTAGTGCTCTGTGTAGGACACCAATAAGTACACCTGTTGGGAGTGCAGTGCTATATTTAAGGCGCATGTAAGTACACCTGATTGGGGTGTAGTGCTATGTGTAGGACGGCAGTAAGAACACCTGTTTGGAGTGTATTGCTATATGTAGGACGCTTGTAAGTACACCTGTTGGGAGTGTAGTGCTGTTTGTAGGACGCCCGTGAGTACATCTGATTGGACTATAGTGCTATGTGTAGGACACCAGTAGGTACACGTGGTGAGAGTGTAGAGTTATGTGTACGATGTCAGTAAGTACACCTGTTGGGAGTATAGTTTTGTGTGCAGGACTCCAGTAAGTGCACCTGTTGGAACCGTAGTGCTATGTTTAGGACGCCAGTAAGTACACCTGTTGGGAGTGTAGTGCTATGTGTAGGTCCCCAGTAAATACATCTGTTGGGATTGTAGTGCTATGCGTTGGATTCCAGTATGTACACCTGTTTGGATTGCAGTGCTATGTGTTGGACGACAATAAGTACACCTGTTTTGAGTGTAGTTCTATGTGTAGGACGCTAGTAAGTACACCTGATGGGAGTGTAGTGCTATGTGTAGGACGGCAATAACTGCACTTGTCGGTTTGTAATGCTCTGTGTAGGACATCAGTAAGTACACCTGTTAGGATTGTAGTGGTATGTGTATTACGAAAGGAAGTACAGCTGGGAGGAGTGTAGTGCTATGTATAGGACGAGAGTAAGTACACATGCTGGGAGCGTAGTGCTATGTGTAGGACGCTATTAAGGACACCTGGTCGGAGTGTATTGCTATGTGTAGGACGCCAGTAAGTACAAATGTTGGGAGTGTAGTGCTATGTGTAGTACTCCACTAAATACACCTGTTTGGAGTGTAGTGCTATGTGTTGAACACCACTAAATACACCTGTTGGGAGTGCAGTACTATGTGTAGGACCTCAGTAAGTACACCTGTACGAAAGTAAGTACAGCTGGTCGGAGCGTAGTGCTATGTGTAGGACGCCAGTAAGTACACCTGTTAGGAGTGTAGTGCTATGTGTATTACGAAAGTAAGTACAGCTGGTGGGAGTGTATTGCTATGTGTAGGACGAGAGTAAGTACACATGTTGGGTACGTAGTGCTATGTGTAGGACGCCAGTAAGTACACCTGGTCGGAGTATATTGCTATGTGTAGGACGCCAGTAAGTACACATGTTCCGAATGTAGCGCTATGTGTAGGACGCCAATAAATACACCTGTTTGAAGTGCAGTGCTATGTGTAGGACCTCAGTAAGTACACCTGTTGGGTGCGTAGTGCGATGTGTAGTACGCCAGTAGGTACACCACCTATTGGGGGAGTAGTGCTATGTGTAGGACGCCAGTAAGTACACCTGTTAGTAGTCTAATGCTATGTGTAGGAAGCCAGTAAGTACACCTTTTAGGAGAGCAGTGCTATGTGTTGGAAGCCAGTAAGTACACCTGATGGGAGTGTAGTGTTACGTGTAGGACACCAGCAAGTACATCTGTTGGGAGTGTAGCGCTATGTGTAGGACGCAAGTAAGTACATCTGTTGGGAGTGAAGTGCTATGTGTAGGACGCCCGAAAATACACCTTTTAGAAGTGGAGTGCTATGTATAGGACGCCAGTAGGTACACTTGTTGCGAGTGTAGTGCTATGTGTGGGACGCCAGTAAGTACACCTGTTTTGAGTGTAGTGCTATATGTAGGACGCCAGTAAGTTTCCCTGATGGAAATGTTGTACTATGTGCAGGAAGACATGAAGTACACCTGTTGGGAGTGTAGTGCTTTGTGTAGGGCACCTGAAAGTACCCATGTTGGGAGTTTAGTACTAAGTGTAGGACGCCAGTAAGTACACCTGTTGGGAGTGTCGTGCTATGTGAAGGACGGCAATAAGTACACCTGCTGGGAGTGTAGTGCTAGGTGTTGGACGCCAGTATGTACACCTCTTGGGAGTGTAGTGCTATGTGTAGAACATAAGAAAGTACACCTTTTAGAAGTGTAGTGATAGGTGTTGAACGCCAGTATGTACACCTCTGGGGAGTGTAGTGCTATGTGTAGGACATCAGAAAGTACACCTTTTAGAAGTGTAGTGGTATGTGTAGGACGCAAGTAAGTACACTTATTGAGTGTGCAGTGCTGTGTGTGGGACACCAGTAACTACACCTGTTGGGAGTGTAGTGATATGTGTAGGACACCAGTAAGTACACCTGTTTGGAGTTTTGTGCTATGTGTAGGAGGGCAGTGAGTACACCTGCTGGGAACGTAGTGCTATGTGCAGAACACCAGTAAGTACACCTGTTCAGAGTGCAGGGCTATGTGTAAGGCCCCAGTAAGTACACCTGTTACGAGCGTAGTGCTATGTGTAGGACGCCAGAACGTACACCTGTTGGGAGTGCAGTGCTATGTTTAGGACGTCAGTAAGTACACCTGATTGGAGTGTACTGCTATGTGTAGGATGTCAGTAAGTACACCTGTTCGAAGTGTATTGCTATGTATAGCACGCATGTAAGTACACTTGTTGGGAGTGTTGTGCTATGTGCAGGACGCCAGTGAGTACACCTGATTGGAGTATAGTACTATGCGTAGGACACCAGCAAGTACACGTGGAGGGAGTGTAGTGCTATGTGTAGGACGTCAGTAAGAACACCTGTTGGGAGCGAAGTGTTATAGGTAGTACGCTAGTAAGTACACATGTTGGAGGGTAGTGCTATGTGTAGGAAGCCAGCAAGTACACCTGTTGGGACTATAGTGTTATGTGTAAGCCGCCAGAAAGTACACCGGTTGGTGTAGTGCAATGTCTAGGACACCATAAAGTACACCTTTTAGATGAGTAGTGCTATGTGTAGGGCTCCAGTATGCGCACTTGTTGCGAGTGTAGTGCTATGTGCAGGGCACCAGTAAGTACACGTGTTGGGTGTGCAGTGCTAAGTGTAAGGCGCAAGTAAGTACACCTGTTAGGAGCGTAGTGCTATGTGTAGCACGCCAGAACGTACACTTGTTGGGAGTGCAGTGCTATGCGTAGAACGTCAGTAAGTGCACCTGATTGGACTGTAGTGCAATGTGTAGAACGGCAGTAAGTACACCTGTTCGGAGTGCATTGCAATGTGTCGGACTCCTGTAAGTACACCTGATTTGAGTGTAGTGCTATGTGTAGGACACAAGTAAGTACACGTGGTGGGAGTGTAGTGCTATGTGCAGGATGTCAGTAGGTACACATGTTGGGTGTGTAGTGCTATGTACAGGGCACAAGTAAGTACACCTGTTGGGAGTGCAGTGCTATGTGTAAGGCGCAAGTAAGTACACCTGTTAGGAGCGTAGTGCTATGTGTAGCACGGCAGAACGTACATTTGTTTGGAGTGCAGTGCTATGTGCAGGACGTCAGTAAGACAACTTGATTGGAGTGTAGTGCTATGTGTAGAACGGCAGTAAGTACACCTGTTCGGAGTGTTCTGCTATGTGTGGCACGTCAGTGGGTACACTTGATTGGAGTGTAGTGCTATGTGTAGGACACAAGTAAATACACGTGGTGGGAGTGTAGTGCTATGAGTAGGATATCAGTAAGTACACCTGTTGGGAGCGAAGTGCTGTATGTACTACTCTAATGAGTACACCTGTTGGAGGGTAGTGCTATGTGTAGGTAGCCAGAAAGTACACCGGTTGGGAGTGTAATGCTATGTGTAGGACACCAGTGAGTACACCTCGTAAGATATTAGTGCTATGTGTAGGACGCCAGTAAGTACACCTGTTGGGAGTGTAGTGCTATGTGTAGCACTTCAGTACGTTCACCTGTTGGGAGCGTAGTGCGGTGTGTAGTACGCCAGTAGGTGCACCTGTTGGGAGTGCAGTGCTATGTGTAGGACGTCAGTAAGTACACCTGACTGGAGAGTGCTGTTATCCGTAGGACACCAGTAAGTACACGTGGTGGGAGTGTTGTGCTATGTGTAGGACATCAGTAAGTACACCTGTTGGGAGCGTAGCGCTATGTGTAGTACGCTAGTAAGTACAGATGTTGGAGGGTAGTGATATGTGAAGGAAGCCAGTAGGTACACCTGTTGGGAGTGTAGTGCTATGTTTAGGACGCCAGTAAGTGCACCTTTTGGGAGTGTAGTGCTATGTGTAGAATTCCAGTAAGCACACCTGTCTGGAGTGCAGTGCTATGTGTAGGACGCCAGTAAGTACAACTGTTAGGAGTGTAGTCCTATACGTCGGACGCCTGTAAGTACACCTGTTGGGAGTGTAGTGCTATGTGTAGGATGCCAGTAAGTACACCTGATTGGAGAGTAATGCTATGTGTAGGACACCAGTAGGTACACGTGGTGGGAATGTAGTGCTATGTGTAGGACGGTAGTTTCTACACCTGCTGGGAGGGTAGTGCTATGTCTAAAAAGCCAGTAAGTACACCTGTTGGGAGTGTAGTGCTATGTGTGGGACGCCAGTAAGTGCACCTGTTGGAAGCGGAGTGCTATGTGTAGGCCGCCAGTAAGTACACCTGTTGGAAGTGTAGTGCTATGTGTAGGACTCCAGTAAGTACACCTGTTGGGAGTGTAGTGCTATGTGTTGGTTTCCAGTGAGTACACCAGTTTGGAGTTCAATGCTATTTGTTGGACGCCAATAAGTACACCTGTTGGGAGTGTAGTACTATGTGTAGGACACTAGTAAGTACACATTTTAGGAGAGTAGTGCTATGTGTAGGAGGGCAGTATGTACACCTGCTGGATGCGTAGTGCTATTTGCAGGACAACAGAAAGTACACCTGTTGGGAGTTCCGTGCTATGTTTAAGACGCCGGTTAGTACACCTGTTAGGAGTGCAGTGCTATGTGTAGGACACCAGTATGTACACCTGTTGGGAGTGTAGTGCTATGTGTAGGAAGCCAAGAAGTACACCTGTTGGGAGCTTAATGCTATATGTTGGACGCCAGTAAGTACACCTGTTAGTAGCGTAGTGCTACATGTAGGACGCCAGTACACCTTTTCGGAGTGTAGTGCTATATGTAGTAAGCCAGTAAGTAAACCTGATGGGAGTGTAGTGCTATGTGTAGGACACCAGCAAGAATACCAGATGGGAGTGTAGTGCTATGTGTAGGCCACCAGTAAGTACCCATGTTGGAAGTTTAGTACTATGTGTAGGACGCCAGGAAATACACCTGTTGGGAGTGTAATGCTAAGTGTAAGACGGTAATAAGTGCACCTGCTTGGAGTGTAGTAATATGTGTAGGACACCAGTAAGTTCACCTGTTGCCAGTGCAGTGGTATCTGTAAGTCGCAGTAAGTACACCTGTTAGGTGCGTAGTGCTATGTGTAGGACGCCAGAATGTACATCTTTTAGACGTGTAGTGCTCTGTGTAGAACGCCGGTAAGTACACTTGATACGAGTGTAGTGCTATGTGAAGGACGCCAGTATATACAGCTGTTGGGAATGTAGTGCTATGCGTAGGACACCAATAAGTACACCTGTTGGGAGTGCGGTGTTATGTGTAGGAGGGCGGTAAGTACACCTGCTGGGAGCGTAGTGCTATGTGCAGGACACCAGTAAGTACACCTGTTGGGAGTGCAGAGCTATGTTTAAGGCGCCAGTAAGTACACTTGTTAGGAGAGTAGTGCTATGTGTAGGACGTTAGTAAGTACACCTGTTGGGAGCGGAGTGCTAAGTGTAGTACGCAAGTAAGTACACCTGTTGGAGGGTAGTGCTATGAGTAGGACGCCAGCAAGCTCACCTGTTTGAAGCTTATTGCTATGTGTAGAACGCCAGTAAGTACACATCTTGGGATTGTAGTGCTATGTGTTGGTTTCCTTTAAGTGCACCTGTTTCGAGTGCAGTGCTATGTGTTGGACGGCAATAAGTGCATCTGTTGGGAGTGTGGTGCTATGTGTAGGACGGCATGAAGTACACCTGTTGGGACTGTAGTGCTATGTGTAGGACGTCAGTTAGTACACATGTTGGGAGTGTAGTGCTATGTGTAGGACTCCAGTAAGTACACCTGTTGGGAGTGTAGTGCTATGTGTAGAATTCCAGTAAGCACACCTGTCTGGAGTGCAGTGCTATGTGTAGGACGCCAGTAAGTACACCTGTTAGGAGGGTAGTGCTATGCGTCGGACGCCTGTAAGTACACCTGTTTGGAGTGTAGTGCTATGTGTAGGATGCCAGTTAGTACACCTGATTGGAGAGTAATGCTATGTGTAGGACACCAGTAGGTATACGTGGTGGGAATGTAGTGCTATGTGTAGGACGTTAGTTTGTACACCTGTTGGGAGCGTAGTGCTATGTCTAGAAAGCCAGTAAGTACACCTGTTGGGAGTGTAGTGCTACGTGTAGGACGCCAGTATGTTCAGCTGTTGGAAGCGGAGTGCTATGTTTTGGACGCCAGTAAGTACACCTGTTGGGAGTGTAGTGCTATGTGTAGGACTCCAGTAAATACATCTGTTGGAAGTGTGGTGCTATGTGTTGTTTCCTGTAAGTGCACCTGTTTTGGGTGCAGTGCTATGTGTTGGACGGCAATAAGTACACATGATGGGAGTGCAGTGCTATGTGTAGGACGCCAGTGAATGCACCTGTTGGACGCGTAGTGCTATGTGTAGGACGCCTGTTAGCACACCTGTTGGGAGGGTAGTGCTATGTGTAGGACTCCAGTAAGTACACCTGTTGGTAGTGTAGTGCTATGTGTTGATTTCCAGTGAGTACACCAGTTTGGAGTCCAGTGCTATGTGTTGGACGGCAATAAGTACACGTGTTGGGAGTGTAGTGCTATGTGTAGGACGGAAGTAAGTACACCTGCCTGGAGTGTAGTGACATGTGTAGGACACCAGTCAGTACACCTGTTGGGGGTGCAGTGCTATGTGTAGGACGCCAGCAAACACACCTTTTAGAAGTGTAGTGCTATGTGTTGGACGTCAGTAAGTACACTTGTTGCGGATGTAGTCCTATGTGTAGGACGCCAATAAGTACACCTGTTGAAAGTGTAGTACTATGTGTAGGACACTAGTAAGTACACATGCTAGGAGAGTAGTGCTATGTGTAGGAGGGCAGTATGTACACCTGCTGGAAGCGTAGTGCTATTTGCAGGACACCAGAAAGTACACCTGTTGGGAGTGCTGTGCTATGTTTAAGACGCCGGTTAGTACACCTGTTAGGAGTGCAGTGCTATGTGTAGGACACCACTATGTACACCTGTTAGGAGTATAGTGAAATATGTAAGAAGCCATGAAGTACACCTGTTGGGAGCTTAATGCTATATGTTGGACGCCAGTAAGTACACCTGTTAGTAGCGTAGTGCTACATGTAGGACGCCAGTAAGTACACCTTTTAGGAGTGTAGTGCTATATGTAGTAAGCCAGCAAGTAAACATGATGGGAGTGTAGTGCTATGTGTAGGACACCAGCAAGAATACCAGATGGGAGTGTAGTGCTATGTGTAGGCCGCCAGTAAGTACCCATGTTGGAAGTTTAGTACTATGTGTAGGATGCCAGGAAGTACACCTGTTGGGAGTGTAGTGCTAAGTGTAGTACGGCGATAAGTACACCTGCTGGGAGTGTAGTGCTATATGTAGGACACCAGCAAGTACACCTGTTGTCTGTGCATTGGTATGTGTAACGCGCAGTAAGTACACCTGTTAGGTGCGTAGTGCTATGTGTAGGACGCCAGAGAGTACACCTTTTGGAAGTGTAGTGCTCTGTGTAGAACGCCAGTAAATACACTTGGTGCGAGTGTAGTGCTGTGTGTAGGACGCCAGTATATACAGCTGTTGGGAATGTAGTGCTATGCGTAGGACACCAATAAGTACACCTGTTGGGAGAGTGGTGTTATGTGTAGGAGGGTAGTAAGTACACCTGCTGGGAGCGTAGTGCTATGTGCAGGACACCAGTAAGTACACCTGTTGGGAGTGCAGTGCTATGTTTAAGGCGCCTGTAAGTACACCTGTTAGGAGAGTAGTGATATGTGTAGGACGTTAGTAAGTACACCCGTTGGGAGCGTAGAGCTAAGTGTAGTACGCTAGTAAGTACACCTGTTGGAGGGTAGTGCTATTTGTAGGACGCCAGCAAGCGCACCTGTTGGAAGCTTTTTGCTATGTGTAGGACGCCAGTAAGTACACCTGTTGGGAGTGTAGTGCTATCTGTTGGTTTCCCGTAAGTGCACCTGTTTGGAGTGCTGTGCTATGTGTTGGACGGCAATAAGTACACTTGTTGGGAGTGTAGTGCTATGTGTAGGACGGCATGAAGTACACCTGTTGGGACTCTAGTGCTATGTGTAGGACGGCAGTGAGTACACCTGTTGGGAGTGTAATGCTATCTGTAGGACGCCAGGAAGGACAACTGTTAGGAGTGTAGTGCTATGTGTAGGACGGCAGTAAGGTCACCTGCTGGGAGTGTAGTGCTATGTGTAGGACACCCGCAAGTACACCTGTTGGGAGTGCAGTGCTATGTGTAAGCAGCCGGTAAGTACACATGTTAGGAGTGTAGTGCTATGTGTAGGACTCCAGAAAGTACGCCTTTCAGAAGTGTAGTGCTATGTGTAGGACGTCAGTAAGTACACTTGATGCGGGTGTTGTGCTATGTGTAGGATACTAGTAAGTACACCTGTTAGGAGAGTAGTGCTATGTGTAGGAGGGCAGTAAGCACACATGCTGGGGGCGTAGTGCTATGTGTAGGACTCGAGTATGTACACCTTTTGGGAGTGTAGTGCTCTGTGTAGGACTTCAGTAAGTACACTTGTTGGGAGCGTTGTGTGATGTGTAGCACGCCAGAAAGTACACCTGTTAGGAGTGTAGTGCTATGTGCAGGACGCCAGTAAGTACACCTGTTGGGAGAGTAGTGCTATGTGTAGGAAGCCAGTAAGTACACCTGTTGGGAGTGTAGTGCTATTTGTAGGATGCCACTAAGTACAAGGACGCCAGTAAGTACACTTGTTGCGGGTGTAGTGCTACATGCTGGACGCCAGTAAGTACACCTTTTAGAAGTGTAGTGCTACGTGTAGGAAGCCAGTAAGTAAACCTGATGGGAGTGTAGTGCTATGTGTAGGACACCAGTAAGTGAAGCAGATGGGAGTGTAGTGCTATGTGTAGGACGCCTGTAGGTAGACTTGTTGCGAGTATAGTGATATGTGTGGGACGCCAGTAAGTAACCTGTTGGGAGTGTAGTGCTATGTGTAGGACACCAGTAAGTACACCTGTTGGGATTGTAGTGCTATGTGTAGAACTCCAATAAGTACACCTGTTGGGAGTGTAGTGCTATGTGTAGGACGCCAGTAAGTTCATCTATTGGAAGTGTAGTACTATATGCAGGGCGGCATGAAGTACAGTTGTTGGAAGTGTAGTCCTAGGTGTAGGGCACCAGAATGTACACATTTTAGAAGTGTAGATCTATGTGTAGGACGCCAGTAAGTACACTTGTTGCGAGTGTAGTGCTATGTGTAGGACGCCAGTATGTACACCTCTTTGGAATGTAGTGCTATGTGTAGGACACCAACAAGTACACCTGTTGGGAGTGTAGTGCTATGTGTAGGAGGGTAGTAAGTGCACCTGTGGGAGTGTAGAGCTATGTGCAGGGCACCAGTAAGTACACCTGTTGGGAGTGCAGAGCTATATTTAAGGCGCCAGTAAGTACCCCTGATTGGGGGTGTAATGCTATGTGTAGGACGGCAGTAAGCACACCTGTTTGGAGTGTATTGCTATATGTAGGACGCTTGTTAGTACACCTGTTTGGAGTGTAGTGCTGTGTTTACGACGCCCGTGAGAACATCTGATTGGACTGTAGTGCTATGTGTAGGACACCAGTAAGTACACGCGGTGAGAGTGTAGTGTTATGTGTACGATGTCAGTAAGTACACCTGTTGGGAGTATAGTGCTGTGTGCAGGACGCCAGTAAGTGCACCTGTTGGAACCGTAGTGCTATGTGTAGGACGCCAGTAAGTACACCTGTTGGGAGTGTAGAGCTATGTGTAGGACTCCAGTAAGTACATCTGTTGGGAGTGTTGTGCTATGCGTTGGATTCCAGTAAGTACACCTGTTTGGATTGCAGTACTATGTGTTGGACGACAATAAGTACACCTGGTTTGAGTGTAGTGCTATGTGTAGGACGACAGTAAGTACACTTGTCGGGGGTGTAATGCTATGTGTAGGACATCAGTAAGTACACCTATTAGGAGTGTAGTGGTATGTGTATTACGAAAGTAAGTACAGCTGGTGGGAGTGTAGTGCTATGTGTAGGACGAGAGTAAGTACACATGTTGGGAGCGTAGTGCTATGTGTAGGACGCTAGTAAGGACACCTGGTCGGAGTGTATTGCTATGTGTAGGACGCCAGTAAGTACACATGTTGGGAGTGTAGTGCTATGTGTAGGACGCCAGTAAATACACCTGTTTGGAGTGTAGTGCTATGTGTAGAACACCACTAAGTACACCTGTTGGGAGTGCAGTGCTATGTGTGGGAACTCAGTGAGTACACCTGTACGAAAGTAAGTACAGCTGGTGGGAGTGTAGTGCTATGTGTTGGACGAGAGTAAGTACACATGTTGGGAGCGTAGTGCTATGTGTAGGACGCCATTGAGTACACCTGTTAGGAGTGTAGTGCTATGTGTATTACGAAAGTAAGTACAGCTGGTGGGAGTGTAGTGCTAAGTGTAGGACGAGAGTAAGTACACATGTTGGGAGCGTAGTGCTATGTGTAGGACGCCAGTAATGACACCTGGTCGGAGTATATTGCTATGTGTAGGACGCCAGTAAGTACACATGTTCCTGATGTAGCGCTATGTGTAGGACCCCAGTAAATACACCTGTTTGAAGTGTAGTGCTATGTGTAGAACCTCAGTAAGTACACCTGTTGGGAGCGTAGTGCAATGTGTAGTACGCCAGTAGGTACACAACCTGTTGGAGGATTAGTGCTATGTGTAGGACGCCAGTAAGTACACCTGTTAGTAGTCTAATGCTATGTGTAGGACGCCAGTAAGTACACCTTTTAGGAGTGCAGTGCTATGTGTTGGAAGCCATAAGTACACCTGATGGGAGTGTAGTGTTATGTGTAGGACACCAGCAAGTACACCTGTTGCGAGTGTAGCGCTATGTGTGGGACGCCTGTAAGTACACCTGTTGGGAGTGAAGTGCTATGTGTAGGACGCCAGAAAATACACCTTTTAGAAGTGTAGTGCTATGTGAAGGACGCCAGTAAGTACACTTGTTGCGAGTGTAGTGCTATGTGTGGGACGCCAGTAAGTACACCTGTTTTGAGTGTAGTGCTATATGTAGGACGCCAGTAAGTTCCCCTGATGGGAATGTAGTGCTATGTGCAGGACGACATGAAGTACACCTGTCGGGAGTGTAGTGCTTTTTGTAGGGCACCTGAAAGTACCCATGTTGGGAGTTTAGTACTCTGTGTGCGACGCCAGTAAGTACACCTGTTGGGAGTGTCGTGCTATGTGAAGGACGGCAGTAAGTACACCTGCTGGGAGTGTAGTGCTAGGTGTTGGACCTCTTGGGAGTGTAGTGCTATATGTAGGACACCAGAAAGTACACCTTTTAGAAGTGTAGTGGTGTGTGTAGGACGCCACTAAGTACACTTGTTGAGAGTGCAGTGCAGTGTGTGGGACACCAGTAAGTACACCTGTTGGGAGTGTAATGCTATGTGTAGGACACCAGTAAGTACACCTGTTTGGAGTGTTGTGCTATGTGTAGGAGGGCAGTGAGTACACCTGCTGGAAACGTAGTGCTTTGTGCAGAACACCAGTAAGTATACCTGTTCGGAGTGCAGAGCTATGTGTAAGGCCCCAGTAAGTACACCTGTTACGAGCGTAGTGCTATGTGTAGGACGCCAGAACGTACTCCTGTTGGGAGTGCAGTGCTATGTGTAGGACGTCAGTAAGTACACCTGATTGAAGTGTACTGCTATGTGTAGGATATCAGTAAGTACACCTGATCGAAGTGTATTGCTATGTGTAGGACGCATGTAAGTACACTTGTTGGGAGTGTAGTGTTATGTGCAGGACGCCAGTGAGTACACCTGATTGGAGTGTAGTACTATGTGTAGGACACCAGCAAGTACACGTGGAGGGATTGTAGTGCTATGTGTAGGACGTCAGTAAGAACACCTGTTGGGAGCGAAGTGTTATAGGTAGTACGCTAGTAAGTACACCTGTTGGGGGGGGGGGTAGTGCTATGTGTAGGAAGCCAGCAAGTACACCTGTTGGAACTATAGTGTTATGTGTAAGACGCCAGAAAGTACACCGGTTGGCAGTGTAGTGCTATGTCTAGGACACCAGAAAGTACACCTTTTAGAAGTGTAGTGCTATGTGTAGGGCGCCAGTAAGCGCACTTGTTGCGAGTGTAGTGCTATGTGTGGGACGCCAGTAAGTACACCTGTAGGGTGTGTAGTGCTATGTGCGGGGCACCTGTAAGTACACGTGTTGGGAGTGCAGTGCTATCTGCAAGGCGCAAGTAAGTACACCTGTTAGGAGCGTAGTGCTATGTGTAGCACGCCAGAACGTACACTTGTTGGGAGGGCAGTGCTATGTGTAGGTCGTCAGTAAGTACACCTGATTGGACTGTAGTGCTATGTGTAGAACGGCAGTAAGTACACCTGTTCGGAGTGCATTGCAATGTGTCGGACGCCTGTAAGTACACCTCATTGGAGTGTAGTGCTATGTGTAGGACACAAGTAAGTACACGTGGTGGGAGTGTAGTGCTATGTGCAGGATGTCAGTAAGTACACATTTTGGGTGTGTAGTGCTATGTGCAGGGCACCAGTAAGTACACCTGCTGGGTGTGCAGTGCTATGTGTAAGGCGCAAGTAAGTACACCTGTTAGTATCGTAGTGCTATGTGTAGCACGCCAGAACGTACACTTGTTGGGAGTGCAGTGCTATGTGTAGGACGTCAGTAAGTACATTTGATTGGAGTGTAGTGCTATGTGTAGAACGGCAGTAAGTACACCTGTTCGGAGAGTTCTGCTATGTGTAGGACACCAGTGAGTCCCCCTGGTAGGCTTGTAGTGCTATGTGCAGGACGCCAGTACGTACACCTGTTGGGGGAGTAGTGCGATGTGTAGTACGCCAGTAGGTACACCTGTTGGGAGTGCAGTGCTATGTGTAGGACGTCAGTAAGTACACCTGACTCAGGCTTGGCAATTTCAGGAGAGCGATTTTTTAGCTCTCCTTACTGCCCTCCTGAAAGAATTAAGGAGAGCGAAACATTGCCCACCTAAATACTTTGGTCTGGGATGATTGAGGTTACATGTCTTATGCTCACTTTAAATTTTTGTTGTAAAGCAAAAATGTAATTTAACTTCGAAGTCACATAACACACGTAATTTCATTTTGAAAGTGGTTTAGTGGTAAAAGGTAATGGTTGCAACCATACCCAAACACAGTTGCAATCATTCGAAGCAAAATGTGTCACAGCAATATTTTTTTTTCTGTCAGTTTCAAGTTCAACAACTGACATCACAGTTTGAGGGGTAATTATTCAAGGAATATCGACACTATAATATACTACCATTACTACTATCCTGTCACTTGAAGCACTTGCACCAGGATGTGACTGTAGATTCAAGCAGACCTGTTGTCCAAGAAAGTCATACGCCTACCACTACCACCTTCAACCCCCCTTGGGGGGGGGGGGGGTGGGTTGAAGGTGGTAGTGGTAGGGGTATGACTTTCTTGGACAACAGGTCTGGGTACACACACAGGACTTGTCAAGTGAGTGTTCGGTTGTTGAGTGAGACATCTAAATGTCTAAGAGATTTCGCTTTACCTTAGTAAAGTTAATAAAATCACTGATGTAGTCTGTTGGTTTCAGTTTCAATGAGTTCGTTCAACTGGATACTTAAAATGCTGTGTAAAGCTAATTGCTCTCCTAAGCTGATTGAGGAGAGCGATTTTTTGCCCTCCTGCATTTTTCAGAATGCCAGGCCTGCTGACTGGAGAGTGTTGTTATCTGTAGGACACCAGTAAGTACACGTGGTGGGAGTGTAGTGCTATGTGTAGGACATCAGTAAGTACACATGTTGGGAGCGTAGTGCTATGTGAAGTACGCTAGTAAGTACACATGTTGGAGGGTAGTGATATGCGAAGGAAGCCAGTAAGTACACCTGTTGGGAGTGCAGTGCTATGTTTAGGACGCCAGTAAGTGCACCTGCTGGACGAGTAGTGCTATGTGTAGGAGGGCAGTATGTACACCTGCTGGAAGCGTAGTGCTATTTGCAGGACGCCAGAAAGTACACCTGTTGGGAGTGCCGTGCTATGTTTAAGACGCCGGTTAGTACACCTGTTAGGAGTGCAGTGCTCTGTGAAGAACACAAGTATGTACACCTGTTAGGAGTGTAGTGCTATGAGTAGGAAGCCAAGAAGTACACCTGTTGGGAGCTTAATGCTATATGTTGGACGCCAGTAAGTACACCTGTTAGTAGCGTAGTGCTACATGTAGGACGCCAGTAAGTACACCTTTTAGAAGTGTAGTGCTTTATGTAGTAAGCCAGTAAGTAAACCTGATGGGAGTGTAGTGCTATGTGTAGGACACCAGCAAGAATACCAGATGGGAGTGTAGTGCTCTGTGTAGGCCACCAGTAAGTACCCATGTTGGAAGTTTAGTACTATGTGTAGGATGCCAGGAAGTACACCTGTTGGGAGTGTAGTGCTAAGTGTAGGACGGCAATAAGTACACCTGCTGGGAGTGTAGTGCTATGTGTAGGACACCAGTAAGTACACCAGTTGCCAGTGCATTGGTATGTCTAAGGCGCAGTAAGTACACCTGTTAGGTGCGTAGTGCTATGTGTAGGACGCCAGAATGTACACCTTTTAGAAGTGTAGTGCTCTGTGTAGAACGCCAGTAAGTACATTTCATGCGAGTGTAGTGCTATGTGTAGGACGCCAGTATATACAGCTGTAGGGAATGTAGTGCTATGCGTAGGACACCAATACATACACCTGTTGGGAGTGTGATGTTATGCGTAGGAGGGCAGTAAGTACACCTGCTCGGAGCGTAGTGCTATGTGCAAGACACCAGTAAGTACACCTGTTGGGAGAGCAGTGCTATGTTTAAGGCGCCAGTAAGTACACCGGTTAGGAGAGTAGTGCTATGTGTAGGACGTTAGTAAGTACAATTGTTGGGAGCGTAGTGCTAAGTGTAGTACGCTAGTAAGTACACCTGCTGGAGGGTAGTGCTATGTGTAGGACGCCAGCAAGCGCACCTGTTGGAAGCTTAGTGCTATGTGTAGGACGCCAGTAAGTACACCTGTTGGGAGTGTAGTGCTATGTGTTGGTTTCCTGTAAGTGCGCCTGTTTGGAGTGCAGTGCTATGTGTTGGACGGCAATAAGTACACCTGTTGGGCGTGTAGTGCTATGTGTAGGAGAGCATGAAGTACACCTGTTGGGACTGTAGTGCTATGTGTAGGACGGCAGTGAGTACACCTGTTGGGAGTGTAATGCTATGTGTAGGACGCCAGGAAGTACACCTGTTAGGAGTGTAGTGCTATGTGTAGGACGGCAATAAGGTCACCTGCTGGGAGTGTAGTGCTATGTGTAGGACACCAGCAAGTACACCTGTTGGGAGTGCAGTGCTATGTGTAAGTAGCCAGTAAGTACACAAGTTAGGAGTGTAGTACTATGTGTTGGACTCCAGAAAGTACGCCTTTTAGAAGTGTAGTGCTATGTGTAGGACGTCAGTATGCACACCTGCTGGGAGCGTAGAGCTATGTGCAGGCCACCAGAAAGTATACCTGTTGGGAGTGCCGTGCTATGTTTAAGGCGCGAGTTAGTACACCTGTTAGGAGTGCAGTGCTATGTGTAGGACACGAGTATGTACACCTGTTGGGAGTGTAGTACTCTGTGTAGGACTTCAGTAAGTACACTTGTTGGGAGCGTAGTGTGATGTGTAGCACGCCAGAAAGTACACCTGTTAGGAGTGTAGTGCTATGTGCAGGACGCCAGTAAGTACACCTGTTGGGAGAGTAGTGCTATGTGTAGGAAGCCAGGAAGTACACCTGTTGGGAGTGTAGTGCTATTTGTAGGATGCCAGTAAGTACACCTGTTAGTAGTGTAGTGCTACATACAGGACGCCAGTAAGTACACCTTTTAGGAGTGTAGTGCTATGTGTAGGAAACCAGTAAGTGAACCTAATGGGAGTGTAGTTGTATGTGTAGGACACCAGTACGTGAACCAGATGGGAGTGTAGTGCTATGTGTAGGCCACCAGTAAGTACCGATGTTGGAAGTTTAGTACTATGTGTAGGACGCCAGTAAGTACACCTGCTGGGAGTGTAGTGCTATGTGTAGGACACCAGTAAGTACACTTGTTGGGAGTGCAGTGCTATGTGCAATGCGCAGTAAGTACACCTGTTAGGGGTGTAGTGCTATGTGTAGGACCCCAAAATGTACACCTTTTAGACGTGTAATGCTTTGTGTAGGACGCTAGTAAGTACACGTGTTGCGAGTGTAGTGCTATGTGTAGGACTCCAGTATGTAGAGCTGTTCGGAATGTAGTGCTATGTGTAGGACACCAATAAGTACACCTCTTGGGAGTGCACTGCTATGTGTAGGAGGGCAGTAAGTACACCTGCTGGGAGCGTACTGCTATGTGCAGGACACCAATAAGTACACCTGTTCGGATTGCATTGCTATGTTTAAGGCGCCAGTAAGTACACGTGTTAGGAGTGTAGTGCTATGCGTAGGACGCCAGAACGTACACCTGTTGGGAGTGCAGTGCCATGTGTAGGACGCCAGTAAGTACTTCTGATTGGGGTGCAGTGCTATCTGTAGGTCGGCATTAAGTACACCCGTTCGGAGTGTATTGCTTTATGTAGGAGGAATATGAGTACACCTGTTGGGAGTGTAGTTCTATGTGCAGGACGCCCGTGATTACACCCGATTGGAGTGTAGTGCAATGTGTAGGACACCAGAAAGTACACGTTTTGGGAGTGTAGTGTTATGTGTAGGACGTCAGTAAGTACACCTGTTGGAACGGTAGTGCTATGTGTTGGACGCCAATAAGTACACCTGTTGGGAGTGTAGTGCTATGTGAAGGACTCCAGTAAGTGTAACCGTTGGGAGTGTAGTTCTATGTGTAGAATTCCAGTAAGTACACCTTTTTGGAGAGCAGTGCTGTGTGTAGGACGCCAGTAAGTACACCTGTTAGGAGTATAGTGCTATGTATAGGACGCCAGTAAGTACACCTGTTAGGAGTGTAGTGCAATGTGTAGGACACGAGTGAGTACACCTGTTGGGCGTGTAGTGCTATGTTTAGTTCTTCAGTCAGTACACCTCTTGGGAATGTAGTGCCATGTGTACTACGCTAGTAAGTACTCCTGTTGGAGGGTAGTGCTATGTGTAGGAAGCCAGCAAGTACACCTGTTGTGAGTATAGTGCAATGTGTAGGATGCCAGTAAGTACACCTGTTTGGAATGCAGTGCTATGTGCAGGACGCCAGTAAGTACACCTGTTGGGAGTGTAGTGCCATATGTAGGACACCAGTAAGTACACCTGTTGGGAGTGTAGTGCTATTTGTATTATGCCAGTAAGTTCCCCTGTTGGGAGGGTAGTACTATGTGTAGGGCGGCATGAAGTACACCTGTTGGGAGTGTAGTCCTATGTGTAGGGCACCAGTAAGTACCCATGTTGGAAGTTTAGTACTATGTGTAGGACGCCAGTAAGTACACCTGTTGGGAGTGTAGGGCTATGTGTAGGACGGCAGTAAGTACACCTGCTGGGAGTGTAGTGCTATGTGTAGGACACCAGTAAGTACACCTGTTGGGAGTGCATTGCTATGTGTAAGTCGCAGAAAGAACACCTGTTAGGAGTGTAGGGCTATGTGTAGGACGCCAGAACGTACACCTGTTGGGAGTGCAGTGCTATGTGTAGGACGTCAGTAAGTACACTTGATTGGGGTGTTGTGCTATGTGTAGGACGGCAGTAAGCACACCTGTTCGGAGTGTATTGCTATATGTCGGACGCCTGTAAGAACACCTCTTGGGAGTGTAGTGCTGTGTGCAGGACGCCCGTGAGTACATCTGATTGGAGTGTAGTGCTATGTAGGACACCAGTAAGTGCACGTGGTGGGAGAGTAGTGTTATGAGTAGGACGTCAGTAAGTACACCTGTTGGGAGTATAGTGCTGTGGGCAGGACGCCAGTAAGTGTACGTGTTGGAACCGTAGTGCTATGTGTAGGACGCCAGAAAGTACACCTGTTGGGAGTGTAGTGCTATGTGTATGACTCCAGTAAGTACAACTGTTGGGAGTGTAGTGCTATGTGTAGGATTCCAGTAAGTACACCCGTTTGGTGTGCAGTGCTGTGTGTAGGACGCCAGTAAGTACACCTGTTAGGAGTGTAGTGTTATGCGTAGTACGCAAGTAAGTACACCTGTTGGAGGGTAGTGCTATGTGTAGGAAGCCAGCAATTACACCTGTTAGGAGTATACTGCTGCGTGAAGGACGCAAGTAAGTGCACCTGTTGGGACCGTAGTGCTTTGTGTAGGACGCCAGTCAGTACACTTGTTGGGAGTGTAGTGCTATGTTTAGCACTTCAGTAAGTACACCTCATGGGAGTGTAGTGCTATGTGTAGTACCATAGTACGTACACCTCTTGGAGGGTATTGCTATGTGTAGGAGGCCAGAAAGTACACCTGTTGTGAGTATAGTGCTATGTGGAGGACGCCAGTAAGTGCAACTGTTGGAAGCGTAGTGCTATGTGTAGGACGCTAGTAAGTAAACCTGTTGGGAGTGTAGTGCTATATGTAGGACTCCAGTAAGGACTCCTGTTGGGAGTGTAGTGCCATGTGTAGGATTCCAGTAAGTACACCTTTTTGGAATGCAGTGCAATGGGTAGGACGCCAGGAAGTACACCTGTTGGGAGTGTAGTGCTATATGTAGGACGTCAGTAAGTGCACCTGTTGGGAGTGTAGTTCTATTTGTAGGATGCCAGTAAGTACCCCTGTTCATAGTATAGTGCTATGTGTAGGACGCCAGCAAGTACACCTTTTAGGAGTGTAGTGCTTTGTTTTGGAAGCCAGTAAGTACACCTGTTGGGAGTATAGTGCTATGTGTAGGCCACCTGTAAGTACCCCTGTTGGGAATTTAGTACTATGTGTAGGACGCCAGTAAGTACTCTTGTTGGGAGTGTAGTAATATGTGTAGTACGGCAGGAAGTACACCTGTTGGGAGTGTAGTGCAATGTATAGGGCACCAGTAAGTACACATTATGGGTGTTCAGTGCTAAGTATAGGAAGTTAGTAGGTACACCTGATTGGAGTGTATTGCTATGTGTAAGTATACCTGTTGTGAGTGTAGTGCTATGTGTAGGACGCCAGTGAGTATACCTGATGGAAGTGTAGTGCGATGTGAAGGACTCCATTAAGTACACGTGGTGGAGTGTAGAGCTATATGCAGGACGTCAGTAAGTACACCTGTTGTGAGCGTAGTGCTATGTGTAGTACGCTAGTAAGTACACATGTTGGAGGATAGTGATATGTGTAGGAAGCCAGTAAGTGCACCTGTTGGAAGCATAGTGCTATGTGCAGGACGCTAGTAAGTACACCTGTTGGGAGTGTCGTGCTATGTGTAGGACTCCATTAAGTACACCTGTTATGAGTGTAGTGATATATGTAGGATTATAGTAAGCACACCTGTATGGAGTGCAGTGCAATGTGTTGGACGGAAATAAGTACACCTGATGGGAGTTTAGCGCTATGTGTAGGACGCCAGCAAGTATACCAGATGAGAGGGCAGTGCTACGTGTAGGACGAAGGTAAGTACACTTGTTGGGAGTGTAATGCTACGTGTAGGAAATCAGTAAGTTGACCTGTTAGGAGTGTAGTGCTATGTGTAGGACGCCAGTAAGTACACCTGGTGGAACTGTAGTGCTATGTGTAGGACGTCAGAATGGACACCTGTTGGGAGTGTAGTGCTATGTGTAGGACGGGAGTAAGTACACATGTTGGGAGCTTAGTGCGAAGTGTAGGACGCCAGTAAGTACCCATGTTGGGAATGTAGTGCTATGTGTAGGACGCCAGTAAGTACACATGTTGGGAGTGTAGTGCTATGTTCAGGACGCCAGTAAGTACACTTGTTTGGAGTGTAGTGATATGTGCAGGATACCACTCAGTACACCTGTTGGGAGTTTAGTGCTATGTGTAGGACTTCAGTAAGTACACCTGTTGGGAGCGTAGTGCGATGTGTAGTACGCCAGTAAGTACACCACCTGTTGGGAGAGTAGTGCCATATGTAGGAAGCCAGTAGGTACACCTGTTGGGAGCTTAGTGCTGTGTGTAGGACGCCACTAAGTACACCTGTTGGGAGTGTAGTGCTATGTGTAGGACGCAAGTAAGTACACCTGTTGTGAGTGCAGTTCTGTTTGTAGGATGCCAGTAAGTACACCTGTTAGTATTGTAGTGCTATGTGTAGGACGGCAGTAAGTACACCTTTTAGGAGTGCAGTGCTATGTGTTGGAAGCCAGTAAGTACACCTGATGGGAGTGTAGTGCTATGTGTAGGACACCAGCAACTACACCTGTTGGGAGTGTAGTGCTACGTGTAGGACGCCAGTAAGTACACCTGCTGGGAGTCCAGTGCTATGTGTAGGACGTCAGTAAGTACACCTCATTGGAGTGTAGTGCTATGTGTAGGACGCCAGAACGTACATCTGTTGGACTGCAGTGCTATGTGTTGGACGTCAGTAAGTACACCTGATTAGAGGGTAGTGCTATGTGTAGGAAGCCAGCAATTACACCTGTTGGGAGTGTAGTGCTATGTGTAGGACACCAGTGAGTACACCTGGAAGGATTGTAGTGCTATGTGTAGGACGCCAGTAAGTACACCTGTTGGGAGCGTAGTGCGATGTGTAATACGCCAGTAGGTACACCTGTTGGGAGAGCAGTGCTACGTGTAGGAAGCCAGTAAGTACACCTGTTGGGAGTGAAGTGCTATGTGTAGGACGCCAGAACGTAAACCTGTTGGGAGTGCAGTGCTATGTGCAGGACGCCAGTAAGTACAACTGTTTGGAGTGTATTGCTATGTGAAGGACGCCTGTAAGTACACCTGTTGTGAGTGTGCTATGTGAAGGAAGCCAGCGAGTATACCTGATGGAAGTGTAGTGCGATGTGTAGGACTCCAGTACGTTCACGTGGTGGCGTGTAGAGCTATATGCAGGACGTCAGTAAGTACACCTGTTGTGAGCGTAGTGCTATGTGTAGTACGCTAGTAAGTACACATGTTGGAGGATAGTGATATGTGTAGGAAGCCAGTAAGTGCACCTGTTGGAGGCATAGTGCTATGTGTAGGACGCTAGTAAGTACACCTGTTTGGAGTGTCGTGCTATGTGTAGGACTCCAGTAAGTACACCTGTTATGAGTGTAGTGCTATATGTAGGATTATAGTAAGCACACCTGTATGGAGTGCAGTGCTATGTGTTGGACGGCAATAAGTACACCTGATGGGAGTTTAGTGCTATGTGTAGGACGCCAGCAAGTATACCTGATGGGAGTGCAGTGCTACGTGTAGGACGGCAGTAAGTACACTTGTTGGGAGTGTATTGCTATGTGTAGGAAATCAGTAAGTAGACCTGTTAGGAGTGTAGTGCTATGTGTAGGACGCCAGTAAGTACATCTGGTGGAAGTGCAGTGCTATGTGTAGGACGTCAGAATGTACACCTGTTGGGAGTGTAGTGATATGTGTAGGACGGGAGTAAGTACACATGTTGGGAGCTTAGTGCGAAGTGTAGGACGCCAGTAAGTGCACATGTTGGGAATGTAGTGCTATGTGTAGGACGCCAGTAAGTACACATGTTGGGAATGTAGTGCTATGTGCAGGACGCCAGTAAGTACACTTGTTTGGAGTGTAGTGATATGTGCAGGACTCCACTAAGTACACCTGTTGGGAGTTTAGTGCTATGTGTAGGACTTCAGTAAGTACACCTGTTGGGAGCGTAGTGCGATGTGTAGTACGCCAGTAGGTACATCACCTGTTGGGAGAGTAGTGCTATATGTAGGAAGCCAGTAGGTACACCTGTTGGGAGCTTAGTGCTGTGTGTAGGACGCCACTAAGTACACCTGTTGGGAGTGTAGTGCTATGTGTAGGACGTAAGTAAGTACACCTGCTGTGAGTACAGTTCTGTTTGTAGGATGCCAGTAAGTACACATGTTAGTAGTGTAGTGCTATGTGTAGGACGGCAGTAAGTACACCTTTTAGGAGTGCAGTGCTATGTGTTGGAAGCCAGTAAGTACACCTGATGGGAGTGTAGTGCTATGTGTAGGACACCAGCAAGTGCACCTGTTGGGAGTGTAGTGCTACGTGTAGGACGCCAGTAAGTGCAACTGTTGGGAGTGCAGTGCTATGTGTAGGACGCCAGAAAATACACCTTTTAGAAGTGTAGTGCTATGTGTAGGACGCCAGTAAGTACACTTGTTGCGAGTGTAGTGCTATGTGTGGGACGCCAATAAGTACACCTGTTGGGAGTGCATTGCAATGCGTAGGACACCAGTAGGCACACCTGTTGGGAGTGTAGTGCTATGTGCAGAACGCCCGAAGAACACCTGTTGGGAGTGTAGTGCTATGTGTAGGACGCCAGTAAGTTCACCTGATGGCAGTGTAGTACTATGTGTAGGGTGGCGTGAAGTACACATGTTCGGACTGTATTGCAATGTCCAGGGCACCAGAAAGTACCCATGTTGGGAGTTTAGGACGCCAGTAAGTACACCTGTTGGGGGTGTCGTTCTATGTGAAGGACGGCAGTAAGTACACCTGCTGGGAGTGTAGTGCTAGGTGTTGGACGCCAGTAAGTACACCTCTTGGGAGTGTAGTGCTATGTGTAGTACACCAGAAAGTACACCTTTTACAAGTGTAGTGGTATGTGTGGGGCGCCAGTAAGTTCACTTGTTGCGCGTGTAGTGCTGTGCGCGGGACGCCAGTAAGTACACATGTTGGGAGTGTAGTTCTATGTGTAGGACACCAGTAAGTACACCTGTTTGGAGTGTAGTGCTATGTGTAGGATGGCAGTAAGTACACCTGTTCTGAGTGTATTGATATGTGTAGGACGCATCTAAGTACACTTGTTGGGAGTGTAGTGCTATGTGCAGGACGCCAGTGAGCACACCTGATTGGAGTGTAGTGCTATGTGTAGGACACCAGTAAGTAGACGTGGTGGGAGTGTAGTGCTATGTGTTGGACGTCAGTAAGTACATCTGTTGGGAGCGAAGTGCTATAGGTAGTGCGCTAGTAAGTACACCTGTTGGGAGTGTAGTGCTACGTGTGGGAAGCCAGCAAGTACACCTGTTGGGACTATAGTGCTATGTGTAAGACGCCAGTAAGTACTCCTGTTGGGTGTGTAGTTCTATGTGCAGGGCGCCAGTAGGTACACCACCTGTTGGGAGAGTAGTGCTATATGTAGGAAGCCAGTAGGTACACCTGTTGGGAGCTTAGTGCTGTGTGTAGGACGCCAGTAAGTACACCTGTTGGGAGTGTAGTGCTATGTGTAGGACGTAAGTAAGTACACCTGTTGTGAGTGCAGTTCTGTTTGTAGGATGCCAGTAAGTACACCTGTTAGTAGTGTAGTGCTATGTGTAGGACGGCAGTAAGTACACCTTTTAGGAGTGCAGTGCTATGTGTTGGAAGCCAGTAAGTACACCAGATGGGAGTGTAGTGCTATGTGTAGGACACCAGCAAGTGCACCTGTTGGGAGTGTAGTGCTACGTGTAGGACGCCAGTAAGTACAACTGCTGGGAGTGCAGTGCTATGTGTAGGACGCCAGAAAATACACCTTTTAGAAGTGTAGTGCTATGTGTAGGGCGTCAGTAAGTACACTTGTTGCGAGTGTAGTGCTATGTGTGGGACGCCAATAAGTACACCTGTTCGGAGTGCATTGCTATGCGTAGGACAGCAGTAGGCACACCTGTTGGGAGTGTAGTGCTATGTGCAGAACGCCCGAAGAACACCTGTTGGGAGTGTAGTGCTATGTGTAGGACGCCAGTAAGATCAACTGATGGCAATGTAGTACTATGTGTAGGGTGGCGTGAAGTACACATGTTCGATTCGAACTGTATTGCAATGTGTAGGGCACCAGAAAGTACCCATGTTGGGAGTTTAGGACGCCAGTAAGTACACCTGTTGGGGGTGTCGTTCTATGTGAAGACGGCAGTAAGTACACCTGCTGGGAGTGTAGTGCTAGGTGTTGGACGCCAGTAAGTACACCTCTTGGGAGTGTAGTGCTATGTGTAGGACACCAGAAAGTGCACCTTTTACAAGTGTAGTGGTATGTGTAGGGCGCCAGTAAGTTCACTTGTTGCGCGTGTAGTGCTGTGTGCGGGACGCCAGTAAGTACACATGTTGGGAGTGTAGTTCTATGGGTAGGACACCAGTAAGTACACCTGTTTGGAGTGTAGTGCTATGTGTAGGACGGCAGTAAGTACACCTGTTCTGAGTGCATTGCTATGTGTAGGACGCATGTAAGTACACTTGTTGGGAGTGTAGTGCTATGTGCAGGACGCCAGTGAGCACACCTGATTGGAGTGTAGTGCTATGTGTAGGACACCAGTAAGTACACGTGGTGGGAGTGTAGTGGTATGTGTAGGACGTCAGTAAGTACATCTGTTGGGAGCGAAGTGCTATAGGTAGTACGCTAGTAAGTACACCTGTTGGGAGTGTAGTGCTATGTGTAGGAAGCCAGCAAGTACACCTGTTGGGTCTATAGTGCTATGTGTAAGACGCCAGTAAGTACACCTGTTGGGTGTGTAGTTCTATGTGCAGGGTACCAGTAAGTACCCCTGTAGGGAGTGCAGTGCTATGTGTAAGGCGCAAGTAAGTACACCTGTCAGGAGCGTAGTGCTATGTGTAGCCCGCCAGAACTTACATTTGTTGGGAGTGCAGTGCTATGTGTAGGACGTCAGTAAGTACACCTGATTGGGGTGTAGTGCTATGAGTAGAACGGCAGTAAGTACACCTGTTCGGGGTGGATTGCCATGTGTAGGACGCCTGTAATTACACCTGTTGCGAGTGTTCTGCTATGTGTAGGAGGGCAGTGAGTACACCTGCTGGGAGTACAGTGCTATGTGTAGGACATCAGTAAGTACACCTCATTGGAGTGTGGTGCTATGTGTAGGACGCCAGAACGTACATCTGTTGGACTGCAGTGCTATGTGTTGGACGTCAGTAAGTACACCTGATTAGAGGGTAGTGCTATGTGCAGGAAGCCAGCAAGTACACCTGTTGGGAGTGCAGTGCTACGTGTAGGGCACCAATGAGTACACCTGGAAGGATTGTAGAGCTATGTGTAGGGCGCCAGTAAGTACACCTGTTGGGAGTGTAGTGCTATGTGTAGGCCTTTAGTAAGTACACCTGTTGGGAGCGTAGTGCGATGTGTAGTACGCCAGTAGGTACACCTGTTGGGAGAGCAGTGCTATGTGTAGGAAGCCAGTAAGTACACCTGTTGGGAGTGAAGTGCTATGTGTAGGACGCCAGAACGTAAACCTGTTGGGAGTGCAGTGCTGTGTGTTGGGCGTCAGCAAGTACACCTGATTGGAGTGTAGTGCTATGTGTAGGACAACAGTAAGTACACGTGGTGGGAGTGTAGTGCTACGTGTAGGCCATCATTAAGTACACCTGTTGGGAGCGTAGTGCTATGTGTAGTACGCTAGTAAGTACACCTGTTGGAGGGTATTTCAATGGCTAGAAAGCCAGTAAGTACACCTGTTGAGAGTGTAGTGCTATGTGTAGGACGCCAGTAAGTGCACCTGTTGGAAGCGGAGTGCTATGTGTAGGGCGCCAGTAAGTACACCTGTTGGGATTGTAGTGCTATGTGTAGGACTCCAGTAAGTACACCTGTTGGGCGTGTTGTGCTATGTGTTGGTTCCCAGTACGTACACCTGTTTGGAGTGCAGTGCTATGTGTTGGACAGGCAATAAGTGCACATGTTGGGAGTGTAGTTCTTTGTGTAGGACGTCAGTAAGTGCACCTGTTGGAAGCGTTGTGCTATGTGTAGGACGCCAGTCAGTACACCTGTTGGGAGTGTAGTGCTATGTGTAGGGCTCCAGTAAGTACATCTGTTGGGAGTGTAGTGCTATGTGTAGGACACTAATAAGTACACCTGTTAGGAGAGTAGTGCTATGTGTAGGAGGGCTGTATGTACACTTGCTGGAAGCGTAGTGCTATGTGAAGGACACCAGAAAGTACACCTGTTGAGAGTGTAGTGCTATGTGTAGGATTCCAGTAAGTACACCTGTTGGGAGTGTAGTGCTAAGTGTTGGTTTCCAGTACGTACACCTGTTTGGAGTGCAGTGCTATGTGTTGGACTGCAATAAGTACACATGTTGGAAGTGTAGTGCTATGTGTAGAAAGCCAGTAAGTACACCTGTTGGGAGCTTAGTGCTATGTGTAGGACGCCAGTAAGTACACCTGTTGGGAGTGTAGTGCTATTTGCAGAATGCCAGTAAGCACACCTTTTAGAAGTGTAGTGCTAAGTGTAGGGCGCCAGTAAGTACAGTTGTTGCGAGTGTAGTGCTATGTGTAGGACGCCAGTAAGTATACCTTTTTAGGAGTGTAGTGCTACGTGTTGGAATCCAATAAGTACACCGGATGGGAGTGTAGTGCTATGTGTAGGACACCAGTAAATACACCTGTTGGGAGTGTAGTGCTATGTGTTGGACGCGAGTAAGTACACCCGTTGGGAGTGAATTGCTATGTGTAGGATACCAGAAAGTACACCTTTTACAAGTGTAGTTGTATGTGTAGGACGCCGGTAAGTACACTTGTTGCGAGTGTAGTGCTGTATGTGGGACGCCAGTAAGTACACGTGTTTGGAGTGTAGTGCTATGTGTATGAGGGCAGTAAGTACACCTGCTAGGAGCGTAGAGCTATTTGCAGGACAACAGTAAGTACACCTGTTGGTAGTGCAGTGCTATATGTAAGCCGCAAGTAAGTACATCTGTTAGGAGAGTGGTGCTATGTGCAGCACGCCAGAACGTGCACCTGTTGGGAGTGCAATGCTATTTGAAGGACGTCAGTAAGCACACCTGATTGGAGTGTACTGCTATGTGTAGGATGTCAGTAAGTACACCTGTTCGAAGTGTATTGCTATGTGTAGGACTACGCTCCTAGCAGGTGTACTTACTGGGGCCTTACACATAGCCCTGCACTCCGAACAGGTGTACTTACTGGTGTTCTGTACATAGCACTACGTTCCCAGCAGGTGTACTCACTGCCCTCCTACACATAGCACTACACTCCCAACAGGTGTACTTACTGGTGTCCCACACACAGCACTGCACTCTCAACAAGTGTACTTACTGGCGTCCTACACATACCACTTCTAAAAGGTGCACTTTCTGGTGTCCTTCACATAGCACGACACTCCCAACAGGTGTACTTACTGGCGTCCTACGCATAGTACTAAACTCCCAACATGGGTACTTTCAGGTGCCCTACACAAAGCATTGCATTCCCAACAGGTGTACTTTATTTCGTCCTACACATAGTACCACATTCCCATCAGGGGAACTTACTGGCGTCCTACATATAGCACTACACTCAAAACAGGTGTACTTACTGGCGTCCCACACATAGCACTACACTCGCAACAAGTGTACATACTGGCGTCCTACACATAGCACTACACTTCTAAAAGGTGTATTTTCTGGCGTCCTACACATAGTACTTCACTCCCAACAGGTGTACTTACTGGCGTCCTACACATAGCGCTACACTCCCAACAGGTGTACTTGCTGTTGTCCTACACATAACACTACACTTCCATCAGGTGTACTTACTGGCTTCCAACACATAGCACTACACTCCACCAGCTGCACTTACTTTCGTAATACACATAGCACAACACTCCTAACAGGTGTACTTACTGGCGTCGTACACATAGCACTACGCTCCCAACATGTGTACTTACTCTCGTCCTACACAGAGCACTACACTCCCACCAGCTGTACTTAATTTCGTACAGGTGTATTTACTGAGGTCCTACACATAGCACTGCACTCCCAACAGGTGTACTCAGTGGTGTTCTACACATAGCACTACCTCCAAACAGGTGTATTTACTGGCGTCCTACACATAGCAATACAATCCCACCAGGTGTCCTTACTACCGTCCTACACATAGCACTACGCTCCCAACATGTGTACTTACTCTCGTCCTACACATAGCACTACATTCCCACCAGCTGTACTTACTTTCGTAATACACATAGCACTACACTCCTAACAGGTGTACTTACTGATGTCCTACACATAGCATTACACCCCGACAAGTGTACTTATTGCCGTCCAACGCATAGCACTACACTCCCAACAGGTGTACTTACTAGCGTCCTACACATAGCACTACTCTCAAAACAGGTGTACTTACTGTCGTCCAACACACAGCACTGCACTCCAAACAGGTGTACCTACTGGAATCCAACGCATAGCACTACACTCCCAACAGATGTCCTTGCTGGAGTCCTACACATAGCACTACACTCCCAACAGGTGTACTTACTGGCGTCCTACACATAGCACTACGGTTCCAACAGGTGCACTTACTGGCGACCTGCACACAGCACTATACTCCCAACAGGTGTACTTACTGACGCCGTACACATAACTCTACACTCTCACCACGTGTACTTACTGGTGTCCTACACATAGCACTACAGTCCGTGTCCTACACAGAGCACTACAGTCCAATCAGATGTACTCACGGGCGTCCTACAAACAGCACTACACTCCCAACAGGTGTACTTACAAGCGTCCTACATATAGCAATACACTCCAAACAGGTGTTCTTACTGCCGTCCTACACATAGCACTACACCCCAATCAGGTGTACTTACATGCGCCTTAAATATAGCACTGCACGCCCAACAGGTGTACTTATTGGTGTCCTACACATAGCACTACATTCCAAAGAGGTGTACATACTGGCGTCCTACACATAGCACTACACTCGCAAGAAGTGTACTTACTGGCATCCTACACATAGCAGTACACTTCTAAAAGGTGTATATTCTGGAGTCATACACATAGCACTACACTCCTAACAGGTGTACTTACTGCGCCTTACACATAGCACTGCACTCTCAACAGATGTACTTACTGGTGTTCTACACATAGTACTACATTCCCAACATGTGAATTTACTGGCGTCCTACACACAGCACTATACTCCCAACAGGTGTACTAAGTGGAGTTCTGCACATAGCACTACAATACCAACAGGTGTACTTACTGGTGTCCTACACATAGCACTACACTCCCAACAGGTGTACTTACTTCCGTCCCTCACATAGCACTATACTCGCAACAAGTCTACTTACAGGCGTCCTACACATAGCACTACACTTCTAAAAGGTGTTCTTTCTGGCGTCCTACACATAGCACTACACTCCCAACAGGTGTACGTACTGGCGTCCTACACATAGCACTACACTCCCAACACGTGTGCTTACTGGTGTCCTACACATAGCACTACACTCCTATCAGGTGTACTTACTGGCTTCCAAAACATAGCAATACACTCCTAATAGGTGTAGTTACTGGCGTCCTACACATAGCACTACACTACTCACAGGCGTGCTTACTAGCATCCGACAAATGGCACTACACTCACTACAGGTGTACTTACTGGCGTCCTTCATATAGCACTACACTCCCTACAGGTGTACTTGCTGGCATCCTACACATAGCACTAAGCTCCCATCAGGTGTGCTTACTGGCTTCCCACACATGGCACTACTCCCCCAACAGGTGGTGTACCTACTGGCGTACTAAAGATCACACTACATTCCCAAGAGGTGTACTTACTGAGGTCCTACACATAGCACTACACTCTAAACAGGTGACTTAGTGGTGATCTACGCATAGCACTACACTCCAGACAGGTGTATCTACTGGTGTCCTACACATAGCAATACCCTCTGACCAGGTATCCTAACTGGCGTCCTGCACATAGCACCACGCTCCCAACATGTGTACTTACTCCCGTCCTACACATAGCACAACACGCCCAACAGGTGTACTTACTGACGTCCTACACATAGCACTACACTCCCACCAGCTGTACTTACTGTCGTTCTACATATAGCACTACACTCCTAACAGGTGTACTTACTGATGTCCTATACATAGCATTACACTCCCAACAGGTTACTTACTGCCGTCCTACACATAGCAGTACACTTCCAACAGGTGTACTTACTAGCGCCCTACGCATAGCACTACACTCCCAACAGGTGTACTTACTAGAATCCAACACATAGCACTACACTCCCAACAGATATACTTATAGGAGTCCTACACATAGCACTACGCTTCCAACAGGTGCACTTACTGGCGTCCAACACCTAGCACTACACTCCCAGCAGGTGTAATTACTGCCGTCCTTCACATAGCCCGACACTCCCAACAGGTGTACTTACTGTCGTCCTACACATAGTACAAAACTTCCAACATGGGTACTTAATGGTGCCCTACACATAGCACTACACTCCCAACAGGTGTACTTCATGCCGTCCTACACATAGGACTAAGCTCCCAACAGGTGAACTTACTGGCGTCCTACACGTAGCACTACACTACCAACTGATGTACTTACTGGCGATTTGCACATAGCACTACACTCCCAACAGGTGTGCCTACTGGTGTCCTACACATAGCACTACACTCCCAGCAGGTGTACTTACTGGCGTCCCAAACATAGCTCTACACTCGCAACAAGTGTACTTACTGGCGACCTACACATAGCACTCACTTCTAAAAGGTGTATTTTCTGGCGTCCTACACATAACACTACACTCTCAACAGGTGTATTTACTGGCGTCCTACACATAGCACTACCCTTCCTACAGGTGTACTTGCTGGTATCCTACACATTGTACTACACTCCCATCAGGTGACTTACTGGATTCCAACACATAGCACTACACTACTAACAGGTGTACTTACTGGCATCCTACAAATAGAACTGCACTCCCAACAGGTGTACTTACTTGCGTACTACACATAGTACTACACTCCCCAACAGGTGTACTTACTGGTGTCCTACACATCGCATTACCCTCCCAACAGGCGTGCTTACTGAAGTCCTACACATAGCACTACACTCCCAACAGGTGTACTTGGTGGTGTCCTGCACATATCACTACACTCCAAACAAGTGTACTTACTGGCGTCCTACACATAGCACTACATGCCCAATATGTGTACTTACTGGCGTCCAACACTTCGCACTACGCTCCCAACATGTATACTTATTCCCGTCCTACACATAGCGCTACACTCCCAACAGGTGTACTTGGTGGTGTCCTGCACATATCACTACACTCCAAACAAGTGTACTTACTGGCGTCCTACACATAGCACTACATGCCCAATATGTGTACTTACTGGCGTCCTACACTTCGCACTACGCTCCCAACATGTATACTTACTCCCGTCCTACACATAGCACTACACTCCCAACAGGTGTACTTGGTGGTGTCCTGCACATATCACTACACTCCAAACAAGTGTACTTACTGGCGTCCTACACATAGCACTACATGCCCAATATGTGTACTTACTGGCGTCCTACACTTCGCACTATGCTCCCAACATGTATACTTACTCCCGCCCTACACATAGCACTACACTCCCAACAGGTCTACTTACTTATTTCCTACACATGACATTACACTCCCAACAGGTGTACTTACTGCCGTCCTGCACATAGCACTACACTCCTAAAAGGTGTTGTGTAATACCTTTGAATTAATTGTTCGGTTAGATTGGTTAATGGGAATTATGCTGGCATTTACTTTTTTAACTGAATAATACTTTATTAAATTTATTCAAATTTGAGGGTTAAGCAGGGCTAATAAAATCTAAATTTACTTTTTTTTTAATTTTGCCTGAAACTAAAAAGGGTTAATGTCTTAAGATCAGAAAGTTACATGTGATTGTGGCGTAGGTGGCGCTTTTAATCAAAGGTGTGTAATTTGGTCAGGTGAAAAATAACTGAAGTTGACGCGATGGACAGCTGATGACACTAGTTAATAAGTCAGTTTTGAAATGTAAAATGTCTGAGCTTCGAGTTATGCGGCAACAAGCTGATAAGTATACTGAACATTTGAGACTTCGTTGCATACACTCCATATACAATTCGTCTGATATGTCTGCAAGTGGTGTTACTAGAGTGTGCCGAAGGACAGGTATACATGTTATTATTTGTCGCCATCAGAGCGGACTTCAGCTATCGACACACAATAGTTTTTCGTGGTCAACCGAGCGTTACTGACTCTATTCATCTGTTTGATGACGCAACATACTATCACCGATTTACATTTATGGTCTATGAGAACGATACTCTGATGTTTGTAAAATTGATGATCTTTATGAGTTTCGAGTCGATGGCATTCAAATATTGATGCGGAGCACCAGTCACCGAATTCTATATGGAATGCACAGTTTTCTTTGAGATATTTTCGAGATTCGAGAATTGAGAATTAGATGCTCAAAATTCAAATTACAAGTTGAGAGTGTGCAACGAGCTCGAGAGACAAGTCGCGTAAAATCCAGGCCTGGTAATTTGACAAAACGTATGACGTCATTGCATAAATAATAATTATCTTCAAATGCGCCACAATCAAAAACCCAATTTTACCCTCAGTAGGACAATAGACTTAGAACTGTGAAATAAATATAGCACCCTTGCTACCCAGATGCCCCATGTTGGTGAATTTGGGAATTTAGTATGTATGGTGACCCGAAAGTGCCAACAATAGACATTCATTTTGTACATGTGTAAATACGTTCATGCAATTAAAATTCATAAATCATCAGTGGTTTTGAATTTCTTCAGTGAATTTGAGTGGAAATTTTGAGAACCTAAGGAATATTGTTACAAAGGTGTACATACTGTCGTCCTACACATAGCACTACACTCCCATCAGGTGTACTATACTCCAAACAGGTTTTCTTACTGGAATCCTACACATAGTACTACACTCCCAACAGGTGTACTCACTGAAGTCCAACACATAGCGCTACACTCCCAACAGGTGTACTTACTGGCGTGCTACACATAGCACCACCCTCCAATAGGTGTACTTACCAGCGTACTACATATAGCACTACGCTCCAACAGGTGTTCCTACTAACGTCCTACATATAGGACTACACTACCAGCAGGTGTTCATACTGGTGTCCTACACATAGCACTACACTCCTAACAGGTGTACTTACTGATGTCCTATACATAGCATTACACTCCCAACAGGTGTACTTACTGCCGTCCTACACATAGCACTACATTCCTAACAGGTGTACTTACTAGCGTCCTACACATAGCACTACACTTCCAACAGGTGTACTTACTAGAATCCAACACATTGTACTACACTCCCAACAGATATAATTATAGGAGTCCTACACATAGCACTACGCTTCCAACAGGAGCACTTACTGGCGCCCTACACATAGCACTACACTCTCAACATGTGTACTTACTGGCTTCCTACACATAGCAAAACCCTTCAACAGGTGTACATACTAGCACTACAATCCTACCAGGTGTACTCACTGGTGTCCTACACATAGCACTACACTCCCAACAGGTGTACTGACTGGCGTCCTACACATATTACTATAGTCCCATCAGGTGTACTTGCTGGCTTTCTACACATAGCACTATCCTCCAACAGGGGTACATACTAGCACTACAATCCTACCAGGTGCACTCACTGGTGTCCTACACATAGCACTACACTCCGAACAGGTGTTCTTACTGCCGTCCTACACATAGCACTACACTCCAATCACGTGTACTTACTGACGTCCAACACATAGCTGGGAACGTAGTGCTATGTACAGAACACCAGTAAGTACACCTGTTCGGAGTGCAGGGCTATGTGTAAGGCCCCAGTAAGTACACCTGCTAGGAGCGTAGTGCTATATGTAGGACGCCAGAACGTACACCTATTGGGAGTGCAGTGCTATGTGAAGGACGTCAGTAAGCACACCTGATTGGAGTGTACTGCTATGTGTAGGATGTCAGTAAGTACACCTGTTCGAAGTGTATTGCTATGTGTAGGACGCATGTAAGTACACTTGTTGGTAGTGTAGTGCTATGTGCAGGGCGCCAGTGAGTACACCTGATAGGAGTGTAGTACTATCTGTAGGACACCATCAAGTTCACGTGGAGGGAGTGTAGTGCTATGTGTAGGACGTCAGTAAGAACACCTGTTGGGAGCGAATAGGTAGTACACCTGTTGGGGGGTAGTGCTATGTGTAGGAAGCCAGCAAGTACACCTGTTGGGACTATAGTGTTATGTGTAAGACGCCAGAAAGTACACCGGTTGGCAGTGTAGTCCTATGTCTAGGACACCAGAAAGTACACCGTTTAGAAGTGTAGTGCTACGTGTAGGGCGCTAGTAAGCGCACTTGTTGCGAGTGTAGTGCTATGTGTGGGACGCCAGTAAGTACACCTGTAGGGTGTGTAGTGCTATGTGCAGGGCACCAGTAAGTACACGTGTTGGGAGTGCAGTGCTATGTGTAAGGCGCAAGTAAGTACACCTGTTAGGAGCGTAGTGCTATGTGTAGCACGGCAGAACGCAGACTTGTTGGGAGTGCAGTGCTATGTGTAGGACGTCAGTAAGTACACCTGATTGGAGTGTAGTGCTATGTGTAGAACGGCAGGAAGTACACCTGTTCGGAATGCATTGTAATGTGTCGGACGCCTGTAAGTACACCTGATTGGAGTGTAGTGCTATGTGTAGGGCACAAGTAAGTACACGTGGTGGGAGTGTAGTGCTATGTGCAGGATGTCAGTAAGTACACATGTTGGGTGTGTAGTGCTATGTGCAGGGCACCAGTAAGTACACCTGTTGGGAGTGCAGTGCTATGTGTGAGGCGCAAGTTAGTACACCTGTTAGGAGCGTAGAGCTATGTGTAGCACTCCAGAACGTACACTTGTTGGGAGTGCAGTGCTATGTGTAGGACGTCGGTAAGTACACTTAATTGGAGTGTAGTGCTATGTGTAGAACGGCAGTAAGAACACCTGTTCGGAGTGTTCTGCTATGTGTGGCACGCCAGTGAGTACACTTGATTGGAGTGTAATGCTATGTGTAGGACACAAGTAATTACACGTGGTGGGAGTATAGTGCCATGAGTAGGATGTCAGTAAGTACACCTGCTGGGAGCGAAGTGCTGTATGTACTACGCGAATGAGTACACCTGTTGGTGGGTAGTGCTATGTGTAGGAAGCCAGAATGTACACCTGTTGGGAGTGTAATGCTATGTGTAGGACACCAGTGAGTACACCTGGTAGGATTGTAGTGCTATGTGCGGGACGCCAGTAAGTACAAGTGGTGGGATTGTAGCGCTATGGCTAGGACATCAGTAAGTACACCTGTTGGGAGCGTAGTGCTATGTGTAGTACGTTAGTAAGTACACATGTTGGAGGGTAGTGATATCTGAAGGAAGCCAGTAAGTACACCTGTTGGGAGTGTAATGCTATGTTTAGGACCCCAGTAAGTGCACCTGCTGGACGCGTAGTGCTATGTGTAGGACGTCAGTTAGTACACCTGTTGGGAGTGTAGTGCTATGTGTAGGACTCCAGTAAGTACACGTGTTGGGAGTGTAGTGCTATGTGTAGAATTCCAGTAAGCACACCTGTCTGGAGTGCAGTGCTACGTGTAGGACGCCAGTAAGTTCACCTGTTAGGATTGTAGTGCTATGCGTAGGACGCCTATAAGTACACCTGTTGGGAGTGTAGTGCTATGTGTAGGATGCCAGTAAGTACACCTGATTGGAGAGTAATGCTATGAGTAGGACACCAGTAGGTACACGTGGTGGGAATGTAGTGCTATGTGTAGGACGTTAGTTAGTACACCTGTTGGGAGCGTAGTGCTAAGTCTAGAAAGCCAGTAAGTACACCTGTTGGGAGTGTAGTGCTACGTGTAGGGCGCCAGTAAGTGCACCTGTTGGAAGCGGAGTGCTATGTGTAGGACGCCAGTAAGTACACCTGTTGGGAGTGTAGTGCAATGTGTTGGTTTCCATTAAGTGCACCTGTTTGGAGTGCAGTGCTATGTGTTGGACGGCAATAAGTACACATGTTGGGAGTGTAGTGCTATGTGTAGGACACCAGTGAATGCACCTGTTAGACGCGTAGTGCTATGTGTAGGATGCCTGTTAGTACACCTGTTGGGAGTGTAGTGCTATGTGTAGGACTCCAGTAAGTACACCTGTTGGTAGTGTAGTGCTATGTGTTGATTTCCAGTGAGTACACCAGTTTGGAGTTCAGTGCTATGTGTTGGACTGCAATAAGTACACGTGGTGGGAGTGCAGTGCTATGTGTAGGACGGAAGTAAGTACACCTCCTGGGAGTGTAGTGACATGTGTAGGACACCAGTAAGTACACCTGTTGGGGTGCAGTGCTATGTGTAGGACGCCAGAAAGTACACCTTTTAGAAGTGTAGAGCAATGTGTTGGACGTCAGCAAGTACACTTGTTGCGGGTGCAGTGCTATGTGTAGGACGCCAATAAGTACACCTGTTGGGAATGTAGTACTATGTGTAGGACACTAGTAAGTACACATGTTAGGAGAGTAGTGCCATGTGTAGGAGGGCAGTATGTACACCTGCTGGAAGCGTAGTGCTATTTGCAGGATACCAGAAAGTGCACATGTTGGGAGTGCCGTGCTATGTTTAAGACGCCGGTTAGTACACCTGTTAGGAGTGCAGTGATATGTGTAGTACACCAGCATGTACACCTGTTGGGAGTGTAATGCTATGTGTAGGAAGCCAAGAAGTGCACCTGTTGGGAGCTTAATGCTATATGTTGGACGCCAGTAAGTACACCTGTTAGTAGCGTAGTGCTGCATGTAGGACGCCAGTAAGTACACCTTTTAGGAGTGTAGTGCTATATGTAGTAAGCCAGTAAGTAAACCTGTTGGGAGTGTAGTGCTATGTGTAGGACACCAGCAAGAATAGCAGATGGGAGTGTAGTGCTATGTGTAGGCCACCAGTAAGTACCCATGTTGTAAGTTTAGTACTATGTGTAGGACGCCAGGAAGTACACCTGTTGGGGGTGTAGTGCTAAGTGTAGGACGGCAATAAGTACACCTGCTGGGGGTGTAGCGCTATGTGTAGGACACCAGTAAGTACACCTGTTGCCAGTGCAGTGGTATGTGTAAGGCGCAGTAAGTACACCTGTTAGGTGCGTAGTGCTATGTGTAAGACGCCAGAATGTACACCTTTTAGAAGTGTAGTGCTCTGTGTAGAACGCCAGTAAGTACACTTGTTGCGAGTGTAGTGCTATGTGCAGGACGCCAGTATACACAGCTGTTGGGAATGTAGTGCTATGCGTAGGACACCAATAAGTACACCTGTTGGGAGTGTGGTGTTATGTGTAGGAGGGCAGTAAGTACACCTGCTGGGAGCGTAGTGCTATGTGCAGGACACCAGTATGTACACCTGTTGGGACTGCAGTGCTATGTTTAAGGCGCCAGTAAGTACACCTGTTAGGAGAGTAGTGCTATGTGTAGGACGTTAGTAAGTACACCTGTTGGGAGCGTAGTGCTAAGTGTAGTACGATAGTAATTACAGCTGTTGGAGGGTAGTGCTATGTGTAGGACGCCAGCAAGCGCACTTGTTGGAAGCTTAGTGCTATGTGTAGGACGCCAGTAAGTACACCTGTTGGGGGTGTAGTGCTATGTGTTGGTTTCCTGTAAGTGCACCTGTTTGGAGTGCAGTGCTATGTGTTGGACGGCAATAAGTACACCTGATGGGAGTTTAGTGCTAAGTGTCGGACGCCAGCAAGTATACATGATGGGAGTGTAGTGCTACGTGTAGGACGGCAGTAAGTACACGTGTTGGGAGTTTAAAGCTATGTGAAGGAAATCAGTAAGTAGCCCTGTTAGGAGTGTAGTGCTATGTGTAGGACGCTAGTAAGTACACCTGGTATGATTGTAGTGCTATGTGTAGGACGTCAGAATGTACACCTGTTGGGAGTGTAGTGCTATGTGAAGGACGGGAGTAAGTACACATGTTGGGAGCTTACTGCGAAGTGTAGGACGCCAGTAAGTACTCATGTTGGGAATGTAGTGCTATGTGTAGGACGCAAGTAAGTACACATGTTGGGAATGTAGTGCAATGTGCAGGACGCCAGTAAGAACACTTGTTTGGAGTGTAGTTATATGTGCAGGACACCACTAAGTACACCTGTTGGGAGTTTAGTGCTATATGTAGGACTTCAGTAAGTACACCTGTTGGGAGCGTTGTGCGATGTGTAGTACGCCAATGGGTAGACCACCTGTTGGGAGAGTAGTGCTATATGTAGGAAGCCAGTAGGTACACCTATTGGGAGCTTAATGCTATGTGTAGGACGCCAGTAAGTACACTTGTTGTTGTGGGAGTGTAGTGCTATGTGTAGGATGCAAGTAAGTACACCAGTTGTGAGTGCAGTTCTGTTTGTAGGATGCCAGTAAGTTCACCTGTTAGTAGAGTAGTGCTATGGGTAGGACGGCAGTAAATACACCTTTTAGGAGTGCAGTGCTATGTGTTGGAAGCCAGGAAGTACACCTGATGGGAGTGTAGTGCTATGTGTAGGACACCAGCAAGTACATCTGTTGGGAGTGTAGTGCTACGTGTAGGACGCCAGTAAGTATACCTGTTGGGAGTGCAGTGCTATGTGTAGGACGCCAGAAAATACACCCTTTAGAAATGTAGTGCTATGTGTAGGACGTCAGTAAGTACACTTGTTGCGAGTGTAGTGCTATGTGTGGGACGCCAATAAGTACACCTGTTGGGAGTGCAGTGCTATGCCTAGGACACCAGTAGGCACACCTGTTGGGAGTATAGTGCTATGTGCAGAACGCCCGTCAGAACACCTGTTGGGAGGGTAGTGCTATGTGTAGGAGGCCAGTAAGTTCACCTGATGGCAATGTAGTACTATGTGTAGGACGACATGACGTACCCATGTTCGGAGTGTATTGCTTTGTGTAGGGCACCAGAAAGTACCCATGTTGGGAGTTTAGGACGCCAGTAAGTACACCTGTTGGGAGTGTCGTGCTGTGTGAAGGACGGCAGTAAGTACACCTGCTGGGAGTGTAGTGCTAGGTGTTGGACGCCAGTAAGTACACCACTTGGGAGTGTAGTGCTATGTGTAGGACACCAGAAAGTACACCTTTTATAATTGTAGTGGTATGTGTAGGACGCCAGTAAGTACACTTGTTGCGAGTGTAGTGCTGTGTCTGGGACGCCAGTAAGAACACCTGTTTGGAGTGTAGAGCTATGTGTAGAAGGGCAGTGAGTACACCTGCTGGAAGCGTAGTGCTATGTGCAGGACACCAGTAAGTACACCTGTTGGGAGTACAGGGCTATGTGTTAGGCTCCAGTAAGTACACCTGTTAGGAGCGTAGTTCTATGTGTAGGACGCCAGAACGTACACCTGTTGGGAGTACAGTGCTATGTGTAGGACGTCAGTAAGTACACCTGATTGGAGTGTAGTGCTATGTGTAGAACGGCAGTAAGTACACCTGTTCGTAGTGGATTGCCATGTGTAGGACGCCTGTAAGTACACTTGTTGGGAGTGTTCTGCTATGTGTAGGACGCCAGTGATTACACCTGATTGGAGTGTAGTGCTATGTGTAGGACACAAGTAAGTACACGTGGTGGGAGTGTAGTGCTATGTGTAGGACGTCAGTAAGTACACCTGTTGGGAGCGAAGTGCTGTATATACTGCGCTAGTGAGTACACCAGTTGGAGGGTAGTGCTATGTGTAGGAAGCCCCAGGTACACCTGTTGGGGGTGCAGTGCTATGTGTAGGACGCCAGTAAGTACACCTGTTGGGAGTGTAGTGCTATGTGTAGGACTTCAGTAAGTACATCTGTTGGGAGCGTAGTGCGATGTGTAGTACGCCACTAGGTACACCTGTTGGGAGAGCAGTGCTATGTGTAGGAAGCCAGTAATTACACCTGTTGGGAGTGCAGTGCTATGTGTAGGACGCCGGAACGTAAACCTGTTGGGACTGCAGTGCTGTGTGTAGGACGTCAGTAAGTACACCTGATTGGTGTGTAGTGCTATGTGTAGGACAACAGTAAGTACACGTGGTGGGAGTGCAGTGCTATGTGTAGAACGCCAGTAAGTGCACCTGTTGGAAGCGTAGTGCTATGTGTAGGACGCCAGTCAGTACACCTGTTGGGAGTGTAGTGCTATGTGTAGGACTCCTGTAAGTACACCTGTTGGGAGTGTAGTGCTATGTGTTGGTTTCCAGTACGTACACCTTTTTGGAGTGCAGTGCACATGTTGGGAGTGTAGTGCTATGTGTAGAAAGCCAGTAAGTACGCCTGTTGGGAGCTTAGTGCTATGTGTCGGACGCCATTTAGTACACCAGTTGGGAGCTTAGTGCTATGTGTAGGACGCCAGTAAGTACACCTGTTGGGAGTGTAGTGCTATTTGTTGAATGCCAGTAACTACACCTTTTAGAAGTGTAGTGCTAAGTGTAGGGCGCCAGTAAGTACGGTTGTTGCGAGTGTAGTTCTATGTGTAGGGCGCCAGTAAGTATACAATTTAGGAGTGTAGTGCTATGTGTTGGAAGCCAGTAAGTACATCGGATGGGAGTGTAGTGCTATGTATAGGACACCAGTAAGTACACCTGTTGGTAGTGTAGTGCTATGTGTAGGACGCGAGTAAGTACACCCGTTGTGATTGTAGTGCTATGTGTAGGACACCAGAAAGTACACCTTGTACAAGTGTAGTTGTATGTATAGGACGGCAGTAAGTACACCTGTTGGGAGTGTAGTGCTATGTGTAGGACACCAGTAAGTAGGACGCCCGAAAGAACACCTTTTAGAGGTGTAGTGCTAAGTGTAGTGCGCCAGTAGGTACAGTTGTTGCGAGTGTAGTGCTATGTGTTGGGCACCAACAAGTACCCAGGTTGGGAGTTTAGTACTATCTGTAGGACGCCAGTAATTACACCTGTTGGGAGTGTAGTGCAATGTGTAGGGCGGCAGTAAGTACACCTGCTGGGAGTGTAGTGCTATGTGTAGGTCGCCAGAACGTACATCTGTTGGGAGTGCAGTGCTATGTGTTGGACGTCAGTAAGCACACCTGATTGAATTTTAGTGCTATGTGTAGGACGGCGGTAAGTACAACTGTTAGGAGTGTAGTGTTATGTGTAGGACGCCGGAAAGCACACCTTTTAGAAGTGTAGGTCTTTGTGTAGGACACCAGTAAGTACAACTGTTGGGAGTGTAGTGCTATGTGTCGGAGTGCAGTAAGTACACCTGCTGGGAGCGTTGTGCTATGTGTAGGACACCAGTAAGTACACCTGTTATGAGTGTAGTGCTATGTGCAGGTCGCCAGAATGTACACCTGCTGGGAGTGCAGTGCTATATGTAAGACGTCAGTAAGTACACCTGATTGGAGTGTAGTGTTATCTGTAGGACACAAGTAAGGTCACGTGGTGGGAGTGTACTCCCATATGTAGAGCGTCAGTAAGTAGACCTGTTGGGAGCGTAGTGATATGTGGAATACGCTAGTAAGTACACCTGTTGGAGGGTAGTGCTATGTGTAGAAAACCAGCAAGTACACCTTTTGGGAGTACAGTGCTATGTATAGGACGCCAGTAAGTGCACCTGCCGGAAGCGTAGTGCTGTGTGTAGGACTCCAGTACGTACACCTGTTGGGATTGAGGTGCTATGTGTAGGATTCCAGTAAGTACCCATGTTTGGAGTGAAGTGCTATGTGTAGGACGCAGTAAGTACACCTGTTGGAAGTGTAGTGCTATGTGTAGGACACCAGTTAGTACACCTGTTAAGAGTGTAGTGCTATGTGTAGGACGCCAGTAAGTACACCTGTTGGGAGTGTAGTGCTATGTGTAGGACACCAGAAAGTACACCTTTTACAAGTGTAGTGGTATGTGTAGGACGCCAGTAAGTTCACTTGTTGCGAGTGTAGTTCTGTGTGTTGGACGCCAGTAAGTACACCTTTTGGGAGTGTAGTGCTGTGTGTAGGCCACCAGTAAGTACACCTGTTTGGAGTGTAGTGCTATGTGTTGGAGGGCAGTGAGTACACCTGCTGGGAGCGTAGTGCTATGTGCAGGACACCAGTACGTACACGTGTTGGGAGTGCAGGGCTATGTGTAATGCGCCAGTAAGTACCCCTGTTAGGAGCGTAGTGCTATGTGCAGGATTCCAGAACGTACACCTGTTGGGAGTGCAGTGCGTCAGGACGTCAGTAAGTACACCTGATTGGAGTGTAGTGCTATGTGTAGGACGGCAGTAAGTACACCTGTTCGGAGTGTATTGCTATGTGTAGGACGCATGTAAGTACGGTTGTTGGGAGTGTAGTGCTATGTGTAGGACGCCAGTGAGTACACCTGAGTGGAGTGTAGTGCTATGTATAGGACACCAGTAAGTACACGTGGTGGGAGTGTAGTGCTATGTGCAGGACGTCAGTAAGTACATCTGTTGGGAGCGAAGTGCTATAGGTAGTACGCTAGTAAGTACACCTGTTGGAGGGTAGTGCTATGTGTAGGAAGCCAGCAAACAACAGCTGTTTGGACTATAGTGCTATGTGTAAGACGCCAGAAAGTACACCGGTTGGGAGTGTAGTGCTATGTGAGTACACCTGATGGGAGTGTAGTGCTATGTGTAGGACTCCAGTAAGTACACCTATTGGGATTGAGGTGCTATGTGTAAGATTCCAGTAAGTACAACTGTTTGGAGTGCAGTGCTATGTGTAGGACGCCAGTAAGTACACCTGTTGGGAGTGTAGTGCTATGTGTAGGACACCAGTAAGTAAACCTGTTGGGAGTGTAGTGCTATGTGTAGGACACCAGTGAGTACACCTGTTAAGAGTGTAGTGCTATGTGTTGGACGCCAGTACGTACACCTGCTGGAAGTGAAGTGCTATGTGTAGGACTTCAGTAAGTAAACCTGTAGGGAGCTTAGAGCGATGCGTGGTACGCCAGTAGGTACACCTGTTGGGAGAGTAGTGCTATGTGTAGGAAGGCAGTAAGTACACATGGTGGGAGCTTAATGCTATGTGTTCGACGCTAGTAAGTACACCTGTTGGGAGTGTAGTGTTATGTGTAGGACGCCAGTAAGTACGCCTGTTTGGAGTGTAGTGCTATCTGTAGGATGCCAGTAAGTACACCAGTTAGCAGTGTAGTGTTATCTGTAGGACACCAGTAAGTACACCTTTTAAAAGTGTAATGCTATTCGTAGGAAGGCAGCAAGTCCACCTCATGAGAGTGTAGTGCTACGTGTAGGACACCATTAACTCCACCTGTTAGGAATGTAGTGCTATGTGTTGGACGCCAGTGAGTACACCTATTGGGAGTGTAGTGCTATGTGTAGGACGCCAGAAGGTACACCTTTTAGAAGTGTAGTGCTATGTGTAGGACGCCAGAAAGTACACTTGTTGCGAGTGTAGTGCTAGGTGTGGGACGACAGTAAGTACAAATGTTAGGAGTGTAGTGCAATGTGTAGGACACCAGTAAGTACACCTGGTAGGATTGTAGTGCTATGTGCGGGACGCCAGTAAGTACAAGTGGTGGGATTGTAGCGCTATGGCTAGGACATCAGTAAGTACACCTGTTGGGAGTGTAGTGCTATGTGCAGAACGCAAGTAAGTACACCTGTTGGAAATGCAGTGCTATGTGTAGGATGTCAGTAAGTTCACCTGTTGGGAGTGTAGTACTATGAGTAGGACGGCATGAAATACACCAGTTGGGAGTGTAGTGCTATGTGTAGGGCACCAATAAGTACCCATGTTGGGAGTTTAGTACTCTGTGTAGGACGCCAGTAAGTACACCTGTTGGAGGTGTAGTGCTATGTGTAGGACGGCAGTAAGTACACCTGTTTGGAGTGTAGTGCTATGTGTAGGACACCAGTAAGTACACCTGTTGGGAGTGCAGTGCTATGTGTAAGCCGCCAGTAAGAGTACCTGTTAGGAGAGTAGTGCGATGTGTAGGACGCCAGAACGTACACCTGTTGGGAGTGCAGTGCTATGTGTAGGACGTCAGCAAGTACACGTGATTGGATTGTAGTGCTATGTGCAGGACGACAGTAAGTACACCTGTTAGGAATAGAGTGCTATGTGCAGGAGATCAGTCAGTACACCTTTTGGGAGTGTAGTGAGATGTGCTGAACTCCAGAAAATGCACCTTTTAGAAGTGTAGTGCTATGTGTATGGCGCAAGTATGTACACTTGTTGCGAGCATAGTGTTATGTGTGTGACGCCAGTAAGTACACCTTTCGGGAGTGTAGTGCTATGTGTAGGACACCAGTAAGTACACCTGTTGGGACTGTAGTGCTATGTGCAGAACGCGAGTAAGTGCACCTGTTGGGAGTGTAATGTTATGTGTACGACGCCAGTAACTTCACCTGTTGGGAGTCTTGTACTATGTGTAGTACGGCAGGAAGTACACCTGTTGTGGGTGTAGTGCAATGTGTAGGGCACCAGTAAGTACACATGTTGGGAGTTTAGTGCTATGTGTAGGACGCCAGTAAGTACACCTGTTGGCAGTGGAGTGCTATGTGCAGGAGGGCAGAAAGTACACCTACTTGTAGAGTAGTGCTATGTGCAGGACACCAGTAAGAACACCTGTTAGGAGTGTAGTGCTATGTGTAGGACGCCAGAACGTACACCTGTTGGGCGTGCAGTGCTATGTATAGGGCGTCAGTAAGTACACCTGATTGGAGTGCAGGTCTAGGTGTTGGATGGCAGGAAGTACACCTCATCGGAGTATATTGCTATGTGTAGGACGCCTGTAAGAACACCTGTTGGGAGTGTAGTGCCACGTGTAGGTCGCCAGTGCGTACACCTGATTGGAGTGTAGTGCCATGTGTAGGGCACCAGTAAGTACACGTGTTGGGAGTGTAGTGCAATATGTAGGACGTCAGTAAGTACACTTGTTGGTAGCGTAGTTCAATGTGTATTACGCTAGTAAGTACACCTGTTGGGGGTAGTGATATGTGCAGGAAGCCAGTAAGTACACATGTAGAGAGTGTATTGCTGTGTGTAGGACGCCAGTAAGTGCACCTGTTGGGAGAGTAGCTCTATGTGTAGGACATCAGTAAGTACACCTGATTCGAGTGTAGTGATATGTGTAGGGCACCAGTAAGTACACGTGGTCTCAGTGTAGTGCTATGTGTAGGAAGTCAGTAAGCACTCCTGTTGGGAGAGTAGTGCTATGAGTACGATTCCAGTAAGTATACTTGTTTGAAGTGCAGTACTATGTGTAGGAAGCCAGTAAGTACACCTGTTAGTAGTGTAGTGCTATGTGTGGGACGCCAGTAAGTTCACCAGTTGGGAGAGTAGTTCTATGTGTAGGACGCCAGGAAGTACACCTGATTGGAGTGTAGTGCTATGTGTAGGACACCAGTAAGTACACTTGGTGGGAGTGTAGTTCTATGTGTAGGACGTTAGTAAGTACACCTGTTGGGAGCGTAGCGGTATGTGTAGTACGCTAGTAAGCACACCTGTTGGAGGTTAGTGCTATGTGTAGGAAGCCGGGAAGTACACATGTTGGTAGTGTAGTGCTATGTGTAGGGCTCCAGTAAGTACACCTGTTGGATGTGTAGTGCTATGTGTAGGGCTCCAGTAAGTACACCTGTTGGATGTGTAGTGCTATGTGTAGGATTCCAGTAAGTACACCTGTTTGGAGTGCAGTGCTATGTGTAGACGCCAGTACGTGCACATGTTAGGAGTGCAGTGCTATGTGTAGGACGCCAGTAAGTACACCTGTTGGAAGTGTAGTGCTATGTGTAGGGCGCCAGTAAGTAAACCTGATTGGAGTGTAGTGCTATGTGTAGGGCACCAGTAAGTACACGTGGTCGGAGTGTAGTGCTATGTGTAGGACGTCAGTAAGCACACCTGTTGGGAGCGTAGTGCTATGTGTAGTACGCTAGTAAGTACACCTCTTGGAGGGTAGTGCTATGTGTAGGAAGTCAGTAAGTACACATGTTGGGTGTGTAGTGCAATGGGCAGGACGCCAGTAAGTGCACCTGTTGGATGCGTAGTTCTATGTGTTGGACGCCAGTTTGTATACCTGTTGGGAGTGTAGTGCTATGTGTAGGACTCCAGTAAGTACACCTGATGGGAGTGTAGTGCTATGTGTATGATTCCAGTAAGTACACCAGTTTGGAGTGCAATGCTGTGTATAGGACGCCAGTAAGTACACCTTTAGGAGTGTAGTGCTATGTGTTGGACGCCATCATAGTGTAAGTGCTATGTGTAGGAAGCCTGTAAGTACACCTGTTGGGAGCTTAGTGCTATGTGTAGGACGCCAGTATGTAGACCTGTTGGGGGTGTAGTGCTATTTGTAGGATGCCAGTAAGTACACCTATTAGTAGTTAAAGTGTTATGTGTAGACGTCAATAAGTACACCTTTAGGAGTGTAGTGCTATGTGTTGGACGCCAGTAAGTACACCTGATGGGAGAGCAGTGCTATGTGTAGGACACCAGTAAGTGCATCTGTTAGGAGTGTAGTGTTATGTTTAGAACGCCAGTAAGGATACCTGTTGGCAGTGTGGTGGTATGTCTAGGACACCAGTAAATACACCTGTTGGGAGCGCAGTGATATGTGTAGTGCGCTAGTAAGTACACCTGTTGGGAGTGCAGTGCTATGTGTATCCCGGTAGAGAGTAGAGCTGTTGGAAGCGTAGTGCTATGAGTACATCGCCAGTAAGTACACCTGATGGGTGTGAAGTTCTATGTGTAGGACTCCAGTAAGTACACCTGTAGGGAGTGTAGTGCTATGTGTAGGATTCCAGTAAGTACGCCTGCTTGGAGCGTACTGCTATGTTTAGGACACCAGTAAGTTCACCTGTTGGGATTGTAGTGCTATGTCTAGGACGCCAGTAAGTACACATGTTTCGAGGGCAGTGCTATGTGTAGGACCCACCAGTACGTCCATCTGTTAGGAGTGTAGTGCAATGTGTAGGACGCCAGTAAGTACACCTGTTTGAAGTGTAGTGCCATGTGTAGGACGTCAGTAAGTACACATGTTGGCAGTATAGTCCTATGTGTAGGATGCCAGTAAGTACACCTGTTGGGAGAGTAGTGCTATGTGTTGGAAGCCAGTAAGTACTCCTGTTTGGAGTGTAGTGCTATGTGTAGGACGCCAGGGAGGACACCTCTTGGGAGTGTAGTGCAATGTGTAGGATGCCAGTAAGTACAACTGTTTGAAGTGTAGTCCTACGTGTAGGACTTCAGTAAGTACACCTGTTAGGAGTGTAGTGCTAAGTTTCGGACGCCAATAAGAACACCTGTGTGGAATGTAGTGCTATGTGTCGGACGCCAGTAAGTACACCTGTTAGGAGTGTAGTGTTATGTGTTTGACGCCAGTAAGTACACCTGTCGGGAGTGAAGTGTTATGTGTAGGACGGCAGTAAGTACACCTGTTGGGAGTGTAGTGGCATGTGCAGAACACCAGAAAGTACATTGGTGGGGAGTGTAGTGCTATGTGTAGGACGCCAGTAAGTACGCCTGTTTGGAGTGTAGTGCTATGCGTAGGACGCAAGTAAGTACACCTTTGGGGAGCTCAGAGCTATGAGTAGGACGGCATAAAGTACACCTGTTGGTAGTGTGGTGCTATGTGTAGAACCACTAAGTTCAACGGTTAGGAGTGTAGTGCTATTTGTGGGACGCCAGTAAGTTCACTTGTCGGGAGGCTAGTTCTATGAGTAGAACGCCTGGAAGTACACCTGAATGGAGTGTAGTGCTATGTGTAGGACACCAGTAAGTACACTTGGTGAGAGTGTAGTGCAATCTGTAGGACGTTAGTAAGTACACCTGTTGGGGGCGTAGCGCTATGTGTAGTAGGTTAGTAAGCAAACCTGTTGCAGGTTAGTGCTATGTGTAGGAAGCCAATAAGTACTCCTGTTGGGAGTGTAGTGCTATGTGTAGGGCATCAGTAACCCTGTTGGGAGTGTAGTGCTATGTGTAGGATTTCAGTAAGTACACCTGTTTGGAGTGCAGTGCTATGTGTAGAACGCCAGTACCTACACCTGTTAGGAGTGTAGTGCTATGTGTAGGACGCCAGTAAGTACACCTGTTGGAAGTGTAGTGCTATGTGTAGGGCGCCAGTAAGTACACATGACTGGAGTGTAGTGCTATGTGTAGGGCACCAGTAAGTACACGTGGTCGGAGTGTAGTGCTATGTGTAGGACGTCAGTAAGCACACCTGTTGAGAGCGTAGTGCTGTGTGTAGTACGCTAGTAAGTACTCCTCTTGGAGGGCAGTGCTATGTGTAGGAAGTCAGTAAGTACACATGTTGGGTGTGTAGTGCGATGTGCAGGACACCAGTAAGTGCACCTGTTGGAAACGTAGTGCTATGTGTTGGACGCCAGTATGTACACCTGTTGGGAGTGTAGTGCTGTGTGTAGGTCTCCAGTAAGTACACCTGATGGGAGTGTAGTGCTATGTGTATGATTCCAGTAAGTTCACCAGTTTGGAGTGCAGTGCTATGTACAGGACGCCAGTAAGTACACCTTTAGGAGTGTAGTGCTATGTGTTTGACGCCAACATAGTGTAAGTGCTATGTGTAGGACGCCAGTATGTAGACCTGTTGGGGGTGTAGTTCTATTTGTAGGATGCCAGTAAGTGCACCTGTTAGTATTTAAAGTGATATGTGTAGACGCCAATAAGTACACCTTTCGGAGTGTAGTGGTATGTCTTGGACGCCAGTAAGTACACCTGATGGGAGTGCAGTGCTATGTGTAGGACACCGGTAAGTACATCTGTTAGGAGTGTAGTGTTATGTTTAGGACGCCAGTAAGTACACCTGTTGGGAGTGTAGTGCTATGTGTAGGACTCCAGTAAGTACCCCTTTTTGGAGTGTAGTACTATATGTAGGACTGCAGAAAGTACACCTGTTGGGAGTGTAGTGCTATGTGTAGAAAACCAGGAAGTACACCTGTTGGGAGTGTAGTGCTATGCGTAGAACGTCAGCAAAATGCAGCTGTTCGAAACGTAGTGCTATGTGTAGGTCGCCAGTAAGTACACCTGATGGGAGTAAAGTCCTATGTGTAGGACTCCGGAAAGTACACCTGTTTGCAGTGTAGTGATATGTGTAGCACGCCAGTAAGTACACCTGTTGGGTGTAGTGCTATGCGCATAACGCCAGCAAGTGCACCTGTTAGGAGTGTACTGCTATTTGTAGGACGCCAGTAAGTACACCTGTTTGGAGCGTAGTGCTATGTGTAGCACGCCAGTAAGTACACCTGTTGTGAGTTTATTGCAATGTGTAGGACGCCAGTAAGTACACCAGTTGGGAGTGTAGGGCTATGTGTAGGACGCCAGTAAGTACACACGTTGGGAGTGTAGTGCTATGTGAAGCACGCCAGTAAGTACACCTATTGGGAGTCTAGTGCTATGTGTAGGACGGCAGTAATTACACCTTTTGGGAGTGTAATGCTATGTGTTGGACACCAGTAAGTTCACCTGTTAGGAGTTTAGTGCTATGTGTAGGACGACAGTAATTACACCTGTTGGGGGTGTAGTGCTATGAGTAGGACACCAGTAAGTACACCTGTTGGGTGTGCAGTGCTATGTGTAAGGCCACAGTAAGAACACCTGTTAGGAGTGTAGAGCTATGTGTAGGTTGCCAGTACGTACTCCTGGTGGGAGTGTAGTGCTATGTGTAGGACGTCAGTAAGTACACCTGTTGGGAGTGTAGTGTTATGTGTAGGACGGGAGTAAGTACACATGTTGGGAGCGTAGTGCTGTGTGTAGGGCGCCAGTAAGTACACCTGTTCGGAGTGTATTGATATCGGTAGGACGCCTGTAAGTACACATGTTGTGAGTGTAGTGCTATATGTAGGACGCCAGTAAGTACACCTGTTTGGAGTGTAGAGCTATGTGTGGGACGTCAGGAAGTACACCTGTGGGGAGTGTAGTGATATGTGTAGGACACCAGTAAACACACCTGTTGGGAGTGTAGTGCTATGTGTAGATCGTCAGTAAGTGCACCTGCTGGGAGCGTAGCGCTATGTGTAGTACGCAAGTAGGTACTCCTTTTGGGAGGGTAGTGCTATGTGTATGACGCCAGTAAATACACCTGTTGCGAACGCATTGATATGTGTAGTGCGCTAGTAAGTACACCTGTTGGGAGTGCAGTGCTATGTGTATCTCGGTATTGAATACAGCTGTTGGAAGCGTAGTGCGTGCTATGTGTAGACCCCCAGTAAGTACACCTGAAGGGTGTGAAATTCTATGTGTAGGAGGCCAGTAAGTACACCTGTTGGGAGTGTAGTGCTATGTGGAGGATTCCAGTAAGTACGCCTGTTTGGTGCGTACTGCTATGTTTAGGACACCAGTAAGTTCACCTGTCGGGATTGTAGTGCTATGTCTAAGACGCCAGTAAGTACACCTGTTGCGAGGGTAGTACTATGTGTAGGACGCCAGTAAGTACACCTGATAGGAGTGTAGTGCAATGTGTAGGACGCCAGTAAGTACACCTGTTTGAAGTGTAGTGCCATGTGTAGGACGTCAGTAAGTACACCTGTTTGAAGGGTAGTGCCATGTGTAGGACGTTAGTAAGTACACATGTTGGGAGTGTAATCCTATGTGTAGGATGCCAGTAAGTACATCTGTTGGGAGAGTAGTGCTATGTGTAGGACGCCAGTAAGTACTCCTGTTTGTAGTGTAGTGCTATGTGTAGGACGTCAGTAAGTTCACCTGTTGGGAGCGTAGTGCTATGTGTAGTACGCTAGTAAGTACTCCTCTTGGAGGGTAGTGCTATGTGTAGGAAGTCAGTAAGTACACATGTTGGGTGTGTAGTGCAATGTGCAGGTCGCTAGTAAGTGCACCTGTTGGAAACGTAGTGCTATGTGTTGGAAGCCAGTATGAACACCGGTTGGGAGTGTAGTGCTATGTGTAGGTCTCCAGTAAGTACACCTGATGGGAGTGTAGTGCTATGTGTATGATTCCAGTAAGTACACCAGTTTGGAGTGCAGTGCTGTGTATAGGACGCCAGTAAGTACACCTTTAGGAGTGTAGTGCTATGTGTTTGACGCCAACATAGTGTAAGTGCAATGTGTCGGACGCCAGTATGTAGACCTGTTGGGGGTGTAGTGCTATTTGTAGGATGCCAGTAAGTGCAACTGTTAGTAGTTAAAGTGATGTGTGTAGCCGCCAATAAGTACACCTTTAGGAGTGTAGTGGTATGTGTTGGACGCCAGTAAGTACACCTGATGGGAGTGCAGTGCTATAAGTAGGACACCTGTCAGTGCATCTGTTAGGAGTGTAGTGTTATGTTTAGGTCGCCAGAAAGTACACCTGTTGGGAGTGTAGTGCTATGTGTAGGACTCCAGTAAGTACCCCTTTTTGGAGTGTAGTACTATATGTAGGACTGAAGGAAGTACACCTGTTGGGAGTGTAGTGCTATGTGTAGGAAACCAGGAAGTACACCTGTTGGGAGTGTAGTGCTATGCGTAGAACGTCAGCAAATGCAGCTGTTTGAAGCGTAGTGCTATGTGTAGGTCGCCAGTAAGTACACCTGATGGGAGTGAAGTGCTACGTGTAGGACTCCGGAAAGTACACCTGTTTGCAGTGTAGTGATATGTGTAGCACGCCAGTAAGTACACCTGTTGGGGTGTAGTGCTATGCGCATAACGCCAGCAAGTGCACCTGTTAGCAGTGTACTGCTATTTGTAGGAAGCCAGTAAGTACACCTGTTTGGAGCGTAGTGCTATGTGTAGCACGCCAGTAAGTACACCTGTTGGGAGTGTAATGCAATGTGTAGGACGCCAGTAAGTACACCAGTTGGGAGTGTAGGGCTATGTGTAGGACGCCAGTAAGTACACCCGTTGGGAGTGTAGTGCTATGTGAAGCACGCCAGTAAGTACACCTGTTGGGAGTGTAGTGCTATGTGTAGGACGGCAGTAAGTTCACCTGTTGGGAGTGTAATGCTATGTGTTGGACACCAGTAAGTTCACCTGTTAGGAGTTCAGTGCTATGTGTAGGACGACAGTAAGTACACCTGTTGGGGGTGTAGTGCTATGAGCAGGACACCAGTAAGTACACCTGTTGGGAGTGCAGTGCTATGTGTAAGGCCACAGTAAGAACACTTGTTAGGAGTGTAGTGCTATGTGTAGGTTGCCAGTACGTACTCCTGGTGGGAGTGTAGTGCTATGTGTAGGACGTAAGTAAGTACACCTGTTGGGAGTGTAGTGCTATGTGTTGGACGGGAGTAAGTACACATGTTGGGTGCGTAGTGCTGTGTGTAGGACGCCAGTAAGTACACCTGTTCGGAGTGTATTGCTATCGGTAGGACGCCTGTAAGTACACATGTTGTGAGTGTAGTGCTATATGTAGGACGCCAGTAAGTGCACCTGTTTCGAGTGTAGAGCTATGTGTAGGACGTCAGGAAGTACACCTGTGGGGAGTGTAGTGATATGTGTAGGACACCAGTAAGTACACCTGTTGGGAGTGTAGTGCTATGTGTAGATCGTCAGTGAGTGCACCTGTTGGGAGCGTAGTGCTATGTGAAGTACGCAAGTAGGTGCTCCTTTTGGGAGGGTAGTGCTATGTGTATGACGCCAGTAAATACACCTGTTGGGAACGCAGTGATATTTGTAGTGCGCTAGTAAGTACACCTGTAGGGAGTGCAGTGCTATGTGTATCTCGGTAGTGAATACAGCTGTTGGAAGCGTAGTGCTATGTGTAGACCGCCAGTAAGTACAACTGAAGGGTGTGAAATTCTATGTGTAGGACGCCAGTAAGTACACCTGTTGGGAGTGTAGTCCTATGTGTAGGATTCCAGTAAGTATGCCTGTTTGGAGCATACTGCTATGTTTAGGACACCAGTAAGTTCACCTGTTGGGATTGTAGTGCTATGTCTAGGACGCCAGTAAGTACACCTGTTGCGAGGGTAGTGCTATGTGTAGGACGCCAGTAAATACACCTGATAGGAGTGTAGTGCAATGTGTAGGACGCCAGTAAGTACACCTGTTTGAAGTGTAGTGCCATGTGTAGGACGTCAGTAAGTACACATGTTGGGAGTGTAGTCCTATGTGTAGGATGCCAGTAAGTACACCTGTTGGGAGAGTAGTGCTATATGTAGGACGCCAGTAAGTACTCCTGTTTGGAGTGTAGTGCTATGTGTAGCACGCCAGTAAGTACACCTGTTGGGAGTGTAGTGCAATGTGTAGGACGCCAGTAAGTACAACTGTTTGAAGTGTTGTGCTATGTGTAGGACGTCAGGAAGTACACCTGTTAGGAGTGTAGTGCTATGTGTAGGACGACAGAAAGAACACCTGTGTGGAGTGTAGTGCTATGTGTCGGACGCCAGTAAGCACACCTGTTAGGAGTGTAGTGTTATGTGTTGGAAACCAGTAAGTGCACCTGTCGTAAGTGAAGTGTTATGTGTAGGACGGCAGTAAGTACACCTGTTCGGAGTGTAGTGGTATGTGCAGAACACCAAAAAGTACACTGGTTGGGAGTGAAGTGCTATGTGTAGGGCGCCAGTAAGTACGCCTGTTTGGAGTGTAGTGCTATGCGTAGGACGCAAGTAAGTTCACCTTTTGGGAGTGTAGAGCTATGAGTAGGACGGCATAAAGTACACCTGTTGGTAGTGTAGTGCTATGTGTAGGACACCACTAAGTACACCGGTTAGGAGTGTAGTGCTATGGATGGACGCCAGTAAGTTCACCTGTTGGGAGTGTAGTTCTATGTGTAGGACGCCAGGAAGTACACCTGATTGGAGTGTAGTGCTATGTGTAGGACACCAGTAAGTACACTTGGTGGGAGTGTAGTGCTATGTTTAGGACGTTAGTAAGTACACCTGTTGGGAGCGTAGCGCTAAGTGTAGTACGCTAGTAAGCACACCTGTTAGAGATTAGTGCTATGTGTAGGAAGCCAGTAAATACACCTGTTGGGAGTGTAGTGCTATGTGTAGGGCTCCAGTAAGTACAGCTGGTGGGAGTGTAGTGCTATGTGTAGGATTCCAGTAAGTACGCCTGTTTAGAGTGCACTGCTATGTGTAGAACGCGAATACGTACACCTGTTAGGAGTGTAGTTCTATGAGTAGGACGCCTGTAAGTACACCTGTTGGAAGGGTAGTGCTATGTGTACGAAACCAGTAAGTACACGTGGTCGGAGTGTAGTGCTATGTGTAGGACGTGAGTAAGCACACCTGTTGGGAGCGTAGTGCTATGTGTAGTGCGCTAGTAAGTACAGCTCTTGGAGGGTAGTGCGATGTGCAGGAAGTCAGTAAATACACATGTTGGGTGTGTAGTGCAATGTGCAGGACGCCAGTAAGTGCACCTGTTGGAAGCGTAGTGCTATGTGTAGACCGCCAGTAAGTACACCTGAAGGGTGTGAATTCTATGTGTTGGACGCCAGTTTGTACACCTGTTAGGAGTGTAGGTGCTATGTGTAGGACTCCAGTAAGCACACCTGATGAGAGTGTAGTGCTATGTGTATGATTCCAGTAAGTGTACACCAGTTTGGAGTGCAGTGCTATGTATAGGACGCCACTAAGTACACCTTTAGGAGTGTAGTGCTATGTGTTGGACGCCAACATAGTGTAAGTGCTATGTGTAGGAAGCCAGTAAGTACACCTGTTGGGAGCTTAGTGCTTTGTGTAGGTCGCCAGTATGTAGACCTGCTGGGGGTGTAGTGCTATTTGTAGGTTGCCAGTAAGTACACCTGTTAGTAGTTAAAGTACTATGTGTAGACGCCAAAAAGTACACCTTTAGGAGTGTAGTGCTATGTGTTGGGCGCCAGTTAGTACACCTGATGGGAGTGCAGAGCTATGTGTAGGACACCAGTAAGTGCATCTGTTAGGAGTGTAGTGCTATGCGTAGAACGTCAGCAAATGCAGCTGTTCGAGGCGTAGTGCTATGTGTAGGTCGCCAGTAAGTACACCTGATGGGAGTGAAGTGCTATGTGTAGGACTCCGGAAAGTACACCTGTTTGCAGTGTAGTGATATGTGGAGCACGCCAGTAAGTACACCTGTTGGGTGTAGGGCTATGCGCATAACGCCAGCAAGTGAACCTGTTAGGAGTGTACTGCTATTTGTAGGACGCCAGTAAGTACACCTGTTTGGAACGTAGTGCTATGTGTAGCATGCCAGTAAGTACACCTGTTGGGAGTGTAATGCAATGTGTAGGACGCCAGTAAGTACACCAGTTGGGAGTGTAGGACTATGTGTAGGACGCCAGCAAGTACACCCGTTGGGAGTGTAGTGCTATGTGAAGCACGCCAGTAAGTACACCTGTTGGGAGTGTAGTGCTATGTGTAGGACGGCAGTAAGTACACCTGTTGGGATTGTAATGCTATGTGTTGGACACCAGTAAAGTCACTTGTTAGGAGTTTAGTGCTATGTGTAGGACGACAGTAAGTACACCTGTTGGGGGTGTAGTGCTATGAGTAGGACACCAGTAAGTACACCTGTTGGGAGTGCAGTGCTATGTGCAAGGCCACAGTAAGAACACCTGTTAAGAGTGTAGAGCTATGTGTAGGTTGCCAGTACGTACTCCTGGTGGGAGTGTAGTGCTATGTGTAGGACGTCAGTAAGTACACATGTTGGGAGTGTAGTGCTATGTGTAGGACGGGAGTAAGTACACATGTTGGGATCGTAGTGCTGTGTGTAGGACGCCAGTAAGTACACCTGTTCGGAGTGTATTGCTATCGGTAGGACGCCTGTAAGTACACATGTTGTGAGTGTAGTGCTATATGCAGGACGCCAGTAAGTACACCTGTTTGGAGTGTAGAGCTATGTGTGGGACGTCAGGAAGTACACCTGTGGGGAGTGTAGTGATATGTGTAGGACACCAGTAAGTACCCCTGTTGGGAGTGTAGTGCTATGTGTAGATCGTCAGTAAGTACACCTGTTGGGAGCGTAGCGCTATGTGTAGTACGCAAGTAGGTACTCCTTTTGGGAGGGTGGTGCTATGTGTATGACGCCAGTAAATACACCTGTTGGGAACGCAGTGATATGTGTAGTGCGCTAGTAAGTACACCTGTTGGGAGTGCAGTGCTATGTGTATCTCGGTATTGAGTTCAGCTGTTGGAAGCGTAGTGCTATGTGTAGACCGCCAGTAAGTACACCTGAAGGGTGTGAAATTCTATGTGTAGGACGCCAGTAAGTGCACCTGTTGGGAGTGTAGTGCTATGTGTAGGATTCCAGTAAGTACGCCTGTTTGGAGCGTACTGCTATGTTTAGTACACCAGTAAGTTCACCTGTAGTGCTATGTTTAGGACGCCAGTAAGTACCCCTGTTGCGAGGGTAGTGCTATGTGTAGGACGCCAGTAAGTACACATGATAGGAGTGTAGTGCAGTGTATAGAACGCCAGTAAGTACCCCTGTTTGAAGTGTAGTGCCATGTGTAGGACGTCAGTAAGTACACATGTTGGGAGTGTAGTCCTATGTGTAGGATGCCAGTAAGTACACCTGTTGGGAGAGTAGTGCTATGTGTAGGACGCCAGTAAGTACTCCTGCTTGGAGTGCAGTGCTATGTGTTGCACGCCAGTAAGTACACCTGTTTGAGGTGTACTGCCATGTGTAGGACGTCAGTAAGTACACATGTTGGAAGTGTAATCCTATGTGTAGGATGCCAGTAAGTACACCTGTTGAGAGAGTAGTGCTATGTGTAGGACGCCAGTAAGTACTCCTGTTTGGAGTGTAGTGCTATTTGTAGGACGTCAGTAAGCAAACCTGTTGGGAGCGTAGTGCTATGTGTAGTACGCTAGTAAGTAATTCCCTTGGAGGGTAGTGCTATGTGTAGGAAGTCAGTAAGCACGCATGTTGGGTGTGTAGTGCAATGTGCAGGACGCCAGTAAGTGCACCTGTTGGAAACGTAGTGCTATGTGTTGGAAGCCAGTATGTACACCTGTTGGGAGTGTAGTGCTATGTGTAGGTCTCCAGTAAGTACACCTGATGGGAGTGTAGTGCTATGTGTATGATTCCAGTAAGTACACCAGTTTGGAGTGCAGTGCTATGTATAGGACGTCAGTAAGTACACCTTTAGGAGTGTAGTGCTATGTGTTTGACGCCAACATAGTGTAAGTGCTATGTGTAGGACGCCAGTATGTAGACCTGTTGGGGGTGTAGTGCTATTTGTAGGATGCCAGTAAATGCACCTGTTGGTAGTTAAAGTGATATGTGTAGACGCCAATAAGTACACCTTTAGGAGTGTAGTGGTATGTGTTGGACGCCAGTAAGTACACATGATGGGAGTGCAGTGCTATGTGTAGGACACCTGTAAGTACATCTGTTAGGAGTGTAGTGTTATGTTTAGGACGCCAGAAAGTACACCTGTTGGGAGTGTAGTGCTATGTGTAGGACTCCAGTAAGTACCCCTTTTTGGAGTGTAGTACTATATGTAGAACTGAAGGAAGTACACCTGTTGGGAGTGTAGAGCTATGTGTAGGAAACCAGGAAGTACACCTGATGGGAGTGTAGTGCTATGCGTAGAACGTCAGCAAATGCAGCTGTTTGAAGCGTAGTGCTATGTGTAGGTCGCCAGTAAGTACACCTGATGGGAGTGAAGTGCTATGTGTAGGACTCCGGAAAGTACACCTGTTTGTAGTGTAGTGATATGTGTAGCACGCCAGTAAGTACATCTCTTGGGGTGTAGTGCTATGCGCATAACGCCAGCAAGTGCACCTGTTAGGAGTGTACTGCTATTTGTAGGACGCCAGTAAGTAAACCTGTTTGGAGCGTAGTGCTATGTGTAGCACGCCAGTAAGTACACCTGTTGGGAGTGTAATGCAATGTGTAGCACGCCAGTAAGTACACCAGATGGGAGTGTAGTGCTATGTGAAGCACGCCAGTAAGTACACCTGTTGGGAATGTAGTGCTATGTGTAGGACGGCAGTAAGTACACCTGTTTGGAGTGTAATGCTATTTGTTGGACACCAGCAAGTTCACCTGTTAGGAGTTTAGTGCTATGTGTAGGCCGACAGTAAGTACACCTGTTGGGGGTGTAGTGCTATGAGTAGGACACCAGGAAGTACACCTGTTGGGAGTGCAGTGCTATGTGTAAGGCCACAGTAAGAACACCTGTTAGGAGTGTAGTGCTATCTGTAGGTTGCCAGTACGTACTCCTGGTGGGAGTGTTGGATAATTTGGCAGGGCAAAAATGGTTTTCCATTTTGGATTTGGCAAGTGGTTATTGGCAAATTCCATTAGATCCCAAGTCACGCGACTTTACTGCTTTCAGTTCACATCGAGGTCTACACAGGTTCACGGTTATGCCATTTGGTTTGTCAAATGTCCCAGCTTCATTTGAAAGGCTTATGGAACATGTTCTTCATGGTTTGCGATGGAAAAAATGTTTGTGTTACTTAGATGATGTTGTTATATTTGGGAAAAAATTTGATGAAGCTTTGGAAAACTTGGCACTCGTTTTTCATAGATTATGCCAGGCAAATTTAAAACTAAAACCTTTAAATGTGCATTATTTCAAGGAACAGTCACTTATTTGGGTCATGTGGTCTCAAAAGAGGGCATTCAGTGTGACCCAAATAAGACATTTGCCATTCAGGAATGGCCAGTCCCTACAACTCGGAAACAAGTTAGAAGTTTTTGGGGATTTTGTGGGTATTACCGGAGATTCATGCAGAATTTTTCAGATTTAACCCACCCGCTGTCTCAACTGACTCATAAAAATACTAAATTTATCTGGGACACAAAATGTCAAGATTCCTTTGACCTCATGAAGGAACTTTTGTCATCACCTCCTATTCTTGCCATAGCCCAAGGAGATGGTAAGTTAATTTTGGACACTGATGCGAGTGGTTTTGGACTTGGATCAGTCCTTTCCCAAATCCAGGAGGGAGAAGAGCATGTGATTGCATATGCGAGTAGAACACTCCTGAGAACACAACAACATTATTGTACAACTAGAAAGGAACTGTTGGCTGTAGTTCTCTTCTTGAAACACTTCAAGCATTACTTATTGGGTCGTCCATTTTTGTTACGAACAGATCATGCATCATTGGTCTGGTTGAAGAATTTCAAAGAACCAGATGGAATACTTGCTCGGTGGTTAAGTATCATTGAAACTTTTGATTTTCAAATTGAACACAGAGCAGGAAATAAACATAAAAATGCTGATTCTTTGTCCCGAATTCCTTGGAAACTGTGTAGGGGAAAATGTTCTGAATGCCCAAGTTGCAAAATTGCAGTTAATGATAAAAGAAACATTACATCAAATGAAGTAAATAAAACTCAACTAATTTGCCCTTTGAACACTACTAATGCATCATCTGATTTAACAATGGGAATTGCATCTCCTGCACCTTCCTGTAGTAATTGGGTAGATTGTTGGACAGTTGAAGAGTTAGTTGACATGCAGGGAAAGGATGTAGATATTGCTTGGATAATTAGTGCAAAACAAAAATCAAATGTTAAACCTAATCAGGCAGAGCAGTCACAGGCCCCTGTTGATGTCAAATGTTTCTGTAATCAATGGGAACAATTGTTTATTGAAAATGGATTGTTGTATAGGAAAGGAAGGTCTTCAAATCAGGATGTAAATCAGTTAATTTCCCCTGTGAAAATGAGAGAGTTTCTTTTCCAAAAGTTACATGCAGATCGAACAGGTGGACATTTCGGTCATGATAAAATGATAAGTTCAGTAAAAAGTAGGTTTTATTGGCCAGGAATGAATGAAAATATCCAAAGATGGTGTGCCGATTGTGAGGAGTGTGGCCAAAGGAAACCAGGACCTGGTTTAGGATGCAATCCTCTGAGTCAGGTTTCAAATAAAAAGCCAATGAAGTGTATTGCTATTGATATTTTAGGACCTCTACCATTCACTGACAATGATAATGAGTACATTATGGTAGTGGGAGAATATTTCACGAAGTGGAAGGAAGCTTTTCCCCTAAGAAATCACATAGCTCAAACTGTAGCTGATGTATTAGTTACACAGTTCATATGCCGTTTTGGTTGCCTAGAACGTATTCACACAGACCAGGGAAGGGAATTTGAGTCTGCTCTGTTTACCGAAATTTGCCATATGTTAAATGTCGAAAAATCTCGAACCACACCATACAGACCTCAATCTGATGGTATGGTCGAGAGATTTAACAGAACATTGTTACAAATGCTTTCACTGTTTGTGAACGAAAATCACACTGATTGGGATATTCATCTACCATATCTGATGATGGCATACAGGGCCAGTCAGCATAGTTCTACACATTGTACACCAAATTTATTAATGCTTGGACATGAGATTCAATTGCCACTCGATTTGATGGTTGGACTCCCGCCCAACTCATCTCCTGAATGTCCAATTGCTTATGTAGAATGGCTCCAGAAAACAATGGTGTCTTCATTTGAGTTTGCAAATAAACAGTTACAAATATCTGCAAAAAGACAGAAAACAAATTATGATAAAAATATAAAAAATCGGTCATATCAAATTGGGGATTGGGTTTGGCGGTGGTATCCGCCTACAGGTAAGAAAAAATTAGGACTAGGTTGGACCGGACCTTATTTGGTGGTACATCTCATCTCAGATGTAATAATCAGTATTCAGAGTGGACCTGATGCAGTAATAAAAAATGTACATATTGATCAATTAAAACCTTATGTAAGTACAAATCTTTCAGATAAATGGTTGCAGGCTCCAGATAACAATCCTCCAATAATTAATACTGAAATTAATCTAAACAAAACAGATATTAACCTTCTTTCTGATTTAATAATAACTTCTGGTAGTGACACTGAAACAGATAATGATAGTGTTTCTGATTTAGTAAGCCCTCAAATTAAAACTAGGAGAGGCAGGCTCATTAAGAAACCTGAGGTATATAGTCCATAATAAATTTGGTAGAAAGAAAATGGAGCTCCTAGAAGGAATTGATAAAGAACTGAAAGAATTTGAAGAAGAGAACCGAGGAGTGTTTAATTTACTCAGACAGACCTGCCCTGTACCAAATTGTACAGAAAGAATATACTATAAACCTGCCAACTTGTATGAACATTGGAACAATGTACATAAAAGGACTAAAACGTTATTCAAGTGTTCCTCATGTGGGAAGAAGTTTAAGAGAAAATGTGACATTAATCGTCATCATAGGATTTTTGGACATTCTGATTTGGAAACTGTGGAAGCAGATAACTTGGGTTACATGAGTCCAGGAGATGTTTTGCCACCACGTGTGCCATCAGCTGCTGATAAACTGTCAATAAGGGATCAATTAAGAGTTCAGGCCAGTCAGAAACGGAAGAGAGGCAAGGACAATGTAAATGACTATTCTGCAGTTGGAGAAGTTGTGTGTCGGGATGAGGAGGTCATCGAGTGTGATGGACAAGTTGTAAAAAAAAGAAAACAGAACTGGATTAGAGAAGGAGAGAAACAAAGTATAAAAGAAATTAAGAACTTTGAGGGTTTTGTGTCAGATTAAAAAAAAAACAACCTATGTTTTTTGTTTTTTTAAAGCAGTGAGGAATGTGACAGAGTCACGTTTTTTTTGTAACTCACCTATTTTCGTCCTCATTTTCATAGGAAAATCTGAAAGTTCTATCTAAAAGTATTATTTCATACATGGGCAGTAATGTCCATCCAATTCACCTATTTTCTGCAGTTATTTTGATTTTTTTTGACATACAACTGTTTGGCGTTTTGGAATGCTTGCTCTTGGCAACTCTCCTATTTTCGCCATGTTTTCCACAGTAATGCTTAAAAGTCAATCTAAAATCATTATTATGTGGATGGGCGATGATATCCATCAAATTTACGTATTTTTCACATTCATTTGGCTAAGTTTTTCACCTATAACTCTTTGGCGATCTAAAAGTTACAGAATTTTTGGTCAAGTTTCTCGTATTTGGCAAAGGTTGAAAATCGCCATTTTGCCTTCTTCATGGTCACCAAAAGCAGTTAAAACAAGCATTTTGACTGGCTTAGACATTTAAAAAGGGAGATAATTTTAACTCTGGAATAATCTTTCTACTGATAGGCCCAGAGTGTTGGTCAAACTATCAGTCAGCCAATGGACCTAGTCACAGACTTTTCATGTTGAATTTTGGCTATAAATTCGTAGTTTTTTCTCACTTCAGTGTTCAGTTGGTGATTTTTCCCTGGGCAATTACTAGCCCTTCTGAAAGGTCAGCCTTTTGAGCCATGCCTCTTTCGAATCATTTAACTCCAGTACTTTAAATAAATGTGAAATAAAATGATTTCGTTTATGTTAAACAATTTAACTTCAAAAATTTCAAAGTCAAATAAATAAATAAATGTCAAACAAAATGATTTAATTACTTTTAAACAATTTAACTTCAAAAATTTCAAAGTCAAATAAATAAATGTAAAACAAAATGATTTAAGGTAAAAGTAAATTAAAGTTTCTAAATTTTACTGAAATAATGCCCCAGTGAATAAAGACAGATTAAAAGTATCTACAGTTTAAACAGATCTAGACAATGGTTATAAAGGTTGTTTTTTTTGTTTCTTTTTTTCTCTTCTTCAGAGTAAAATCGACACAACAAACAAATGTACAAATTTCACAAAATAAACTGTTATAGATTCCATTTCAGAGTTAGTGATTTATAGAACCTGGTCTAGTTTGGGTAACACAGCCACCCATTTCGTGAAGTCCTAACAATCACCCGAAGCCCGAACTGTTACAGATATAAAGACGTGTCGTCTGCAAAGAGACGTATACTACTCTGAAGCTCTTTGGTAATATCGTTAATATAAATCAGAAACAATAAGGGACCAAGGATCGACCCTTGTGGAACACCGGCATTGATGGTTCTCCACGATGATACCTCTGACGATATCACCACTCTTTGCATTCTATCTGCCACACCTTGTCAAAAGCCTTGCTTACATCACAGAACACGACTCTAACCTCTTTGTCTTCATCAAGAGCACGGCAAAATTCATCATATATGTCTGTCAGTTGAAGGACGGTTGAGTCACCCGGTATGAATCCTGATTGGAATTGACTTAGTATATTATTGTCTACTAAAAAAGCCCACAGACGTTTGAATACAAATTTTTCAAGTATTTTGCCGACACAACTGATCAGAGATATTGAGCGATAATTTGAAACCAAATTGGAGGGTTGTTTTTTTCAAAATTGGAGATACATTGGCTTTTTTCCACAGTGATGGAAAGTATGAATTATTCATTGATATGTTAAATAAAATTGAAAGGGGCTCACACAAAGATGACTTACATGCTTTGAGAAGACGCGGACTTACTAGATCTGGCCCTGATGCTTTGGACGCCTTTCGCGACTTAAGTGCGATATATACTTCGCTACAGTGCAGAGTAATTGAATCAATACCCTCAGAAGCTTGGGGTTGTGTGGTTGGTAGGGAAGCATTCGAGTCATTGACGAATGAGATAGAACTGAAGTACTCATTCAACACTTCAGCTTTCTCTGCATTTGAGCAAAATGTTTTGTTCAAATGAATGAGAGTAGGAATCGCTGCGTGGTTACTGTTGCCAATAAATGTTTTCAGGGTCTTCCACCACCAGGCTGGTGGGGGTGTGCGGCTACTCAGAGTGGACCGGACATTAGACAAGAATGACGCTTTTGCCTTCCTAATGGCCGATACAACTTCACTGCGTTTCAGTTTATAATTGTGCCAGGCCTGTGGAATGTTGGTGCATTTAGCATTGCGGTTCAAGCGTTTTCTCTGTCTGATCAATAATGTTATTTCGTTATGCATCCATTTAGGTTGGTTTCCTCTTCTGATGACAAATTTGTTAGGTATGTGAATAGATGCCGTGTCAATTATTTTATCTGTAATATCAGAAACTATGGTGTCAAGACAGGGATTATCAAAAAGAGAACTCCAGTCGACGTTCCTAAAAGCCTCATTCAACAGTTCATAATTACCTTGGGAGTAAAGCCATATTCTTCTTTTAAATGAGAGGGGTGGAGATTTTAAAAACTCAACTTCAAGTGAAAATGGGCAGTGATATCGGATCATGTCTGGGATAATCGGTTCTAAGACGTCACAAGCTTTCATGTTAATTGTATCACTGAGAGCAAAGAGATCCAGTGATGAGGCAGACGATTCGGTAAAACAAGTCGGCTCATTGACGACCTGTCTTAGATTAAAATAGTTTGATATTTGTGAAAAACCACTTCTTGCAGGAGCCACTTGGTTATCATTGAAGTCGCCTGTGACAATTAGGTCCGCGATTTGCGTATCTCTTGCGGTTTCAATAGATGCTGATATGGCTTCCATGAGTCCATAGGACTGTTGCGTGGCCGGTAGAATACTCCTAGAAGTAAAGATCTAGTCCGTTTTGTAAAAACTTCAGTCCATATGCACTCTATGTTCAATGTGTGTAGATCCGGTCTCGGTCGGAACGAAATACCGTCTTTGATGTAAATGGCGACTCCACCTCCTCTTGATGAACGGTCATATTATAGTGGTTCATGAAACCCTTGAAGAAGAACTTAAGAAGTGAGATCGCAGCTACTCAACCACGTTTCAGTCAGGGTCACAATATCGTTTGATGCAAATTCATACTGAATTGTATCTACTTTAGGTTTTAAACTCTGTATATTAAGATGGACGATTTTTAGTGTATTCTGACTATGGCTCGAGTTAAAAGAGTTTGGGCCAGGATTAAGTTCAATGTCACCAGACAATAATAGATTTAAGGCCAAGTAGAACAACAAGATAGAGAATCCTGTGATCAGTACTTTCAGACTAGGGTGGAGATCAACTCCACAGAGATATTGTAACAGATAATGAGTAATACACATGTTACTCTTATTCTATGAACATCGTTTGAGGCTATTATAGCAAACCTTACAGTTATAAGTGCCTATTCGGGCACGATATGACTCAAGAGAACACATTTAATGTGCAAACAGATAAGAGTACGGATGCCAGAATATATTCAAGCTGTCATACAGAGAAAATTTAGATATGAACAAACCTGAAAAACAAAAATATATATACAGATAAACAACAAAAGGTGTTGTTAAAAATTTAAGGTTAAAAAAATTAATGGAATTTAACAAACTTAGTTAACAGAGGTATTTGGGAGCTGTGCGGGAACAATTCAACATCTTTTAAGCATTACTGGGCTAGTCATGGAACTATTGGTGTGGACTATCAGTTGATATGAAAAGCAGGGAAGTGTCTAATTGATCATCTCACTTGAGCAGGAGCAGTGTCAGCTAGTATGCGTCATTACATGTACTTTTATTTGAGTATTTTGTTGTATTTGGGGGGGGGGGGGGGGTAATATTTGGCATATTAGAATACCTAAGTTATTATAGGTTGTGGTACAGCCGACAATAAGATACTGTTGTTTTATCATCACGCGATTACGGAGTCCAGGCTTACCTATGCTCCTAAACACTATCTACAACAATAATTGGAAACTAAGATTGGACTCTGTAAGTATAGGGTTAAAATTGTTTATACTAAAGTGATTCAATCGGTGTTAGTTTGATTATGATTTGTTAAAGTCCGAGCTTAGCTTAATTCAGTTCGAATACAACTATTATTGCAATCGTTATAGTTACTGTGGTCAAAGCAAGTTAAATAAAACTAAGTGATTAACAGGTCAGACGGAACAGACGGCGTTGATTGATCAGATATCATAACTGGTAAAGCCCAGAGACCAATTTGAATCAATTACGATCCATGCAGAACGTGCTTGATCTAATTTCTGAAAGTAAACATTTTTATCATTTTCTGGGTTTTCGTGACACTTTCTGCAGCTGGATAATCTCATTCGTACTACAAAACAATGACAGAGCACTGGCCAATTGTGTTGTGAGATGTCCAATATAAATCTGAAGCTGGGACTGGAATGATTACAAAGATAGAATAATGGCACAGAAGATTGAGCAGTTAAAGAAGCCAACATAGCCTGTGAGTGCCAGACAATTGACCCTTCACTGACACTTTGCAGTAATAATTTGCATTAAGGGCCTATATAAGTAATGGAATTTTGTTTATATTGAAATTCTCACCTCTCATATTCCTTAAATTCAGATTAAATATACACAAATTATACATCCAAATGAAGGTTGGGATGTATAGAACACGACACACATCTGTAATCAACTCACAGAGTTGACTGTAGGCACCACTGGTTCCTGGAAGTCTGCTACCGTATTCGCACCAGAACTGATAATAAAATAATATTTCATCAGAACAACTTGTGGCCAAATGTGCTTCATATATCCAAGAACAAAGCTAGGCGTTCAAAACATTTCGAATACAGCGATAGGTCTGCATTTTGGAAAAGGACAACACTGTCTGCATTTTGTATTGAAGATGGTTTCCATGCTCGACAGACATGCGCAAATCACTCGTTACCACGAATTTCCATCGAAAAACAAAATCGTAATTCTAAGAAATTTCAACAGGTATCTTGATACCTTGCATTGAATAAGGCAACTGTGCAATCTCTATCTGGTAACAGTATACTGTATGAAGGCGATCTTTTTCATTATTTGATTTTAGACGGCGTTGTTTTTACATGCTTTTTCTGTCCGATGACGTCGATCGGAAATCGAAAGTATACTCATACGTAAACAAAAGCAAAGGCTTTGGAATTCTCCCCAATGCAGATCTGTCGCCTTGTTTTGAAGAATTTTTACCCCCTAGCTTTGTTCTTGGATAAGTAAAGCACATTTGGCTACAAGTTGTTTTCGTGAAATATTATTAAATTATCAGTTCTGGTGCGAATACGGCAACAGACTTTCAGGAACCAGTGGTGTCTACAGTCGACTCTATGAGTTCATTACACAAGTGGTTCGTGTTCTATGCATCCCAACCTTCATTTTGATGTACAGTTTGTGTATATTTAAGGGCCTATATAAGTAATGAAATTTTGTTATTTTGAAAATTCTCACCTCTGATATTCCTTCAATTCAAATTAAATATACACAAAATGTACATCAAAATGAAGGTTGGGAGGTATAGAACACGAAACACATGTGTAATCAACTCATAGAGTCGACTGTTGGCACCACTGGTTCCTGGAAGTCTGCTGCCGTATTCGCACCAGAACTGATAATTTAATAATATTTCAAGAAAAAAACTTGTGGCCAAATGTGCTTTATATATCCAAGAACAAAGCTAGGGGATAAAAATTCTTCAAAACACGGCAACAGAGCTGCATTGGGGAAAATTCCAAAGCCTTTGCTTTTGTTCACGTATGAATATACTTTCGATTTCCGGTCAACGTCATCGGACAGAAAAAGCATGTAAAAACAACGCCGTCTAAAGTCAAATAATGAAAAAGATCGCCTTCATACAGTATACTGTTATTAGATAGAGAATGCACAGTTACCATATTCAATGCAAGGTATCATGATACCTGTTGAAATTTCTTAGAATTACGATTTTGTTTTTCGATGGAAATTCGTGGTAACGAATGATTTGCGCATGTCTGTCGAGCATGGAAACCATCTTCAATAAAAAATGCAGACAGTGTTGTCCTTTTCCAAAATGCAGTCCTATCGCTGTATTCGAAAGTGTTTTGAATGCCTAGCTTTGTTCTTGGATATATGAAGCACATTTGGCCACAAGTTGTTCTGATGAAATATTCTTTTATTATCAGTTCTGGTGCGAATACGGTAGCAGACTTCCAGGAACCAGTGGTGTCTCCAGTCAATTCTATGAGTTGATCACACATGTGTTTCGTGTTCAAGACATCCCAACCTTCATTTTGATGTATACTTTATGTATATTTAGCCTGAATTTAAGGAATATGAGAGGTGAGAATTTCAAAATAAACAAAATTCCATTTCTTATATAGGCCCTTAATTTGAATTGAAGGAATATCAGAGGTGAGAATTTTCAAAATAAACAAAATTTCATTACTTATATAGGCACAAAATGTATATCAAAATGAAGGTTGGGATGTATAGAACACGAAACACACGTTTCAGCTCATAGAGTCGACTGTGGGCACCACTGGTTCCTGGAAATCTGCTGCCGTATTCGCACCAGAACTGATAATTTAATAATATTTCACGAAAACAACTTGTGGCCAAATGTGCTTTACATATCCAAGAACAAAGCTAGGGGATCAAAATTCTTCAAAACACGGCTGCAGAGCTGCATGAGGGAAAATTCCAAAGCCATTGCTTTTGTTTACGTATGAGTATACTTTCGATTTCCGGTAGACGTCATCGGACGGAAAAAGCATGTAAACACAATGCCGTCTAAAATCAAATAATGAAAAAGATCGCCTTCATACAGTATACTGTTATTGGATAGAGATTACACAGTTACCAGATTCAATGCAAGATATCATGACACCTGTTGAAATTTCTTAGAATTACGATTTTGTTTTTCGATGGAAATTCGTGGTATCGAGTGATTTGCGCATGTCTGTCGAGCATGGAAACCATCTTCAATAAAAAATGCAGACAGTGTTGTCCTTTTCCAAAATGCAATCCTGTCGCTGCACTCGAAAGTGTTTTGAATGCCTAGTTTTGTTATTGAATATCTGAAGCACATTCGGCCACGAGTTGTTCTTGCGAAATACAGAGCTAGGTGGGCAGTTTATAATTTCAACTTAAAACTTCTTGTGCCAGGGAAGGGGGGGGGGGGGGTTATTTCAAAAAGTACAACATATATCTTAATCTGTGTAAATTGTAAGCCAAAAAATCTGACACAGCTAGATGGATAGTTAGATTTTCAATGTAAAACTTCCACTTATCATTACAATAAATACAATCATTGAGGGAATGATTGTGCCTAGAAGAAAGTGTTGCCAGAAGTACAGCATGTATCCTAATCTGGGTAGATTATAGGACAGGACTCTAGCACAGCTAGGTGGGCACTTGGAATTTCGATTTTAGATTTACATATTAGCGCAGTATGTACAAATGAATAGGCAGTTAGTACTTTTAACATTTGTTTCTAGTTGTCAGGCCACTGACCCATCTCTGAGTTGTGGCAAATGTAAATGGATAGCCAAAATCTATAGGCCAGTATTATGGTACAATGTTTAGCATAGACTATGCATGTCTGGCCATTGACCCTTCTCTGCCAAGTAGCAGCAGCAACTTGGCAGTAAAAGAGCATGTCCTGGCATTATTATGGAATTATTTTTTTAGAATTATTAGGCAATGAATCTGAGATGAATTTCCTGAGCTTACAGGAGTTTTTAAGTTCGGGAAGGTCCTGGGGAGTGGTAATTCTTACAAAACGGTCCTTCAAGCATAGACTGTGCGTGTCAGGGCAATAGCCCTCCACTGCCAAGCAGCAATAGCCACTTGGCAGTAAAGGAGCAATGCTCTGGCATTGTTGTGGCATCACAGTGGGTGAGTGCAGTTTAGTGGCCCAATATTTAGCATACATTATGCATGCCATGCCATTGACCATTCACCGCCAAGTAGCAATTGTACCAATGAGTAGGCAGTTGGTATTTTCAACATGTGTTTCTAATTGTCGGGCCACCGACCCATCACTGCCAATTTGCAAAAACAATCTGGCAATAATGGGGCAATGGCCTAGCATTGTTATAGGGATGGTGGTGCCCAGTGGAGCACTGTCTTACGTGTGCAAGATGTGCTCCACTAGGCTATAATTTCAAATATACATTTCTGACTTTCAGGGCATTGACTCACTATTGGAGAGATATTCACTCCTAGTGATGCACTTATCATATATATGAATTTGGACATAGTAAGATTGCAAGAAGGAGTTATGGCACATGTAAATGGACAGCTGAAACCTGCAGGGCAGTATTATGGCACAATATTTAGCACTGCCAGGTAACAATAGGCACTCTGCAGTAAAAGAGCAGTGTCCTGGCATTGTAATGGCATCATTATGGCAATGAGTAACAGCAGCAGCTGGGCAGTATAATGGCACAATATTTAGCATAAGCAATGCATGTCAGGCACCTGGCAGTGAAAGAGCAATGTCCTGGTATTATTATGGCATCATTATGGCACAGTGCAGTTTTGTGACTCTGTATTTAGCAGCATAGAGTGAGCATGTCAGGCTTTTGACCTTAGAAGAGGTAGTGGGGCAGTGGCCTAATACTATTGAAGAAATGGTGGTTGAAGGAATGGTGGTGCCTTGTGTATGAGTTTGATCATGGTGAGATTGCAAGAAGGAGTTATGGCACATATAAGTGGACACCTGATAACTACAGGGCAATATTGTGGCACAATAGTGAAACTGCTAGAAGGAGTTATGGCACATGTAAATGGACAGCTGAGACCTGCAGGGCAGTACTATGTCACAATATTTAACGTGGACTATGCATGACAGGCCATTCACCCCTCAATGCCAAGTAGCGATAGCGACTCTGCAGTAAAAGAGCAGTGTCCTGGCATTATAATAACATCATTATAACAAGGGGCAGTAACAGCAGCAACAGCAGAGCAGTGTAATGGCACAATATTTAGCATAAACTATGCATGTCAGGCAATTGACCCTCCACTGCCAAGTAACAATTGCCACTTGGCAGTGAAGGAGCAATGTCCTGGCATTATTATAGCATCATTATGGCAAGGTGCAGTACTATGACACTGCATTTAGCATAGGCTGTGCATAACAGACCTGCATCCTTTGATGGGGCAGTGACCTGGCATTGTTATAAGAATTGTTATAGGAATGCTGATTGTAGAAATGGCGGAATGGTGGTGCCATGTGTATGGGTTTAAACATAGTGAGATTACACGAAAGAGTTGTGGCATATGTAAATGGACAGCTGGAGCCTACAGGGCAATATTATGGACAGCTTAAGCCTGCAAGGCAGTATTATGGCACAATATTTAGCACAGACTTTTAGTCTAATAGCATAGAATATTTAGCATAGACTATGCAGGTCAGGTCATTGACCCTTTGATGCAAGTGGCAATAGCCACTTTGCAGTAAAAGAGCAGTGTCCTGGCATTTTAATGGCATCATTATGGCAGAGGGTAGTAACAGATGGCAGTAACAGTAGCTTGACAGTAGCCTGACACTGCCAATTAGCCATTGACCCTTTACCCTTTAGTAATTCAGTATAAAGGGAGCGAGGTTCTGGTGTTATTATGGAATTATAGTGGCAGTGATACTGGTGATACTGGGATGAGTTACCTGGACTTACAGGGACTTCCGGGAATTATCTAAGTTGAGGGGGCGTGTAATGGACTTATAAACCTTTATAGAGAATGTTCTAGTTTGAGTAAATCCTGGGGGGTGGTGATTCTAAGAATTGAATCATTCAACTGCTTAACAAAGATTACCCCATCATGAGACCAGGTGTCTTTTATTTTCTTGTTTTTAACGAGAAGTCTACAGTCCTTGCCCATTCTTGATCTGGTTGCAGTTAGGTGTTCATCAATAAAAATTCTCCCAGCTGACTGAATATTCTTACGATTTAGCTTTTGACCCCAAGATGCTGACAGAGTCTATCTTCAGCGAGAAATTGTGCCTGAATGTCTACAACATTGCCAAACAGTGTGCCCAGATTTCAGCTTTTTCTTGAAATAGTATGAATAATTGTCTGAGGACACCAAACGTAGCTTAGATCTTTTTGAGGCACCTGGGACTACAGTGAAGGTTAAAGGGAGAGTCTCACCCGCTTCTAGAACAGAAGGTACATTCTCAAAAATGTCATTTTTGACCACAGCCTCAGGTACGACAAAACTTCGACCAGCTGTTTCTGCTAGCAAACTTATATCAGGAACAGATGGTGAAAAAGGCCGTACGGGTGGTGAAGGAGATCAAGGAAATCTTGCAGGTGAAGTAGGTCTCACAGGAGCAAAAGGTGAATCAGGTCTTGGATATGGCGATGTAGACCTGGGAGGTTGTGATGGAGAAACAGGTCTTGTACGTCTTTGTCTCTTATTAGAGTTGGCTGCAACCACTTTGGCTGCTGCTGCTGTTGGCTGATCATTTGGCGTATCAATGTTTCTACATGGATTGCGGGCCATTGGAAAGACGGAGTCGTCAGAGTTATAGGTGTCATATTCTTCCCTAGATATACCTGTCCCACATCGTATGTGGCAAGTAGTTATGTTGGGGCTGGATGAGCCTGTTCTTCCGGAGGCCTGGGCCAGAGGTCTGGGCCGGTGGCCTGTGTGGATGACGTCATCTTCATTAAAAAGTTACGTAAGATAATTAACATGACGTCACTTGATGAATATTTTTTTTAATCACTTTAATAAGTGTTGCTTAATTAATTTTAATTAATGACTGTTGCATAATTAATGTAATTAATGTAATTAATGAGTGTAATTAGGGTTGATTATAATAATTAGTATATTAATAAATGAATTAATAATGTCGATTAGTACATATTTTTTTTTAAATTTTAAAGTCATAATTTGGGATAGATATTATTAGATAAAAAATAATATATATAAAAATAATATATTTAAAAATAATATTGACGTACTGGACATATATATGAATGCTATCGACTGACCCTGCCCTGGACACAAGCTAAGGTAAACAGTTCATTGCGTGTTTAGGTGTCATTAAAAACCAATAAAATCTCGTTAAATCGATTTTTCTTTTCAAATGCCAACTACTGTACCAGAGTGACAGATGTTGAGATTATAATCTGTCCTAAATATCATTAGACTGGACATGCTATCATGTATTTAAAAATGAATGATGATCTCACACGACAAGATGTGTCTTGCTTTTAACTGAAGACTGTGAACGACTCCATTGTGGCTATTTTTATAGGTGTAATTAGATTTAATAACTTGGCGTCATTCTTACATATTAATAACGCAAGTTTATTCTTCTCGTTTTTATGGCTGTCGAATAACTCTCATAGACCAAGGTATTCTGATTTTACGCTTCACGCGATAAAGTAATTTTTTAATCCAATGACCACATGAACAAATAACATTTTGGTTATTGAAAAGCGGCATGTTTTTTTGTTCCCCTATAAAGTCCGACGATTCGAACCTCATTCTCATTAGAAACTGTGTCAGAAAAGCCAAGATGACAAGCATCGACTATACTTCCGTGAACAGCTATGAGCGAACCAAGAAGCAGCGAGCTAACAAAGAATTTGCATTAGCGTTAAAAAAGTGGTGGTCAGCGACGCTCCCATGAAGGAGTAAGAAAAGAGACTTAAAGACTACCCTTTTGTTGAGGCTGCCAGACGTCCTTTCGGGAGATCCAGTACAAAAATCGACCCAAACACTGGTTCGATCTTCCCATACACATGCAGGAGGAAGCACTTTTAGGGCCACAGGTAACAGTTGACGAAGATTGGTAAAAGGAGTTCTTCACCGAGGCAGAGATGGGAGGAAAAAAATAGCTTTCTATGGAAAGCAAAAAACGGCCCTTTTCAGGGCCACCATAATCTTAAAAAGAGTTGCTTTGTCACAAACACACACCTTTTCAACCAATCAGATGCCTCCATTATCCCACGTCCTCACCCCCACACCCATGTAACCCCTCACAATACCTAAATCTTTCATGAACTCCCCTCCTCCAGGTCATCCAATATTAAAAAACTTTTGGAAACCTCTCGCCCCCTCCCCCCATCCCGCACAATAGCTAAAGTATCTCGAACCCCAGTCCAGTTCTCTAAATGTAATGGACATGTCAGGCCCCGGATACCCCTTCCCCACAATTTTGAGCGATCAAATGACCCTGATTCGTCTCCTCTCATAACTTACCACACTCTTAAGCCATATTTACTATGAGATTGTCCCCTAATAAATAGCCTATGTTCATTTAATATAATATATTAATAATTTTCGTTAAATACTTTATTCCGCAAGACATGTCTCGAAAAAAAAAAAAAAAACTCTCATAACTTACCACACTCTTAACCCGTATTTACTATGAAATTGTCCACCTAATAAATAGCGTATGTTCATTTAATATAATATATTAATAATTTTCATTAAATAATTCATTCCACAAGACACTTTTAAAAAAAAAACCAAAATGGCGGATTAGTTTGACAGAAATACATGTATCGATTTATTCATGAGTGTCTGTCGGTTGTGTCCTTGGGCAAGACACTTCACCCCCATTGCCCATGTGGGGGCACGGTGACGCTGTGCACTAAGGCGTACTGCACGTCGATGGAGCACCTGTCTTCAACCAATGCTAACCCTATGTAGAATTTTGACAGTTGCTTGCCATTGCTCGGTGGCTCTCTCTGGTTTCCTCCACCCATAAAACTGTCGTGGTCATGATTAGCCATTGTGCAGAAATATGTGACCTTAAACACCAATAAATAAATATAAATAAATAGTCAGTTATAAAAACAACCCTTAAGTGTTTACCAGTTAATTGTGGACCAGTACATTTAAAAATGAAAAATTTGGGTGATAACACTACGAACTGTGTTTAATCATAGAAAAATCACACCTGTGCTATTACTAACCCGTATGTTTTATTTTTTGAATGTTTACTGAAGAATAACCCACCCATCTAAGTAAAAGTATGAAAGAGCTACCATTATCTAATTACCTATGTGGGGTGGGGGTGGGCGGTAACGTTGTGTACTATGGCATACTACCTTCAGCCAATATTAACCCTGTGTAGAACTTTGACAGCTGTTTGCCTCTGAGTAGGTAATAAAGGCTGTTTCTGGACCACTTTCTACATGTACCGTAAAGTACATGTACATGGTGCGTTTACCATCGTAGGATGCTTGTTCGCAAAAAAATGTAATTTTTTTATGGTGTCCCAGAATCGGCTGTTATTTTGAGACTCCTAGAACGCACTTTTAACGTTCAAATACCCGTTGGCGAACGTGTCGAATGAAAAAAAGTGAAAAATGTACGAAATTGTACATTTTGTTTTACATAAAAAATTTTGTTTATGTTCCCATCATGGATTAGACCTTCAATCTATCGTTGGTGAACGAAAAAAAACGCTTTGCCAGTCCTAGACCAGCATAAAAAAACGGTTTGCCGATTCTGGACCAGTGTCCCAGAATCGGCAAACGGCTTTTGAGGCTCTGAAGGTGGTCACGTGACCTATCAAATTGAAGGTCCTTCAAAAAATTGAGTTTTAGAAAATTAGAAAATCGATGGGAAAATCGTTTGTTTACGTTTTGTCACTGCGAATTTAAATCTTAATAAAAACACTTTGTAGAATTTGTTTTCATTCAAATAAAAAAAAAATAGTAAAGAAATGAAAAAGTGATTGATATATATAGGAGAGAAAAAAAATATAAATAAATAGTTATTTAAAAATAAATATATCAAATCGAATAGATAATAAAAAAATATGTAAATCATGAGTGCTTCCCAGACTATTAGAGCAAGGTTTCTTTTAAAAATGATGATGAGAGCCTATGCATTCTGCGTGAACGAACAACTAAGTCGCCTCTTGTTAGAACGATGCGTCGGATGTTGGGATCACCTGGACTTCGATCACGAGAATCACTCATGTCTGACGATGGAAAGGGAAGATAAGGTCGTCAAGTATTTCGAACCGGCGTTCGAACGCGTTCAAATCGACGAAGTGATCGCGTTTTGGAAGAGATTACTCTTCTGTAAGGATCGAGACAAGCCCACAGTTTCGGAAGAACTGAAAAGGGCGCATAGAAGTCTGACTTTAGAAGACAAGGGATGCATCATGAAATTATTGTTCAATGAAGCATACGTCTAAGTGTTTCTCGTTGATATAAAATAAGGGAGAATAGAAAATAAAAAATAAATATACACATAGATTTTTTTATCTAATATTAGAAAGAAAAAAAACACAAAAATGAGAACCAGAAATAAATTGTATCCGACGTTAGATGACGACGAGGACGAGAAGCCAAACGGCGTTTTGCCGATGGCACCGTCGCTAGAAGAAAAAGAAAGAGGAGAGAGGTATCGCATCGATCAAACCAGTAGAATCCAAGCGTATCTAACTCAAGAGAGAGATTTTCGCCGTTCTCTCAAGAAGAAGTATTCGCATTTCCTGAAATTCGTCAACGTGATCGACACGACACTCATCACGATTTCCATGGGTTTACACGCGGCGAGCATCAGATTGTTGTCGACCGCGGTTGGCATTCCGATCGTGTTGACCGTAGAAGGAATGGCTCTTGCCGCCAGATTGTTTAGCACGCTCAGAAACTTTTTCAGTAGGAAATTATATCTGAAGGCGAGGAAACACGACAAGATTCGCGTCTTGGCCGACGGTAGGATGTCAGATGGAGAATACTTCACGATATTGGGTGAGAAAACGAAATACGAAGCCATGAAAGAAGCCGTGAGAATCAAGACTCGTCAGATCATCAAGGAAGAGATGAAGGATTCTCTCGTGGAAAAAGGGAGGAAAGAGGCCAAGGAGGAATTCAGTAGGATGATAGAACTCAAGAGCAGCGATTGAAAAAAAATATATATATATAAGAACAGAATTTTTAAAAAAGAAATATTAAATTTATATAGAAAATAAAAACGAAATTAATTTAAATAACTCTTAAAAAAAATGTATTGCGTAAAGTGTAAGAGAGTTACCGAGATGAGTAATTCTCAAGAAGTACGAACTAAAAACGACAGACAGATGCTTCACGGAATTTGCGACGTGTGTGGTTCTATCAAGACTCGATTCATCAAAAAAAAGAACGCGAGCAAAGGTAAAGGCATCATGAATAAAATGATCAATAATCTACCTTTCGAAATGCATCTGCCTGGTCACAGTTTCACGGGACCTGGAACGAAATTGAACAAGAGACTCAATGCCGATCTGACTCCTAAATCTTGGAGCAAACCTGTGAATAGGGTGGATGCGGCCACGTATGATCATGATCTGTGCTACGCCAGACATCCCGACACCAAGACTTGCAACGATGTCTGCAATAAAAACATGTTGGGGAAATTGAGAGGCATATCGAATCCAACCAGGAGAGAGAAGATAGAATGTTCGTTGGTCGGCAATTTGATCGGTGCGAAACGTCAATTCGGATGGGGCATTCAAAAAAAAAACGCATCTGAAAAGAAGAAGAAACGATTATTCACGAGCGAATTGGCCGAGGAGATACACAAACCCATCGTGCATAAATTTCGATAGAGAAGGGTGTTCGTGAAGGGTTTGGATGATATTTGGTCTGCCGACTTGGTTGACATGAGATCGTTTTTGAGGTGGAACAAGGGTGTCAAATATCTGTTGATGGTCATCAACGTGTTTTCCAAATACGGTTGGATCAGAGCTTTGAAGAATAAATCGGAACCTTGCATCGTCGAGGCTCTGAAGAGCGTGTTTGACTCGTCTTCTCGAAAACCGAATAAATTGTGGGTGGATAAGGGAAAGGAATTCTACAACAAGCATGTTCATCGATTCGTCAACCTCTACTCGATCGAAAACGAAGAGAAAGCCAGCATGGTGGAATGTTGGAATCGAACGATGAAGGAAAAGATGCATAGATACTTCACGGCGAATTCGACCAAGAAATACATATACACTCTGAACGGTCTGGTTAAAGATTACAACAACACATGACACAGATCGATCAAGATGACTCCCGTGGAAGCTAGCGATCCTCAAAATGAAAAACGGGTCTAGAATACACGCTTATAAGAAGCACTTCGAAAAGGGTTATACTCCTCGATGGACCTCGGAAATCTTCGTGATAATCAAAATATTTCACAACAATCTGGTGACTTACGAAATCGAAGCTTTGGATGGAGAAGAGATCATCAGAAAGTTTTACGAACAACAATTACAGAAGACAAAGTTTTGATAAAGAAAAACAAATTTCTTTTATTTACTCTCTTTAACATTTTCTTGTTTACACACATATATATATAGGAGAGGAAAATAATAATAAAAAATAATTAAAACTATTTTTAGATAAAAAAAAAAAGCAAGCTAATTAATAAACAAAAAAAACAACAAAAAACCCTTTAAAAATGGCAAATATACTAGATATAGCACAAAGCATAGTGAAAGATGAAAGTATTCAAGAATATGAGGTTCACGAATATGAACTGGTAACCGGAACGAGTTTGAACAATGCGGGAGAGAATCAATGTCGAAACTCAAGATCTATTCGTCCATCCTAGCGAGAGTTACATAGTGGTGCAGGGACGTCTCACCAAGGAAGATGGGAGCGACTACGCCGACGATGACACGGTTACTCTAGCCAATAATGGAATCATGGATCTATTCAGTAATATAAAATACATGCTATCCGGACAAGAGATAGAATCTGTGTTTCATCCCGGTCAGACCACCACGATGTTCAGACTCTTGACGTATCCGGATGATTTTTCAAAATCCAGAGGACTAAATCAGTTGTGGATGAAAGACATCATCGGCCCTGCTAGCGCCGACGCCGCCACAATATTCGACTACGTCGTCAAGACGTCCAGACCTAAAGGAACGTTTTCGTTCAGGCTACCTTTGAAACACATCTTCGGATTTGCGGACGATTACAACAAGATCATGTACGGATTCAAACACAATCTGATGTTGATTCGAAAAGGAAATGACGACGCGATAATGAGACTCGCTGTGACCGATGCAGGTAAGATAACTCTACAGAAGATATCGTGGTTCGTTCTGCACGTGGAGCCTTCAGTCGTGGAAAAAACGTGTCTCTACAAGATCATAGAATCCAAGAGTAAATTACCTGTGGGATTTAGAATGAGACAGTGCGACACGGCTAGCATTCCACCCTCCACAAATCACTTCAATTGGAGATTGAAGGTGAAATCCGCTTCTGAGAGACCGCGTTTCATCGTGGTTGCATTTCAGACTGATAAGGACGGGTATCAGGAAAAGAATGCATCGCTGTTCGATCACTGCCATTTGAGAAACATGCAAGTGTTTCTGAATGCCACAAGATATCCAGCAATCGATTACAATGCATTGTTCGACAAGAATGATTTCATCAGACTGTACGGTGACGCCGCTGATTTTAGAAAGAAGTATCACGGTCTAGACGAATTGATATATCTCCCAGTGAATACAAGTTGATGTATCCCATGTTCGTATTCGATGTTAGTAAACAGAGTGAACGACTCAAGAGTAGCGTCTTAGACATTCAGATCAAGATGCAATTCGATAGGATGGAAATAAGATGTCGATCATTCGATGAGAGACGTGTGTGAAAAAATAAATATATAAATAAAAATAAAAAAAATTATTATAAAAATGAATGATAAAGAAAGAGAATACTTAAGAAGACACAGACGTGTTTTGATTAAAAATATTTTGCAAGATTCGTTAGCAATAATTCTAGACACTTTAGTCGAAACAAAACCTTTGATATTGACTGATTATATGAGACGTGAAATCGAAAGTAAAATCTTGATAGAAGATAAGACCAGAAAACTTTTAGACACGTTGATGTATAGAGGACGGACTGCTTTTCGAGAATTTATAAAAGCTCTTCGAAATGCTAAAATAGATGTTGACGCGTGTTTCGAGATAGGTGATCCAATTTCACGAGATGAAACATTATGAGAAATAACGTATTAAAACAAAACCCCCCAAAAAAATAAAAGTAATGAGATCTAGAGAGATTGAACATCTTTCTAAATCTCATTACTTTTTTTTGTTTTTAATAATCACACATTATTTTTTTTAATTAATTATTTCCATGCATTCACTGTTTGTTCAAAGGATCTAGTTCGATCAGTAGACTCACCACGGAACTGGCAGCTTCAGGATTATTGGTTTTCATAACGAAATTAATCCTGTCTCCGGTGTTCACTTTGAGAGGCGTGCCGAACGTGCTAACATTCGCGTGTTGATTCTCAGTCTTTTAGACGCTGTATTTCTTATCGCTCTCTACTCCATTCACCACGAGATTGACGACCACTCTGTTATTTAAATCTGAGGAAGCCAGAGCCATTCGAATGATTTCACCTCCCAACGGCATGGGATATCCCACCTGACCATGTTTCAATCCGCTACCTCCGTTTCCAAAAGACCACTCGGTTTTTCCCTCGTCTAACGTGCCGGCCTCCTCGGCCCACACGGTGATCAATTTTCTAGCATATTTGAGTCTTTCCACCACCGAAATCAGGGGTGCAGGCGTCCATCATGTTCACGGGATCTGGTAGATTCGTGAGCGCGTGTCCGCCCATGTCTAGTTTACCTTCCATGATGTCACCCTTTCTCCAGACCGAGTTGTCGTCCACGTACTTCCTGCTGACTGTGCTGGAATCGAATTTGGGATCGTGATTGAGTCCGAATAAATTCTCACTGTTCATGTTGATACCACCCTCCATGGTTCCGCCAGATTGTTTGTTCAGGTAGAGATCATCTACTTGTGATTCTACGTATTCTTGTGATTGTATCATGGCAGAATCTATTAGCCCTTGTTGACCGCGGTTGAGTCTGCATCCATGTCATCGACCTTCGACAGATTCAATATCTTGTTGAATCCCGCATTCAGATCCGATTTTATTTCTCGTCCATCAGACTTTCTCTGTTCCAGATCTATGTAGTGTTTGGTCGCCACGTCCTTGGGATTCGTGGGAGTGGCCACGTTCATTATCTTGTTAGAATTGGCGTTCAATTCCGAGTGCATCGTTTTCTGAATGTATATATTTCTCAGATGTTCGCTGAATAGTGCGTGAGAGTCGTCCGCATATTTCTTGGTCGCGGCATCGGTGGGATCTATAGGATTTGCGACGTTCACCAAACGTTTGGATTTCAGATCGAGATCGTCGGTCATGGCTTTATCCACGTAATTATCTAGCATGATTCGTTCGAAATCCTCATTCCCCCTGTCAACGTATTTTTTAGTCGCAGCATCTGCGAGATCTATCGGTTCGGGAAGATTGTAGAGCTTCTTATCATTCATGTTCAAAGGTTCCTCTCGAGGTTCGTATCTCCAAACGTAACGTTTGTCCAAGTTGGCAACGTCGTAACCATCATCGACTTCGAGCGTCTTCCTCTTCTTTTTGGGTCGGCTTTCGTCGGCACTTCTACCATATTTATCGACTGGCATGTTGTTTTGAGATTTTTGTTTTTAAAAAATACATTTCAAACACAGTTTATTTAAAAAATGAATTATTTCACTTATTTTTTTTTTTTCGATTTTATTCGATTAAATTTTATTAAATAATTTTTTTTACCTTTATATACTATAAAAAAAATCTCTCACTCTAATGTAAATCATTGAGAATGTCTTGAAACCGATCTCCTTCAGACCATCTCTTGAGAACGTAGAGACATAAGTGACCGCAAAACACTTGATCTGGTGATTGCACTCGTTCCGTGTTGTAACGAACCATCGATTTGTTGAAATAGTTCTTTATTTCTTTCAACGGCGAGATTCCGTAGCTGTCGAAATAATAATTCTTATTCTTCCCATTCTTGAACCACGCCACCCAGTGAGTGCCTTCACCCGATAAATCGTCTAGATTTAAAATTCTGCATTCCGATTGTCGAGGTCTTCTCTTCGGCAAGGCATCTTTGGAAAACACGCCTTTTCAAATCCTTCGCCGCATTCGACAGATCGATGTTGGATAGGGGTTCGTTAGGTAAGACGACACCTTCTATGGTTATCTCTATTTTCTTATTCATAAATGCGTATATTTTTTTTTTTAAATTTATTTATTTTATTATAATTCACTAAAATGACGTTATTTTTTTTTATTTTTTTCTTTTTCTTTTTAAACTAACTCTCTCGATGTCTCTATCGAGTTCCATAATCTTGAATCCGTCTAATTCCTCTTGATTTTCTGGAATCCTATCATCCTTAATCATATCTGGAATCCTATCATCCTCAATCATATCTGAAATCCTATCATCTAAAGTCCAAGGTCCGAGTGCCAAAGTGTTTATTTTATTGTCTAACATGAATCTCTTATCATCGTCGGCCATCAGCGAAATCTTGTTGACTATTTCGGTATACAAGTCGTGATTTTCGCTTCGAATCGATTTCATAGTCTTATACACCGGACCACTTCCTAACAGACAATCTTTATACTCTTGGAAAGAGATGTTTTTCTTCACCATGCATGCTTTAACCCCTTTGCACTTCTTGATCTCTTCATCTTCTAGACGATAAGCATACAGTTTCGGTCTCAAGCCCACGAATTCGACAATTTGTTTACCGCCGCTCTCGTCCTTAAATTTACCTAACACCTTCTTGTTGTCGTTCGATTGAATGTTGGACGGGTGATCGATGAGATAATTGCTCATGTCGAACCATGCGGCCACGTCCGGAGATATATCTTGGTAGACATCTTTTGTCTCTATCTCGTAAACTAAACTGTCTGTGTCGGTGAACAGTAGTTTGGCTTCATCACCAAATTTTCGTTTGACGTAATCGTAGTGAAACTTGTACATCAATCGTTTGCTGATATCTAAGATGATCGGTCTAAGATAATATGGTTTGTCGAACTTCAGGTGCATTTTTTGCATGTGCACGGCTACTAGATTTTCGTTGAATATGGTTCGGTGTTTGTAATTGGGTTTCGCCACTAATTTTTTAGCTCTTTTCTTAGATGTGACGAGTCGAACGTCGGTTCTCTTCCTGATGTTTTCCATCGATTTACCGTACACGCAGTTGTTCATGAGTTTGAAGAAATCTTTTTCGCAATCGTTCTCGGCTCGAATTCTGAGATTCGTGTTGAGATCGATGTATTTTTTCATCCAAGGCTCTTCGTCGAATCAAATGATGCGATGTATGTTGACTAATTTCATCCCGTAATCGACGTATTGTTTAAATTCTCACTGTAGACGACGTAGTTACGTTTGTTAAATAAATTGGGAATGAGTTTTTCTTCGTCTCCTTCATTCGGTTCCATTCGTTCGGGAGCTAGCGGATAATCGTTGTGTAGATCGTGTAATTCTTCCGGATAGTTCAAATCGACTTCTAAAATGCAGGGATAGTCTCTCCATTTTTGCATCTCTTCCGGTTCCGTTACCCATTTGAAATTTCCAATCGCTAAAGGATGACTCATAGCCCAACCATACAAATTATTAGCGTCCCAATACTGTATGTATTTATTCAACCGTTTCGAATCGAAACCTTCTTTCATGTAGGGATTGTTAGCTTCAGAATATCTGTGGGAGATCATCGAGACGCCACCTCTCGTTGCTCTTTCAAACATGAGCAACATGTCCACATCGGATAATAATTCCAATTGGACTTCGGTGGTCTTCAACAGAGTGTCCCATGCCAGACTGGGTGCGGTGAAATACAAAGCATGATCTAGATCGTAATTTCGACGACAGACATCTCGAAAATTGTCGAACACGTCTGCCAAGAGCAGAACGTCAGTCTTCAGATAGAGATCGTGATAATCTCTCATGGTTTTCATATCGAATGATTTCCACACGTTTTTAGCGTGTTCGTAATTCTCGTCGAAAATGTCGGATTCGTATAATTTTGAATAAAAATCTTTTGAAGGTAGTGCGCTGTTGTCGAATCTCTTTAGATCATTCATGTAATCGTAAGGATAGACTCCTTTCCTCAACATAATGTCTACTCGTTCTCCGAAATGTTTGCTCGTGATTTTAAATTTATCCTTGCTCATGTTATCGACTAATTTTTCCAGAGTGGTCGACATGAATTTAAAACTGTCAATGAAACATATGCTTCTACGAATGCAACGATTGTCTGCATATGTGACATTCAGTGGCTCTGTTATTTTCGTCCTGCTGCTCTCGCATGATGATCATTTTCGACGGAGTTTTGAATTTGTCGTGTAACATTTGAATTTTCGATTCTAACTCTTCCATGAACCTTTGAGCCATGTCGTCATCTTCACACTGCTTCATGTAGATGAAGGGACCCATGTCGTGTTGTGAGTCGAAAGCACATTTACGTAAATGCAATAACCCAAAGGCGTGTGTTTTTGATATCTTTCAACATAACTTTGAAGAGCGTTAGGTTGGCAGGAACTCATTTTCACGGTGAAACATTCGAAATCGGCGTACACGGCGAATGGTACTTTTAACCTTCTATTGCGATTTTCAAACTTCACGATGGTGTTAGGTTTGGGCATTTCGATGGTGACACCTTGATTTTCGTTGCAATATTCCTGATGTATCATATCTTATGTTCATGTTTATTATTTTGTCTCGACAGTAATCGGCTGGGATTTTTAACCCAACAATAATGTCAATTGTCACCATTCGAAACCAATAATAAAATAATCATCTTTTCTCTTTCGAGATACGAAGTCTGTCTGAGAGGATAGATCGTTCATTTTTCATCGTCATATCCCAAGACGTTCACCGCTATGGTGGGATTTTGAGCCTCGAAATGTTCGATGTGTTTTAACTGCATTGGAAAAGTCACTCAGGGCCAATCGAGATTTTTAGAAGTCTCCTTGTAACGAGAAACTCTATCGGAGTGCATTTTGACAGGGTATAAAGCGGAAGTGACTGCCCATTTAAAACACTGATCATCTTTATTTCTCACGTTGACCACGGAGTGTTTTTTAGCTAAGAAATACAGTAATTCCACGTAGGAAGACCCTTTCAACGAATCGTTTTTAGTTATTTGAATTTCGAGTTTCAACACCTCATCGAATGTCCAATTACTACCTGCATGTTGATAATTTGTGAGAGACGTCAACATCTTGTCTTTCATCTTTTTGAAAACATCCGATAAATCTGAACCTCGAAGTAGGGGTTCGACGTTAGATCTGAAATATGCAGTTTTCACGATGCTCTCGCCAGACTTCATGTAGATTTTTTATTCATCACGCAATGGAGTACCATCTTAATTTATTGTCCCACGTTCATGTGCTCGCGAAACAAATCCAATACTTTTTTCTTCACCCGTTACATAAACAATTTCGGATCGATTTTCTTGAACGAGGGAACCACGTCGAAAGTTTTAAAAACGCCTTTGATCGCACTCTCCCGTTCTACAGGTTTCGATTGGAATAGTTCCGTGATGAGTCGTGCTACATATTCTTCTCCTTTCCCTTCATCAATTGCTCATTGAATTTCGCTCGATATATTTCGTTTGTCTAGAATCTGAAGTACATCATTCGTTTTCGTTTTAGTTTTTCTTTTCTTTTCTTTTGAAACTTGAAGTTCTTCAATGGCTTTTCATTTAGTCGTCTTCTCCTTTTTCACATTTGATGCATTTTTTGACTGTTTAAGTTTATCCACTTCCGATCTTTTGATTTTTTTCTTTCCATCATTTCGCAAACAATATTCCCGCATGACTTCAATTTTTTTTTATTTAGTTCTATGATTTCTGAAATGTGGAATTTTTAATAGTTTACAAATCTCGTTTAACAGGTACGGTTTTCTCATTTAAATTTTCCATTTTTTTATTTGTTTGCTCCATTTGTAAGAATATTTTTTTTTTTCAAATTTTGTTTTTAAATAATTTGTTAAAAAAATTTTGTTTTTTTTACTCTTTATATATATATATATAAAAGATTTTTTTCTTTAATGTAAAAATTTTTTTTTTGATGAAATTAATCAATTTTTTATGTTCCTTAACGTGCAATTTTTTTATGTTCCTTATGTTTTAATTCCTTGAAAAAAAAAAAAACATTTTTTTTTTTTTTGAAGGAATTAAAAAAAATTTTTTTTTTTTTTTTGAAGGAATTAAAAAAAAAAAATTTTTTTTTTTAATGAAGTTAAACAATATTTTATGTTCCTTAACATGAAAAAAAAAAATTGAATTAATACGAGAAAAAAAAAAGGACGTTAAATTTAAACTTTTTATTTATATAAAGAGAAAAAGAAACTTTTACAAAAAAAAATTTTTACATTAAAGAAAATTAAAAAAATTAAAAAAAATTTTTTTTTATATATATATATATAAAGAGTAAAAAAAAAAAAAAAACTTTTTTAACAAATTATTAAATACAAAAATTTAAAATATACATTATTTGCAAAAATTCATAAAACAAAAAAAAAACAAATAATCGATCATGACAACAACACCTAAAAGATGCAAATTGAAAATGAAATGAGTCAAAATGTGTAAGAAACTCGGTTGTAAAATCTATAGATTACAACGACACTACCATCGAATTGAATGAGGTCGAGACGAAGGGCTTACAGCACAAATACGACAAATATAGCATGCCTTTGAAATTGGACAAAGCCATGCTCGATTTGTTTTACGAGTATGAAAGCAGAATATCATCGTCGCTAAAGACAGAGAATTCGACAAGAACGATTTGTCGTTGCCCTATGGAAGTTACATATATCCAAAAATCTCTCTCGAACTCGTGGACAAATCGGGTGGGGAGAGCGCGTTGACCGAAGTAAAAAAACTTTAAAAAGTAAAGATAAACATTCAACGCATTTGCGAAAAAGGAGAAAACACGAGTGTCAACATGCTAATAACGGACTTGGAAATATAAACAATAGAGAGATTGATTTTTAGTGAAGAAGAAGAAAAAAAAAAAGTAATGAGATCATCTTTAGATCTCATTACTTTTTTTTGTTATTTTTTTTGTTTTCCTTCTTCACTATTGCCCATATATTATAATAACGTTTCCGTTTTTCTCAAATTTCAGCATAGATTCTTCTTTTCTTTTTCTTTTTTTGTGATATGCTATGTTTTTATAAGAACACATTTGTTTATCCGAATCATAATTATGAACGAATGTTGTGCATCTCTCGATAACACTAGCATCATTAACATTCTCTTCAGAAGGTAGTGGTAATGGTGGAAAACGTCTCATTCTTTTAAATTTCAACCGCATATCCCGATCTTTATTTAACTCTTTTATCAGTTCTTTCCTAAGATATCCATCATTAGCGTCTAATCGTTTTTCCACATCTTTTTCACACTCTATCTCGCGATATTCATCATTATCGTCTAATTGTTTTTACACCTTTTTATCCATTTTATATTATTTTATACTTTCTATGATTTATATTTTATATTTATATAATTATATAATTTTTTTTTACATTATAATAACATATTCAAAATCGGTATATTCTTAAATGGCGAATTCTCACCAAACAACAAACACTTGCCGAGTCGCTCAACGTTCTGTCCACTCTTCAGATAGAGACCATTTCCACTCAAAGAGTTGTCACCTCTAACGGGTTCTAGATACAATCCTTTACCGCTGTTGTCTACCTGGATGCAACACACGGATCCTCCCTTCTTCAAAAACAGTCCGCTGCCACCCATTAATTTCTCAACTGCCGAACTCGCGAGTCCTGTGAGAGCTCCCACGCCAAGAGTCTTTCCAAGAAAGGGTAATGCCTTTGTGGCAAAGGGTAATGCTTTTGCGGCGATTCCTGCCAATAGCGGTAGGAAACCACCTTTCATTCTCAAATTGTATCTCAATTGAGCGGGACTCAATCTCACCGTCAACCCTCTTCCATCACGAATCGCTTTGTCCATCCTTTTGATTTGACTTCTGGTCCAGGCAATCGAATCCTGACCGCCACTCGTCAGATCTTCGTGAGTGAATTTGAATCTCACCACCTCGCCTCGAGTTGTTAACACTCTCTTAAGTTTCTTCCTCTGTCCTGCGGATATGTTCACATTTTTAACCACGTATTGTGTCATAATTCTTTTTTTTTAAATATATTTTCTTCAATTGTTTTTTTTTGTTTTAATGATAATTATATATATTAAATAATTTTTTAAAATTAATATTGCGTTTATTTTATTTTTGTTATTTATATATATATACACAATATATATACCCTCTCTCTACAAAGATCTAACAGTTCACCATTTTGATCCATCAACGTGGTTTTGAGACTATACAACGTGTCTAAAATCACTGGTAGATAAACTAAATTTCGAGGTCGTTCCACGATCTTATAACATGGTGACACGTTTGGAAAGAAGGAATAGATCATCGGTTGAGCGCTACCATTCACGTAGCTTCCAGCAATCACATCCACGTTGACCAGAATGCTATTGACTGCGAGATGCCGCGTCGCCTCGATAATCTTTCGATCGAATCCCAGCATTTTGCCTATAGAATCATCCGTGTTGAAATCCACAGGAAAATTATCTTCCAAATCCAACAGCATCTGTAAGGTATTAGGATTGGGAATGAGTCTGATCTTGTTGCTTCCCTTTCCATCCGTCTTCATTCGCGTTTGAATGTAATTGTTCAAATCGTCTATGTCGTAACTTCCTTTGGGAATTCGAATCTCCAACCAATCCACTCTGTCAGAATACTTGAACGAGTTATTCTTTTCGGTGACGTTGGGAAAGGAATAATAAGTCTCCAGATTCACCAACGCCATCTCGTATCTTTTCTCTCTATTCAATTCGATGGAAGGTTCGAATTTCGTCGCGAATCGAGTCAAATCGCCACTCACCACGATTTGAATGGATTGTTTTGCAGCCGTATTCTCGGCTATCCGTTCTATCAATTCTCCTTGTTCGAACATTATATTTTAATTTTATTTTTATTTTTTTCAAAACTGATTATTTGAAGATTTATTATTTTCTAATTTTTTTTTTTATTTTCACACTCTATCTTATTATCATCAGAAACCTAAAACTTGTCGAATCCGCACCGATATTTTCCGTGATTAAATTCGCTAGTCAAATCGATCACAACGAAATTGTAAAGACCTCCATCCCAAACCCTCTTACAGAATCTCCTGAATTCCGCCACGCTCATGTCGTTTGCAACGTGATCGCTGTATATGTGATTGAGATTCTTGAGATCTTGGCGAAAGAGACATAGAAAATTAACATTCTCACTTATCGTCTGTCTGGGCAATCGAAAATATTTCTGCGACAGGTAGAAACAGTCCACGTTGCTGTGACGACCCCCTAACGTAATATGATTCACATCGGTTCTGTCTCTCCAAAAGCAGATCGTTTCAATTCTCTAGGATCTGGAACGTCGCTAGCGTTCTCATAAAATCGACACTAGACGTTCGAAGATGCATTTCTCTTCATCAATTCCATCACTGCACCGTCCAAAATGCTCGAAAGAGAAGCTTCACTTTTGTCGAATTCCTCCCTACTGTCAAAGATTCTGGCTATGACGTCCTTGGGCAATCTACTATCCATGCACTCTCGAAGCAATCTGTATTCGGGTTGAAACAAGCTCTTGCCAAACACAAACAATCTGTCGTAATCCAACCAGTCGGGTCGGGACAACAGATTCATCAACAGATTGATCTTTCCACAATTCGATTTTCCCACTATCAAACCTCTTATGCTTTTAGGAAAGAACTCATTATTCATCCTCTTGGTTGCGGCGTCATTCCAAGACATATCTTTAATGTTCATCTTTGTTTTATTTTTTTTTTTTTGTTGTTATTTTAGATTTTTTCAAACACAATTTTTTATGTTTTTTCAAACTCAGTTTTTAATATTATTTTTTATTTATATTACACCGTCGCGAGTTCTCTTCAATCCAAATCCACTCGTCATTTTGACTAAATCTTGTATGGGTACCACAGCATCCTTAAAATCTTTCCAACTTTTTGGCATTCGCTCTAACGTAGCTCGCTTCGCCGGTGGACTGATCAACTTGTCGATCAATGCATCGGCTGCCCTCTTGCCAGCCACTGAAGCTATCCTACCACTGGCTTCGGAAGTGGCTTTCTTACCAGCATCCAAAGCCGTCTTCTTACCAAACTCAAATGCGGTCGATGTGAGTTTTCTACCCGCATCACTCGTGAATGCTCGCATTATAGAATCGACGATGCCAGAGCCACCTTGAACGTAAGTTCTAACATATCCCCTGTTCTTTATCACCAACATATTTTTATTTTATAATATATATTTTGTTTTCACTGGTAAATCGTTTGTTGTTTAAATACTTTTTATTATTCTAGTGTAAAATTTACTGTTTTTATTTTATATATTTTGTTTGTTTGTTTGTTTCTCTCTACTTATTATATACATCAATCCTTCAATTCGTTCATCAGCCTTTTATAATGGTTTTTATTCAAAACCTTCTGTCTTAACAATTTGTTGCATATGCTAACTATCTCATTATCTAATCCTGTGTTACCAGCGCATCTACTTGCCATCAACAATCTCAATCTCTGAAACAGAGCGTCAGAATCACTCGGAAGAAAAGTGGTTTCCACCCCTTTACCACTCACCGATTCGACAAACTTCTTATGCGAATTCCATATAGGTTTCACCTCTTTCGTCCACTTGTAACCTCTGCTGGCTTTAGGTCTCGTCTCTCTGTCATCGTTATTTCTCTTCATGGCATTGGTCTGAACCAGAATGTCACCGTAATTGTTGTAATCCTGTTCCGTGTAATCACTAGGCTTGTCGTAAAGGAGCAATTTGCGCAGTCCGGAAGTTAATTTTTAGCTATTCGGGCCAACGATTAATTCATCATCACCTATTTCCACTTCTGTGTCGCCCACAAAAGTTCTACCATCCGAATCCTTATAAAATCCATACAACAGATCTCTCTTACCACCATCCTCGGACAACGCGACGCTATCAGTGGTGATAGTCGAAGCCCTATCATCGCTCTCACTCATGTCGGTTTCGATTCTCATGGGAACATAATCCAGTGTAGATTGAAATGAGTACTGGTTTGTAAAACTACTGGGCAACAAACCCATTCTCAAAGAACTTTCTTTTAAGGGTCTCAATTCGTCAACGATCTCCTTCTTGCTTCGCTCTTGAACCTCCGTCACGGGTTTAAATATTTTTGTGGTCTCGCATTTGAGTTCAATCTCTCCAAGACGTCTGCTTCTGTGAGCCGATTGAATGCCCTTTTTGGCACGTTCATATTCATTTAAAAGCTGATCTCGGCGTTTAGCATCCATCTGTAAAAACATTTTTTTTTGTTTTTAATTATTAATATTTCCTTTGAGTATGCTAATATGAGTTATTTATTATTTTCAAAATTAAATGTATAATTATTTTTTTATGTTTTAAGTAAATAAAAATCTATAAATGAGTTTTGCCTCTGAACACGTTAAAATCGCATCACAGATTATTCGCTCAATGGCGAACTTGAGAACTACGCGTTTAAATCCTATCAATTAATCTTTTGAACTGTTTCCACTTTCATCCATAGAATAGTTTTTCAGTTAAACAATTTAACTGACAATTGACGCTCATTTGAATAAAAACCTGTAATACATTTCGAGCGTGACAAATGGCGTTCTCAGTAAGTTTATACAGTAGAGATTTTCCAAAAAACTTAATTTTTTTCCTGTTGAGTATGGAAAATCCCACTATAGGTATTCCCCCACTTACGTCAGAAATGGGAAAATCCCCACCTCAAAAGCCGTTTGCTGATTCTGGGACACTGGTCCAGAATCGGCAAACCGTTTTTTTTTATGCTGGTCTAGAACTGGCAAAGCATTTTTTTTCGCGTTCTCCAACAATAGATTGAAGGTCTAATCCACGATGGGAACGTAAACAAAAATTTTTATGTAAAACAAAATGTACAATTTCATACATTTTTCACTTTTTTTCATTCGACACGTTCGCCAACGGGTATTTGAACGTTAAAAGTGCGTTCTAGGAGTCTCAAAATAACAGCCGATTCTGGGACACCATAAAAAAATGACATTTTTTGCGAACAAGCATGCGATTTAACACTGAATCCTACGATGGTAAACGCACCATGTACATGTACTTTACGGTACATGTACAAAGTGGTCCAGAAACGGCCTTTATTACCTACTCCTCTGCATGATGGTTCTTTCCGGATTGCTCCAACTGTCGTTAAATAAGTAAAAAAAATTACAATTCTATAATAACAGGCCAAGCCCCCTTCTTTTTACATGTTTTGTGAGGGGGAAAATCAACAGTACTTTCACCCCCCTCATTTTAATAGTTGAAAAGCTCTGTTACTCGATCCAAAAAAAAATGGTAAAAGGATACGCGATTCTGTATTAACCACCCAAAAGTGCAAAACTTGGGAAAATATAACCCACCTAGAGCTGCACCAAATCTACATACGCTATTCGAACTCCCGCATTGTGTCCTTGGGCAAGGTAATTTACCCCGTTTATCCACATGGGAGCATGATGACGGCATGTACTAAGGTGTACTGCACATCGGTGATATGCATATATTCGAACAATCTAACCCAACCTCTGTGACAGTGCAGATTTGCGATGTTGGTGAGATGACAGTTACTCATCATTGCTTGATAGTTCTCTTTGGGCATTCCAGAGTCTACCCGTAAAATTGTCACGGTTATGATTAACCATCACTCATAAGTATATGACCTTAAACACCAATAAATAAATAATGATAATTAGGATTTTAAATCTATTAAGACCTGAATAATTTATGAATCGGTGCATGTTAATTGATTTTAGCCAGTGGATTGACAATGACTTCTGAACTTCGAGCTGGAGAACCCGTGTTTTATTTAGAATAAACTGCGAATGTTTAATTATAACTTAACTTGATGTCAGGGTGTAATGAAATAGAGTATTTTCTGCAGACATTCTAACTAAACGCAGCTGGTTTACAGACCTGTATATCTTCTTTTTTTTTTAATTGAGTAAAAATATATGATAGGTACTGATGTAACACTCTGATTAGCATGTTTAATGAATCTTACTACGCCAGCCCGACCTACCCTTTACCCACCATGATCACAACAAACGTTTCAGATTGGTCACAGAGAGAGACCAAATTGGTCACTGTGACCATTTAATCCTACATGTTCACTAAATTGGTCTCTTTAGGGACCAAATTGGTCACTGTGTGTGACCAATTTGGTCACTAAAGAGACCAAATTGGCCACAGAGAGAGACCATATTGGTCACTGTGACCATTTAATCCTACATGTTCACTACATTGGTCTCTCTCTGTGACCAATTTGGTCTCTTTAATGACCAAATTGGTCACACAGAGAGACCAATTTTGTCACTAAAGAGACCAATTTAGTGAACATGTAGGATTAAATGGTCACAGTGACCCATTTGGTCACAGAGAGAGACCAATTTGGTCACTAAAGAGACCAAATTGGTCACAGAGAGAGACCAATTTGGTCACTGAAGAGACCAATTTAGTGAACATGTAGGATTAAATGGTCATAGTGACCAATTTGGTCACAGAGAGAGACCAATTTGATCAACAAAGAGACCAAATTGGTCACACAAAGAGACGAATTTGGTCACTAAAGAGACCAAATTGGTCACAGTGAGAGACCAATTTGGCCACTGTGACCAATTTAGTGAACATGTAGGATTAAATGGTCACTAAATATGCTTTAAATTGATGAAAACCGATGAAAACTGATAAAAAATTGATGAAAACTGATGTGCCTATGCGTAAAACCGATAAAAACTGATGAAAACCAATAAAAACCGATAAAAACCAATGGAAACTGATGAAAAACTGATGAAAAACTGCAGTGCACATGTGATTATCTGATTAAATGGATTAGCTGATTAAACAGTGTGGAGTTGGTGGTTCAGATGTGCTACCTCGGCTTGTCATGAATGTGACTTTGATGTTTCTTTTTTGAAGTAAACTATATCAATTTGTGTGAAGTTGAGCAAAAAGTCATTTTACACCAGAGCTCTACCATTGTAATTCCCCACAATGCACTGTGTGAGAATTTGAAGTAACCAATGATCAACAGGTTGGGGTAGAACCCACCTTATCTTGATATATAATTAGCCAATCAGCGATTGACAGGTTGGGGCGGGACCCATCCTATTCATACATATAAATGGAAGAGTGTTGGAACAGTATTGCCACTCTATTAACTCGCTTCTGAAAAGGATGAATTCATGCTACGTCTGTGAATTGTGTCAAAAATCTTACTCTCATAAAACTCATTATTATCAACACAGACGAAAATTACACAAAAATGTAAATTTTAAACACACTAAAGGGGGAGCGAACCCAAATACAGCCAAGTTAACAACCAGATCTGTCTGTAAACAGCTACCCTATCCGCCAGTGCATATGAAATCAGCCTTTAGTTGGAACAATGCATTAACAAGTGGAAATATTTTGGGGCTTGGAAATAAGCTAGAGCCAGTAAAACTGCTAGTGATGGGGGAATCATTGAAGGGAAAACCTATAGATGACTCAACACTGATCAAGCAGAATTCAGTGTATTGAACCATGGGGGAGTGAACAGTTGCATCAAACTTATGCAATGAAAACACCAAACCACACTCCTTAAAAACCAGTTTCTCAGTGAAAAATCATCCGGACTGGTTAGCTGTTATACACGATTCCATGCAGGAGAAGGCACTTTTGTTACTCCAGATAATAAAGAATATACCCAATTTATCCTGGGATGAAAAAGATCAACTCGTGTATAACGCCATTACAATTTCGGGCTCCAATATGTGTGATCTAATAAATGATCTGCTGCGAAAAAGAAAAGATTTTCAACCACCAGGCTGGAAAATTTTGGCAAACATCCTTAAAGATCAAAATATCCCAAGGGGTCTGATCAGAAATAAAGAACGTATGGACTTTTTTCTTCCAGAAAACAAAATCTCTGCAAAGCTGCGATGGACCAGTCTTTGAAGAAAATCCCCTGGAAAAGACTGCGAATGTGGAATGGACTTCGTGGAAGCTCTAATGAAACTGTACGAAAAAACGAAAACTCTCACCAATAGGGTGTCATTCCGAATAGCCGTATGCAATATATCTCAGATTTTTGATTTTGTTTTATTTATGAATTATTCAAACTCTGTGATCTGATAAAAATTTGGCTGTTAATAAGTGGGTACATTAATAATATTCGGGAATGTATACAGGGAATATTTTATGAACAAAAAGCTGGTACACAACGCATTCTCACGTATTATCTTGTTTTTGTATAGGTATTTGTGAGGGAAAGGTCTTGAGTTTTGTACAAAAATAATCGTTTCACGCTGTAGTATGGTTCAATGAATCAGATTTCATTTCGATTTGCACTGTAAGGGGGGTGGTAAAACCTAGAAAAAAACAACAGCTTGAACGCAATTAGTTTCCACCCATACTGTATCGGAGAGAGAGAGAGAGAATTGAAACATTTGTTGTTATCATGGTGGGTAAAGGGTCGGTCGGCTGGCATAGTAAGATTCATTAAACATGCTAATCGGCGTGTTACATCAGTAACTGTCATATATTTTTACTCAATTAAAAAAAAAAGATATACAGGTCTGTAAACCAGCTGTGTTTATTTAGAATGTCTGCAGAAAATACTCTATTTCATTACACCCGGACATCAAGTTCAAGTTATAATTAAATGTTCGCAGTTTATTCTAAATAAAACACAAGTTCTCCAGCTCGAAGCTCAGAAGTCATTGTCAATCCACTGGCTGAAATCAAATAACATGCACCGATTCATAAATTATTCAGGTCTTAATAGATTTAAAATCCTAATTATCATTATTTATTTATTGGTGTTTAAGGTCATATACTTATGAGTGATGGTTAATCATAACCATGACAATTTTACGGGTAGACTCCGGAATGCCCGAAGAGAACCACCAAGCAACAATGAGTAACTGTCATCTCACCAACGTCGCAAATCCACACTGTTACAGAGGTTGTGTTTAGATTGTTTGAAAATATGCGTATAACCGATGTGCAGTACACCTTAGTACACACCGTCATTGTGCTCCCATGTGGATAAATGGGGTAAATTACCTTGCCCAAGGACACAATGCGGGAGTTCGAATAGTGTACATAGCTTTGGTGCAGCTCTAGGTGGGTTATATTTTCCCAAGTTTTGCACTTTTGGGTGGTTAATACAGAATCGCGTATCCTTTTACTATTTTTTTTGGATCGAGTAACAGCGCTTTTCAGCTATTAAAATGAGGGGGTGAAAGTACTGTTGATTTTCCACCTCACAAAACATGTAAATCGAAGCTTGGACTGTTATTATAGAATTGTAATTTTTTTTACTTATTTAACGACAGTTGGAGCAATCCGGAAAGAACCATCGTGCAGAGGCAAACAGCTGTCAAAGTTCTACACAGGGTCAATATTGGCTGAAGGTAGTATGCCATAGTACACAACGTTACTGCCCACCCCCACGCCACATAGGTAATTAGATAATGGTAGCTCTTTCATGCTTTTACTTAGATGGGTGGGTTCAGTAAACGTTCAAAAAATAAAACATATGGGTTAGTAATAATGCGGGTGTGATTTTTCTATGTTTAAACACAGTCCGTAGTGTTATCACCCATTTTTTTCATTTTTAAACGCATTGGTCGACAATTAACTGGTAAACAGACTATTTATTTATATTTATTTATTGGTGTTTAAGGTCACATATTTCTGCACAATGGCTAATCATGACCATGACAGTTTTACGGGTGGAGGAAGCCGGAGAGAGCCACTGAGCCACAGCAAGCAACAGTAGGTGATAATTGCAGATTCTGGACCACTTCGTACATGTACTATACACGTACACGTACACGGTGCATTTACCATCGTAGGATTCAGTGTTAAATCGCCGACACGTTCGCAAAAAATGTCATTTTTTTATGGTGGTCCAGAATCCGCTGTTATTTTGAGACTCCTAGATCGCACTTTTAACATTCAAATACCCGTTGGCGAACGTGTCGAATGTACACGTTTTTCAGAAAAGTGAAAAATGTATGAAATTGTACATTTTTCACTTTTTTTTTTACTTAAAAATTTTTGTCGACGTTCCCATCACGGATCAGACCATCGATCCATCGTTGGTGAACGCGAGCAAAAAACACTTTGCGGATTCTGGACCAGCATCAAAAAACGGTTTGCAGATTCTGGACCAGTGGCCCAGAATCCGCAAACGGTTTTTGAGGCTCTGAACGTGGTCACGTGACCTGCTAATTAACCAATCAGATTGCTTGATTCTCATAGACTTAATCATACAAAGTTATGTCCTCGTCGTGGGGGTGGGGGGTCACACCCATCAGAAAAATCGAAGTTTCGAGAAGGTGGTCACGTGACCTATCAAATTGAAGGTCGAGGAAATAAAAAAGTGATTGATATATAGGAGAGGAAAAAAAATATAAATAAAATAGTTATTTAAAAATAAATATATCAAATCGAATAGATAATAAAAATATGTAAATCATGAGCGCTTCCCAGATTATTAGAGCAAGGGTTCTTTTAAAAATGCTGATGAGAGCCTACCCATTCTGCGTGAATGAACAAATAGGTCGCCTCTTGTTAGAACGATGCGTCGGATGTCGGGATCACCTAGACTTCAATCATGAGAATCATTCGTGTCTGACGATGGAAAGGGAAGATATGGTCATCAAGTATTTCGAACCGGTGTTCGAACGCGTTCAAATCAACGAAGTGATCGTGTTTTGGAAGAGATTACTCTTCTGTAAGGATCGAAGCAAGCCCACAGTTTCGGAAGAACTGAAATTGGCGTGTAGTAGAAGTCTGACTTTAGAAGACAAGGGATGCATCATGAAATTATTGTTCAATGAAGCATACGTCTAAGATTTCTCGTTGATATAAAAATAAGGGAGAATAGAAAATAAAAATAAATACACATAAATTTTTTATCTAATATTCGAAAGAAAAAAAAACACAAAAATTAGAACCAAAAATAAATTGTATCCGATGTTAGATGACGACGAGGATGAGAAGCCAAATGGCGTTTTGCCGATGGCACCATCGCTAGAAGAAAAAGAAAGAGGAGCGAGGTATCGCATCGATCAAATCAGTACAATCCAAGCATATCTAACTCGAGAGAGAGATTCTCGTCATTCTCTCAAGAAGAAGTATTCGCGTTTCGTGAAATTCGTCAATGCAATCGACACGACACTCATCATGATTTCCATGGGTTTACACGTGGCCGGCATCAGATTGTTGTCGACCATGGTTGGCATTCCGATCCTGTTGACCGTAGAAGGAGTGGCTCTCGCCGCCGGATTGTTTAGCATGCTCGGACACTTTTTGAGTAGGAAATTATATCTGAAGGCGAGGAAACACGACAAGATTTGCATCTTGGCCGACTCCAAGATCGACACGATATCCGAAATGATCTCGATGGCATTGAAAGATGGTAGGATATCGGACGGAGAATACTTTGCGATATTAGGTGAGAAAACAAAATATGAAGCCATGAAAGAAGCCGTGAGAATCAAGACTCATCAGATCATCAAAGAAGAGATGAAGGATTCTCTTGTGGAAAAGGGGAGGAAAGAGGCTAGGGAGGAATTCAGTAAGATGATAGAACTCAAGAGCAGCGATTGAAAAAAAAAAATATATATATATAATAAGAACAGAATTTTTAAAAAAAAAAAATTAAATTTATATATAAAATAAAAATGAAATTAATTTAAATAACTCTTAAAAATGTATTGCGTAAAGTGTAAGAGAGTTACCAAGAAAAGTAATTTTAAAAAATATATTTCAAAACGCAGTTTATTAAAAAATGAATTATTTTATTTTTATTTTTTGTTTTTATTCGATTAAATTTTTTTAAAATAATTTTTTATCTTTATATACTATAAAAAAAAAATCTCTCTCTAATGTAAATCATTGAGAATGTCTTGAAACCGATCTCCTTCAGACCATCTCTTGAGAACGTAGAGACAGAGGTGACCACAAAACACTTGATCTGGTGATTGCACTCATTCCGTGTTGTAACGAACCATCGATTTGTTGACATAGTTCTTTATTTCTTTCGGCGGTGAGATTCCGTAGGTGTCAAAATAATAATTCTTCTTCCTGTTCTTGAACCACGCCACCCAGTGACTGCCTTCACCCGATAAATCGTCTAGATTTAAAATTCCGCATTCCGATTGTTGAGGTCTTCTCTTCGGCAAGGCATCTCTAGAAAAGACACCTAGAAAATCTTTGATTTTCAAATCCTTCGATGCATTCGACAGATCGATGTTGGATAGGGGTTCGTTAGGTAAGACGACACCTTCTACGGATATCTCTATTTTCTTATTCATAAATGCGTATATATTTTTATTTTTTTTATTTATTTATTTTATTATAATTCACTAAAATGACGGGGTTTTTTTGTTTTTTTTCTTTTTCTTTTTAAACTAACTCTCTCAATGTCTCTACCGATTTCCATAATCTCGAAAACGTATAATTCCTCTTGATTTTCTGGAATCCTATCATCCTTACTCATATCTGGAATCCTATAATCCACAATCATATCTGAAATCCTATCGTCTAAAATTAGATCCGAAGTACAATGTCCGAGTGGCAAAGTGCTTATTTTATCATCTAACATGAATCTCTTATCGTTGTCGGCCGTCAGCAAAATCTTGTTGACTATTTCGGTATACAAGTCGTGATTTTTGCTTCGAATCGATTTCATAGTCTTATACACCGGACCACTTCCTAACAGACAATCTTTATACTCTTGGAAAGAGATGTTTTTCTTCACCACACACGCTTTAACCCCTTTGCACTTTTGATCTCTTCATCTTCTAGATGATAAGCATACAGTTTTGGTCCCAAGCCCATGAATTCGACTATTTGTTTACTGCCGCTCTCGACCTTAAATTTACCCAACACCTTCTTGTTGTCATTCGATTGAATGTTGGATGGGTGATCGATGGGATAATTGCTCGTGTCGAACCATGCAGCCACGTCCGGAGATATATCTCGGTAGACGTCTTTCGTCTCTATCTCCTAAACTAAACTGTCCGTATCGGTGAACAGTAGTTTGGCTTTATCAACAAATTTTCGTTTGACGTAATCGTAGTGAAACTCGTACATCAATCACTTGCTGATATCTAAGATGATCGGTCCGAGATAATACGGTTTGTCGAACTTCAGGTGCGTCTTTTGCATGTGAACGGCAACTAGATTTTCGTCGAATATGGTTCAGTGTTTGTAATTGGGTTTCGCCACTAATTTTTTAGCTCTTTTCTCAGATGTGATGAGTCGAACGTCGGTTCTCTTCCTGATGTTTTCCATCGATTTACCGTACACGCAGTTGTTCATGAGTTTGAAGAAATCTTTTTCGAAAACGTTCTCGGCTCGAATTCTGAGATTCGTGTTGAGATCGATGTATTTTTTCATCCAAGGCTCTTCGTCGAATCGAATGATGCGATGTATGTCGACTAATTTCATCCCGTAATCGACGTATTGTTTCAAATTCCCACTGTAGACGACGTAGTTACATTTGTTAAATAAATTGGGAATGAGTTTTTCCTCGTCTCCTTTGTTTGGTTCCATTCGTTCAGGAGCCAGCGGATAATTGTTGTGTAGATCGTGTAATTCTTCTGGATAGTTCAAATCAACTTCTAAAATGCAAGGATAGTCACTCCATTTTTGCATCTCTTCCTGTTCCGTCACCCATTCGAAATTTTCAATCGGTAAAGGATAACTCATAGCCCAACTGTACAGATTATTAGCATCCCAATACTGTATGTATTTATTTGATCGTTTTGAATCGAAACCTTCTTTCATGTAGGGATTGTTAGCTTCAGAATATCTGTGGGAGATCATCGAGACGCCACCTCTCGCAGCCCTTTCGAACATGAGCAACATGTTCACATCGGATAATAATTCCAATTGGACTTCGGTGGTCTTCAACAGAGCGTCCCACGCCAGACCAGGTGCGGTGAAATACCAAGCGGGATCCAGATCGTAATTTCGACGACAGACGTCTCGAAAATTTTCGAACACGTCTGCCAAGAGCAGAATGTCAGTCTTCAGATAGAGATCGTGATAATCTCTCATGGTTTTCATATCGAATGATTTCCACACGTTTTTGGTGTGTTCGTAATTCTCGTCGGAAATGTCGGATTCGTATAATTTTGAATAAAAATCTTCTTTCGAAGGTAGTGCGGTGTCGTCGAATCTCTTTAGATCGTTCATGTAATCGTAAGGATAGACTCCTTTCCTCAACATGACATCTACTCGTTCTCCAAAATGTTCGCTCGTGATTTTAAATTTATCCTTGCTCATGTTATCGACTAATTTTTCCAGAGCGGTCGACATGAATTTAAAACTGTCAATGAAACGTATGCCTCTATGAATGAATTTCGTTTTTTCTTTCGTCTCTCCGTTGATTACTCTTTTCTTCTCCATGAGCTTCCATTTCGTGAATGAAATGTATCTTTCTTCGCTGTTCGCAATGCAATTTAATTCTTCGTGGGAGGTGCCAAGATTTTTTACGAACAGATGACGGTCGTAACCCGAGAGATTGTGAAATATCACCGGATAGAATACGGCGTCTCGATATTTTAAATTACACTTGCTGTGAGCCGGGCTGCGAAACAGACCCGTGTAATGATCGTGGTCTCTAACTTCTTATTTTCCTTTGAATTCTCGTCGAACGATTGTCAGCATATGTGACATTTGGTGGCTCTGTTATTTTCATCCTGCTGCTCTTGCATGATGATCATTTTCGCCGGAGTTTTGAATTTGTCGTATAACATTTAAATTTTTGATTCTAACTCTTCCACGAACCTTTGAGCCACGTCGTCGTCTTCACACTGTTTCGTGTAGGTGAAGGGACCCATGTCGTGTTGCGAGTCGAAAGCGCATTTCACGTAAATGCAATAACCCGAAGGCGTGTGTTTTTGATATCTTTGATATCTTTCGACGTAACTTTGAAGAGCATCGGGTTGGCAGGAACTCATTTTCACGGTGAAGCATTCGAAATCGGCGTACACGACGAATGGTACCTTTAACCTTCTATTGCGATTTTCAAACTTCACGATGGTGTTGGGTTTGGGCATTTCGATGGCGACACCTTGATTTTCATTGCAATATTCCTGATGTTTCGCTAACGATTTTTCACTGTGAAATGCGTTCATGCAGTTGCAACATGAACATATCTTTCCTTTATGTTTATTATTTTGTCTCGACAAGTAATCGGCTCGGATGTTTAACCCAACAATAATGACGACTGTCACCATTCGAAATCAATGTGTTTTAACTGCGTTGGAAAAGTTACTCCAGTCCAATCGAGATTTTTAGAAGTCTCCTCGTATTGAGAAACTCTATCGGTGTGCATTTTGACAGGGTATAAAGCGGAAGTGACTGCCCATTGAAAACACTGATCATCTTTATTTCTCACATTGATCACAGCATTTTTTTTAGCTAAGAAATACAGTAATTCCATGTAGGAAGATCCTTTTAACGAATCGTTTTTAGTTATATGAATTTCGAGTTTCAACACCTCATCGAACGTCCAATTACTACCTTCATGTTGATAATTCGCGAGAGACGTCAACATCTTGGCTTTCATCTTTTCGAAAACGTCTGATAAATCTGAACTTCGAAATACGGGTTCGACGTTAGATCTGAAATATGCATTTTTCACGATGCTCTCGCCAGACTTCACGTCAATTTTATTCATCACGCAATGGAGTATCATCTTAATTTTTTGTCCCATGTTCATGTGTTCGTGAAACAAATCCAATACTTTTTTCTTCACCCGTTCCGTGAACAATTTCGGATCGATTTTCTTGAAAGAGGGAACCACATCGAAAGTTTTAAAAACGCCTTTGATGCCACTCTCCCGTTCTACAGGCTTCGATTGGAATAGTTCCGTGACGAGTCGTGTTACATATTCTTCTCCTTTCCCTTTTAGCTTTTCTTTTCTTTTCTTTTGAAACTTGAAGTTCTTTAACGGCTTTTCGTTTAGTCGTCTTCTTATTTTTCACAATCGAAACGTTTTTGGTTTTTTTCGACATCGGCATTTCGATTCCTTTTACTATCTTTTTCTTCTTCTCATTTTTCACAACCGATGCATTTTTTGACATTGTTGCTATCGACATTTCGTTTGCCTTTCCATCATTTCGCAAATGTTCCTGTATGACTTCAATTTTTTTTTTTATTTAGTTCTATGATTTCTGAAATGTGGAATTTTTAATAGTTTACAAATCTCGTTTAACTGAGGTACGGTTCTCTCATTTAAATTTTCCATTTTTTCATTTGTTTGCTCCATTTGTAGGAATATTTTTTTTTTGAATTTTGTATTTAAATAATTTGTTAAAAAAAGTTTTGTTTTTTTTACTCTTTATATATAAAAAAGATTTTTTTTTAATTTTAATTTTTTTTTTAATGTAAAAATTTTTTTTTTTATGAAATTAATCAATTTTTTTATGTTCCTTGAACGAGAGAACGACGTTGAAAGTTTTAAAAATGCCTTTGATCGCACTCTCCCTTTCTACAGGCTTCGATTGGAATAGTTCCCATGACGAGTCATGCGACATATTCTTCTCCTTTCCCTTCGTCGATTACTTGTCGAATTTCGCTCGATATATCTCGTTTGTCTAGAATCTGAAGTATAAATCCGAAAAATGTTCTTCCATTTTTTTTATTCGAAACAATTTACGATCGCTTTTATTTCTTGTTTGCAAAACGAACACGTTTTCTCGTCTCTAGAATAACATTCCTTACAATAACACAAATGTGCACACGGTAGAAAGAAAACATTTGCGGATTTGTTTTTGCAAAGCAGACACGTGTTCATATCACCCGATTCATTCTCAATAGATGATGATAACTCGTCTGCTTCTTTCATGAATTGAATCAAATCTTCTAAAGTCAAAAATTGAGATACGGTCTTATTTGCATAATTTAATGTATTGTACAATTGTTCCTTCGTATATGCGGATTGTAAAATACCCCTTAATAATTTCTTGTTTTTATTTCTTTCCCATTTTTCAACTTCAATTTTAATCAATCCTAATGTCTGGATCTTCATCAAATAAACGCAACGACCTTTGGTATTATTTATGTGTTCTATCAAAGGTCTGTCATGAGGTTCCCAATTCATTAAATGTATGTTGCAACAAAAACATTTAACTTTGTCACTTTTACCCATATAAATAAAACCCGCAGCAGCTAAATCTTTGGGTTTTTGAGCAAGATGCGAAGGCCAATTTTTAAACGTTTGAAGTCTTGTAAGTTCTAAACTATAATTCGGATATTCAGATTTAATCATTATTTTTTTTACCTCAAAATTGGGTTTGTAAGAATATTTTTTTCGAATTTTGTATTTAAATGATAATTTGTTAAAAAGTTTTAAAATTGTTTATATATATATGTTTTAATTCCTTCAAAAAAAAAATTAATCAATTTTTTTATGTTCTTAACGTGAAAAAAATTGAATTAATACAAGAAAAAAAGGATGTTAAATTTAACTTTTCATTTATATATATAAAGAGAAAAAAACTTTTGCAAAAAAAAAAATTTTTTCACATTAAAGAAAATTAAAATTAAAAAAAACTTTTATTATATATATATAAAGAGTAAAAAAAACAAAAAAAAACAACATTTTAAACAAATTATTAAAATACAAAATTTAAAATATACATTATTTGCAAGAATTCATAAAATAAAAAAACAAATAATCGATCATGGCAACAACACCTAAAAGATGCAAACTGAAATTGAAACGAGTCGAAACGTATAAGAAATTCGGTTCTAAAATCAATAGATTACAACGACATGATCCCATCAAATTGAACGAGGTCGAGATGAAGGGCTTAGAGCACAAATACGACAAATATAGCATGCCTTTGAAATTGGATGAAGCTACGCTCGATTTGTTTTATGAGTACGAAAGCGATCTGCAGAATATCGTCATCACCAAAGACAGAAAATTCGACAAGGACGATTTGTCATTGCCCTATGGAAGTTACATATTTCCAAACATCTCACTTGAACTTGTGAACAAATCGGGTGGTGAGAGCGCGTTGACCGATGTAAAAAAACTCAAAAAAGTAAAGATAAACATTCAACACATTTGCGAAAAAGGAGAAAACACGACTGTCAAAATACTAATAACGGACTTGGAAATATAAACAATAGAGAGATTGATTTTTAGCGAAGAAGAAGGAAAAAAAAAGTAATGAGATCATCTTTAGATCTCATTACTTTTTTTTTGTTTTCCTTCTTCACTATTACCCATATATTATAATAACGTTTCCTTTTTTCTTAAATTTCAGCGTCGATTCTTCTTTTCTTTTTTTCTTTTTTTTTGTGATATGCTACGTTTTTATAACAACACATTTGTTTATCCGAATCATAATTATGAACGAATGTTGTGCATCTCTCGGTAGCACTCGCATCATTACCATTCTCTTCAGAAGATAGTGGTGACGGTGGAAAATGTCTCATTCTTTTAAATTTCAACCGCATATCCCAATCTTTATTTACCTCTTTTATTATTCCTTTCCTAAGATATCCATCATTAGCGCCTAATCGTTTTTCCACATCTTTTTTTCGCACTCTATCTTGCGATATTCATCATTATCAGCTAATTGTTTTTCCACCTTTTTATCCATTTTATATATTATTTTATACTTTCTATGATTTATATTTTATATAATTATATAATTTTTTTATATTATAATAACATATTCAAAATCGGTATATTCTTAAATGGCAAATTCTCACCAAACAACAAACCCTTGCCGAGTCGCTCAACGTTCCGTCCACTCTTCAGATAGAGACCGTTTCCACTCAAAGAGTTGTCACCTCTAACGGGTCCAGAATCCGCAAACCGTTTTTTGATGCTGGTCCAGAATCCACAAAGCGTTTTTTGCTCGCATTCAAAATGATGGATCGATGATCTGATCCGCGATGGGAACGTAAGTAAAAAAACAAAGTGAAAAATGTACAATTTCATACATTTTTCACTTTTTTGAAAAACGTGTACATTCGACACGTTCGCCAACAGGTATTTGAACGTTAAAAGTGCGATCTAGGAGTCTCAAAATAACAGCGGATTCTGGACCACCATAAAAAAATGACATTTTTTGCGAACGTGTCGGCGATTTAACACTGAATCCTATGATGGTAAACGCACCATGTACGTCTATGGTACATGTACGAAGTGGTCCAGAATCTGCAATTATCACCTACTAGCAACTGTCAAAATTCTACATAGGATTAGCATTGGTTGAAGACAGGTGCTCCATCGATGTGCAGTACATCTTAGTGCACAGCGTCACCGTGCCCCCACATGGGCCATGGGGGTGAAGTGTCTTGCCCTAGGACACAATCGACAGACACTCATGAATAAATCGATACACGTATTTCTGTTAAACTAATCCGCCATTTTGTTTTTTTATGAAAAGTGTCTTGTGGAATGAATTATTTAACGAAAATTATTAATATATTATATTAAATGAACATACGCTATTTATTAGGGGGACAATCTCATAGTAAATATGGGTTAAGAGTGTGGTAAATTATGAGAGGAGACTAATCGGGGTAATTTGATTGCTCAAAATTGTGAGGAAGGGGTATCCGGGACCTGACATGTCCATTACATTTAGAGAACTGGACTGGGGTTTGAGATACTTTAGCTATTGTGCGGGATGGGGGAGGGGGCGAGAGGTTTCCAAAACTTTTTTAATATTGGATGACCTGGAGGAGGAGAGTTCATGAAAGATTTAGGTATTGTGAGGGGTTACATGGGTGTGGCGGTGAGGACGTGGGATAATGGAGGTGTCTGATTGGTTGAAAAAGTGTGTGTTTGTGACAAAGCAACTCTTTTTAAGATTATGGTGGCCCTGAAAAGGGCCGTGTTTTTGCCTTCCATAGAAAGCTATTTTTTTCCTCCCATCTCCACCTCGGTGAAGAACTCCTTTTCCCAGTCTTCGTCAACTGTTACCGGTGGCCCTATAAGTGCTTCCTCCTGCATGTGTATGGGAAAATCGAACCAGTGTTTGGGTCGATTTTTGTACTGGATCTCCCCAAATGGACGTCTGGCAGCCTCAAGAAAAGGGTAGTCTTTAAGTCTCTTTTCTTGCTCCTTCATGGGAAGCATCGCTGACCTCCACTTTTTTAACGCTAATGCAAATTCTTTGTTGGCTCGCTGCTTCTTGGTTTGCTCATAGCTGTTCACGGAAGTATAGTCTATGCTTGTCATCTTGGCTTTTCTGACACAGTTTCTAATGAGAGTGAGGTTCGAATCGTCGGACTTTATAGGGGAACAAAAAAAACACGCCCGCTTTTCAATAACCAAAATGTTATTTGTTCATATGGTCATCGGATTAAAAAATTACTTTATCGCGTGAGGCGTAAAATCAGAATACCTTGGTCTATGAGAGTTATTCGACAGCCATAAAAACGAGAAGAATAAACTTGCGTTATTAATATGTAAGAATGATGCCAAGTTATTAAATCTAATTACACCTATAAAATAGCCACAATGGAGTTGTTCACAGTCTTCAGTTAAAAGCAAGACACATCTTGTCGCGTGAGATCATCATTGATTTTTAAATACATGATAGCATGTCCAGTCTAATGATATTTAGGACAGATTATGATCTCAACATCTGTGACTCTCATATAGTAGTTGGCGTTTGAAAAAAAAAATTGATTTAATGAGATTTCATTGGTTTTTAATGACACCTAAACACGCAATGAACTGTTTACCTTAGCACGTGTCCAGGTCAGGGTCAGTCAATAGCATTCATATATATGTCCAATACGTCAATATTATTTTTAAATATATTATTTTAATATATATTATTTTTTATCTAATAATATCTATTCCAAATTATGACTTTAAAAAAAAATAGGTACTAATCGACATTATTAATTCATTTATTAATATGCTAATTATTATGATCAACCCTAATTACACTCATTAATTACATTAATTCTGCAACAGTCATTAATTAAAATTAATTAAGCAACACTTATTAAAGTGATTAAAAAAAATATTCATTAAGTGACGTCATGTTAATTATCTTACGTAACTTTTTAATGAAGATGACATCATCCACCCAGGCCACTGGCCCAGACCTCCGGCCCAGGCCTCCGGAAGAACAGGCTCATCCAGCCCCAACATAACTACTGTGGCACCATTTACTACAACTGTCGCATTCAACAGCTAATCTATTTCCCCGAACCGCCCTGGAACAAACGATACAGGGATGTTTCAAAGGCATTTTGATATCTGACTCAATTACAAATTCTGTGCTTATTTATACAAATGAGGAGATGGGGTGTTGTGTTCGGTAAGAAAAGGTTCAAACAAATAAAAGAAGCTTGCCGAATTATTTTATGTTTTTGAACTCCACTTTTAACCAAGCTAACACAAAAATGTTGTTTTGGAATAGTGTTGTGGGCCATAAAACAAGATTTCAATGGAATGAGATATCAATCAACTAACCTTGATTGTTGCGTAAACAATTAGACTGGCTTAAAAGATACATCACACAGACTGTTGTAAAAACAAGGCCACCTGTCTCCTATCTAGTAATTTCAATCCAAAATGCAAAGTGTTGTGTAAACATTTCCTCATAATTCTGAGGTTTCTTTACACCACCGTTCATTCAATCAGTGTGAATTATTATTCACTGCACTCATGTCCGATATTATTCTATATGGCATCGATGATGTCGATGATGTCTGGCTTCCAGAAAGAAATAGCCAGATTGAATGAGTACTGTGAAGTTACCTACTTATTCCTTTTTCCTCATTCGACATTCGAAAAAAAGGAAAATTGCCTTTTTTCCGAATGTCCAATAAGGAAAAAAGAATAAGTAGGTAACATCACAGTGCTGAATAACTTCACAGTGCTGATTGAATGACACAATAGAGGGTTTGCGGCAGGGAATGTGAAAACAAGCCCAGAAGCGGCAGGCAGATAAAGAAAATACTAAATTGAGAAGGGAATTGGAAAAGGCAATTCTGAGAGCCAAACCAGGTGAGGAGGACCATGCTACTCCAGCTCCTGAGTCACTATATATTGACGCCGCTACAGAAATGAGAAGACCTGCGCCCGCCGGCTCACTGGCGGGGATATCAGAAATAGATTCAGATCTAATTAACCCCAGCCATGATAACTGGCTGTGTTCCATAGTAGAAGAAGCCACCAACACGGCCGCAGCTTCCCTCGCTGAGGCGCTTGAAATTCAATTAGATAAAAATTCAGCTAAAATCCCAAAATCGCAGCGACAGAAAAAATCACCAAACCAAAATCGGTTGAAAAGGAAACTCTCCAATGAGTTCCGTGAAAACGATGAAACCGTGGACGTCGAAGACGAAAATGGTTTCTGTATGACTGCTGATCGCCATGTCAAGAAGACAAAAACTATCAAGCAAAATTCACTGAGCACCGCTACTGAAATGGACTCGGTGGTCACACCAAGAAATGGGGGCTCTGTTAACGCAACAGAGCCTACATCACCGGAAATAGTGAATGCGACATCGACATCTAGACCAACCGATAGAGCACGACGTACGCCAATAAAGTAAAAGCCAAAACGCCCCCTAACGTGACCAATAAAACCAACAAGACACAGAGCCATCCGCAACCAAACCCTTGTGTCGTAATCACACGAGTCCAACCCAAAACGGAAAAAACGATTGATAAAGCCCTTCCAGGATGCTCGTGGGAGAGACTAATCTCCAAAGCCACGGGCAACCATACTTGGAAAATAAAAGTTAAATGCCCTAATAGAGCAACGAAATTAAATCTGATAAGCAAAGGTGTAATTATCAACGGCAAAAAATACGAAACCCGTTGAGTGTCACAAGTGTCAGAAATTTGGGCACTTGTCACACAAATGCAACAGGGAGCAACGATGTATGAAATGCGGTGACAAACACATCACGAAGGCATGTAGTGCAACAACTCTGAAATGCCCCAATTGCGGTGGTCAACACCCCAGCAACTACCGGGGGTGTAGCCACTTCAAAAAAAGTTAAAACAAACATCCAGCTTCAAGCTCTAAATGTAAGTAATGTCGAGAACTCATCTTCCCCTTATTCCACATGTACTCTAATGGCTGACTCTATTTTCAGCATAATGAAGACACACATGGACACCAGTCTTTCGGACGTTTGCAAAGTGATTAAGTTATATAATACTCAAATATCTCACACGCTATTAGAAGCAGCCGTCAACAAAATATAATTATGTAACAATATTACAAATAGTAATTAAACTTAAATAAACCTAGTACAGTTATTCTTAAACCATTCATGGATACATAAAAATAGTATAGTGGAACGATCGAAGCATTAAACATAAAAACTTGCAAATGTCGCATTATTTAAAAAATATGGACGTAATTGGAATTAGCGAAACATGGCTTAAACCAAACAAAAAATTCTCGTTATGTGGTTTTGATATTATTAGAAGAGATCGCCCCATCTAAGAAGGTGGCGTTGTCGCTCTGCTAATAAGGCAGGAGATGAAATACAAAACAGTACCATGCGACCACCTCAATGCTGATGTGATTGCAGCTGAAATTGAACTTGACCACAAGCACGTGGCCATCATATCATATTGTAACTAGCCGCAAGCAACAGTAGACAGTAAAGTATTTGAATTCATTACCAAAAAGTACAAGCACTGCATATTCTTGGGTGATTTCAATTCCAAACACCAGGTATTTGGTTGTCTTAAGACTGGGCCTTATGGTGACGCCCTTTTCAACACCATTGAAGAACTCGATCTATTCGTGGTAACTAACGATCAAGACGTAACATACAGAAGCAACAACCCACTCCATCAATCAGATATCCTAGACTTGATTATCACCAGCAAATCACTAACCAGCCAGATGCAAGACATATTTGTAGGGGATGATGAGCTTGGCAGTGATCACCTGCCGGTTCACGCCACTTTGAAATGTAATACTGGTCCCGCAAGGTATCCTCCGGCGAATAGGAGGAACCTATCAAAAATTGACTGGAACCTCTTCAGAAACATTATCGAAGTAAAAATAAAGGCAAGTGACCCCTTAAATGCTCATGAACTAGAAAACGCCTGCACCCATCTTAACGAGGTTACCAACAATACACTAGATGAAATTTGTCCCAAGCAAACAGTAAAGACGCGGATAAACAGAATAACCCAAACAACTCTTCAAATAATCAAACAAAAAAGAAAAGCCTTCTTTTTGATCAAATGAAAAGAGCAGAATTTAAAACCGCGTATAATTGCCTAAACGGAGAAGTAAAAAAGGCCATAGCTAACGACAATCGCGTGAGATGGGAAAAAGCAACAGAAAACCTAAATGGGCTGAGATAACCTAAGATGTTCTGGGATACATTTAAAACTCTTACTGGCCAAAAGAGCAAAAGTGTCAATAATAATGCGCTGAAGTCCAGCGATAGAAGTATGGCCATGGACGACAAGGCAAACGCCAGCGCTTTTGCTGAACTTCTAAAGAGAGCTCATCGTCCACGAGAAGGGAACAGATATGACAACGATTTTAAGGTAAAAGTAAATAAATTTGTCCAAGATAACAACTCAATTTTCAATGAACCGAACTTGGACCAAATGCATGAAGACGGGGACGACCATGAATTAACCAATAAGCGTAGAAGAAGTCATGGGTATAATCAGAAAATGCAAGTCATCTTCGTCCCCAGGAGAAGTCGAAGTCTCTTATAAAATAATGAAACACTGCCCCAGCATCTTCTACTACAGACTTACCAAACTCCTAAACTGCTGTCTCTCCTGTGGGTACTTCCCAAAATGCTGGAAAGTGGCCACAGGAGTCATGATACCTAAACCCGACAAAGACCTTACCAACCCTTCTAACTACCGCCCAATCAGCTTGCTTAGCTGTGTTGGAAAAATATTTGAGCGGATTCTCACTACGAGACTTTGCAGCTATCTCGAATCAATCAGCTTTTTCAACAAATGGCAAAGAGCGTATAGGAGTCAGAAAGAGGGAATCGAACACGTATATAGACTGGTCGATTATATGAAAACAGCATTTAGTCAAACCGAAATCGGAACAGCGCTTTTCTTGGATGTAGAAAAAGCGTTCGACTCGGTATGTCACATTGGCGTGAGATATAAACTAGCGAAAATGAGATAACCCACTAAAATTCTGAGGATCATATCATCATTTCTAACTGACCGAAAAATCAAGGTGAGGGTTAATCGCGAAGTGTCAGGGGAAGTAATACTCGAAGCAGGGAATTACACCCAAACCGTCCTCTGGCCAAACCGTCCTCTGCAATTTGACCCAAACCGTCCGTTACATTCTTACCCAAACCGTCCGCTGATACACCCAAACCGTCCTCCAGTGAAAATAAGTAGAAAATGAACAAAAACTGAATGTTCTATAATTTTTTTAACATGTTGAATAAACTTTGAAACTCTGCCCAGCAGATAATGCTGAAAAATGCTACGACTTGGTACATGGATGATACTTTTCGCGTTGTTAGAACACTCTTTGTGCAGCTATACACAATTCACTCTTTTATACTGTCAGAAACTAGTGAGATGAAACAGGTGCCAGCTGTGTTCATTTTTATGCCTAGAAGGCTGTCGCAGGATTGCAGGGGTTAAGTGATGGAGAAAAATTTATGTTTTTATCAGTGCTCAGCCGACAGCCAGTGTTTGTCGTCTGAACCCCAGTTCGAACGTAAACCTTGCCACCTTATCAATGCCATATCCGCTTGAGACTCTTAGGATTCCTGAAGGTGCCTGTGGCTTACAACGCCAAAGGGTGATCAACGATAATTCACTGACTGCTCCTATTCTAAATATTATTTTCTGTTATCATGCATTGAAAATCATTGCCGGTAATTTTCAATGCATGATAACAAAAAGTAATAATTGTAAACAGAATCCCCCTCCCGTAAAGAAACAATGTAGGCCTGTTTAAAAATCTTATTTTCTGTTATCGCATTGAAAATCACTGCCGGTAATTTTCAATGCATGATAACAAAAAATTATATTTGTAAACAGCCCCCCCCCCCCCCCCCCCCCCCAAAAAAAAGTAGCTCATCACCTCTAAGTAATCACAAATAGTGTTTGTTCACTATTATTATTATCACAAATCTTGTTTTGTTATCGCTTATTCGTGTCATATAATCATTATTATGTTTTGTAAAAAAAAAACTTTTGAAACGTAGTTGAAAATGAAAAAATAAATAAAATCAATAAATAAACAACCAGTTTTTTGTATTATTCTACCACTTTTCTCTCTCATTCGCTCTTTCCCTGGAGGACGGTTCGGGTCAAGTTGCTCAGAGGATGGTTCGGTCGCTGTGGAGGGCGGCTCTGGTTAGATTGGAGGACGGTTTGGGTCAAATTGCTAGAGGACGGTTCGGCCAGAGGACGGGTGGGTGTATTCGGAAGCGGGAATCCCACAAGGGTCGGTTCTTAAGTCCGCTTCTTTTCATAATATATGTCAATGACATAGAAAAAGTAGGGAAAAACTGTGTTGAACTATCGCAGTTCTCAGACGACAAAGGCATTTGGACGGCCAGCAAGTCCCGAAACATAATTAAAAATCGTCTACAGGATACCATTCGCGATCTTGAGAGCTTGTGCGCCATGTGGTGCATCAAACTCAATACCGTCAAAACTCAAAAAGTTACGTTCTTCAAGAAGCAAAGGAAAAAACCGGTCCCCAGTATCAATCTCCAGTTATACGATCACAAATTAAAAGCAAACAAAGAGGCCAATTTTGGGGGATTTATCCTAGATAGCAATCTCAGTCTAAACAGTCACGTAAACTCCATTACGGTTAAAGCTACTAAACTTATCAATTTTTTGAAAATGATCAGAGGTAGAAATTGGGGAGCAAACAAATATGTGCTTCTCAAGCTCTACAAAGCATTTATATGTCCGGTACTAGAATATGGTGCCATAATAACAAGTGACCTGAGCAAAACCAACATTCAGAAGCTACAGAGGGTTCAAAATTATGCCCTGAGTGTGGCACTATACAAACCCAAATGGGCACCGATAAAGGAACTTCACGAGCTAGCAAAAATAGAAACTATTGTTACGCGATTAAACGACCTACAAAACAAAACTCTCAACAGACTCCAAGATAGTGAATTAATGGATGAGCTGAACGAACACCGATCCCTTAACAGAAAAACAAAATACGTTTCCAGAAAAAAAAATTATACAATATAACTAAACTGCGTGGAGTCAGTGAGGATTGCCTCGCTACTCATTGAGAACTTTAGGATAGAGTCTGTGAGGACTGCCTCACAACTCTGCTGAAGCGCGATTGAAATGCGTTTAATAAGATCTATATAACAAAACTCTCCACATACTCCAGGAAAGTGAATCAATGGTGAAGCTGAACGAACACTGAACCCTTAACAGAAAAACAAAATAAGCCAAAGTCAATTAAATTTACTCAATAGAATTAAACTGCGCGGAGTCAGTGAGGATTGCCCCGCTAGTCATTGAGATCTTTAGGATTAAGTCTGCGAGGATTGCCTCGCAACTCTGCGTGTAAGGAGTGCGCTCCGGAGAAACACACCCCTTACCCTATCCAAAGCAACAATCACACAACAGTCACAATATACAATAGCGGATACCTATCTTTCTCTCTACCTATAACTTTTCGAATTGAACATTCTCAGATTTTCTTGCAACACTCTTATCAAGAAGACGCATGGAAATGGTAGACAAAGCGTAGGAGGAATTGGTGCAACCTACCTTTCTGCAACATACACAAGAAACCACCAAACACCAGGCAAGGATTGAAGCAAGCTTGTCTGGCTGGGGACGAGTGTACATTTTATATAAATAAACATTTGAATAAAGATTTAACAGTCCTTTTAAGGGCTTGGGGTGTGTGTCTGTGAGAGGGTGTGTTTTTTTGGGGGGTGGGGGGTGGGGTGGGAGATCAATTGGAATTCCCGAAAGATAACCAGATACCTCATAATCACATACGGCATCCTATCTCCCAGAAGGCTTGATGGATGACTCCCGGTTTTTCAAAACAAAACTGTTGGGGCTTTCTCCACTCCTTTTTTGTAACCGCTATGGTCATATACCGAGGCCGCTACAAAACCGGCGTTGCCGTTTGGTTTTCTTTTCTCTTCTTCCCTTAAATTTGCCATCGCACAATATATTCTGGCTCGATCGCCACCATGGTGGGACTCAAACCTCTACCATCGCCGAGCTGGAACCGAATAGAACCCACTCTCTAATAGTCTTAATGGCGTTGAGGGATTGAGTATTGACAATCTATCACTCCAACGCAAACTGTCGGGAATTCTAACCGCGTGCATACCCTCTCAGACCCCATTTGAGGGAATAGGAAAGCAAGGCCTTTGTGATCCAAGTGAGATAAAATAAGGTTAACCGGGTCACAATGTATTTGTAAACCCCACATCGTCCCTGCGCGCCTTTCATTCATTCATTATTATTTGTAATCGACACCCAACAATTTGCTCTGTAACTGACTTAGTGAAGTAAATAAGTACCTTTCCATTTGACAATTTGCTCTGTAATTGACTTAGTGAAGTAAGTAAGTACCTTTCCATTTGACAATTTGCTCTGTAATTGACTTAGTGAAGTAAATAAGTACCTTTCCATTTGACAATTTGCTCTGTAATTGACTTAGTGAAGTAAATAAGTACCTTTCCATTTGACAATTTGCTCTGTAATTGACTTAGTGAAGTAAATAAGTACCTTTCCATTTGACAATTTGCTCTGTAATTGACTTAGTGAAGTAAATAAGTACCTTTCCATTTGACAATTTGCTCTGTAATTGACTTAGTGAAGTAAATAAGTACCTTTCCATTTGACAATTTTCTCTGTAATTGACTTAGTGGAGTAAATAAGTACCTTTCCATTTGACAATTTGCTCTGTAATTGACTTAGTCGAAGTAAGTAAGTACCTTTCCATTTGACATTTTGACAATTAATTTTTAATTTTATTTATTCTTTTCAAAATGTGTAAATAAAATATGTATAAACATACCTTTCCATTTGACAATTTGCTCTGTAATTGACTTCGTGAAGTAAATAAGTACCTTCCCATTTGACAATTTGCTCTGTAATTGACTTAGTGAAGTAAATAAGTACCTTTCCATTTGACAATTTTCTCTGTAATTGACTTAGTCGAAGTAAATAAGTACCTTTCCATTTGACAATTTGCTCTGTAATTGACTTAGTGAAGTAAATAAGTACCTTTCCATTTGACAATTTGCTCTGTAACTGACTTAGTGAAGTAAATAAGTACCTTTCCATTTGACAATTTGCTCTGTAACTGACTTAGTGAAGTAAATAAGTACCTTTCCATTTGACAATTTGCTCTGTAATTGACTTAGTGGAGTAAATAAGTACCTTTCCATTTGACAATTTGCTCTGTAATTGACTTAGTCGAAGTAAGTAAGTACCTTTCCATTTGACATTTTGACAATTAATTTTTAATTTTATTTATTCTTTTCCAAAAAAATTCAAAACATATATTTAAACATGTTTATATATATTTTATTTACACATAATTATAAAAAAATCCGGGGCGAATAGTCCATGGGCGAATCGTCCACAAAAACGGGACACACTAAAAAGTGTAGCCCGAGCCCGAGCCCGAGCTGAGAATATGGTGTAGCTGAGAAATAAAGTTTCGTTTTCTTTCTTATTTATCGTTAGATTTCAGTTATTTGTTGTATATAAATCATTTGTAGACAAATGAATCTAGACAAAGTGAATGGGTGTTTTTAAACGTATATTTACTGAAATATACGATAAAATTGCTCCGAGAGACACTAAAAAGTGTAGCCGAGAATCTGGTGTAGCCGAGTAATAAAGTGTCGTTTTCTCGTTTGTTTATCGCTCAATTTTAATAATTTTTGTTATATATATTGGTGATAGCCAGGCGAATCCAGATAAAAAGAAAGGAATATTTTAAACAGTATATTTTATGAGAAATACGAAAAAAATAACTCCGAGAGACACAAACAAGTGTAGCTGAATTGCCGAGCCGGTTAATTAACTAGTATGTTGACATTATTTTCACAACAAAGGCGATTAACAGTAATCCTAACAATAGCATCATAACAATAGTATTAGTCGTGGTGATTATTCTTCATGGCTATTCTGTATTTTGTTTTTAGTTTGAAGATATTATACAAAAGACGCTCTTTGTGATCAGTATATGTGGGTAAAAATGTTCACTGGGAAGGGGACGAGGGGTGGCGGTGGTAGCATAAAATGACATAATAATAACTCTTTGGCCAGCCGCTGATTTGTCGCGGTCCTCATAAGAGAAGGCCATCATTCCCCCTGCACCCCACCCCTCTTCCCCTCCTCTCCTCCCAGCATTCAGATATAAACTGCTTAATAGTGTCCCTCACTTCCTCTTTTTCAATTTCTTCAATAAGCATTCCTACCCTCTCCCTCGTGTCCCCCTTCAGCCATCTATCCTTTGTTTCTTCACCCCACTTCTGCATTATTCTTCCAGTAAATTTTATTCTATGAGGTATATACTGTGGGCATTCCAAGAGAAAATGTTCCAGGGTCTCCACTACTCCAGAGTGGCACATTTGGCATCCCTTTTCTCCATCTCTCCCAATTTTTCCCCGAAGCTCCAGTGATCTTGATCTCAGTTTGAACAGCAGTGACCCTCCAAAGGTGCCATCTAGGTACTTCTCAAAAGCTGGCTTTTCTTTATATTGTAACCCCTGCAGTGATCTTTTCACGCTAACCCCTGCTCGCCAGTTTCGATTGCAATCTTCCATGACTCTCTCTTTGACAAACCTTTTGCCTTCTTTCATTCCTACTTCTATGTTTGTGACCTCTATAGAGTAATTGTCCATTAGTTCCCTCACATGTTTTGACCACCCCGTATCTATATTAGAATTCCAAATGGTATCGAGCATCAATTTGCACCACCGGTTGTCAGGCAGGTTTCTCAAGTAGTTAAAGTAACACAGTTTTCCCAATCTACCCTGTCCTTGATTTTCATCCACCCAAGCTCCCCCCTTACTGCTTCCAAAGCTGCAGCATTACTCGACCCTGTTATCCATCTGCCGGCATCATTCTGAGTACTTTCCAACTTCTTAATAACGGTTTGGTTTAATGGAATCACGTCCGTGCCATACGTTATACTTGGTAAACCCACCCTCTCCCACAGTGTTTTCCCCACAAAGACCTTGTTGAAACTATTTTTCCCTAAAAGTTTTAGTTGGTTCAGAATTCTTTTCCCCTTCAGAATCAGTTTGGCTGAGTAATTTCTGTACACCCCTCTTCCCGTTATATTTATGCTTACCCCTAGATACTCATACTCTCCCGTTTCTCCTACAGTGATTTGTTTGCTTTCCCCTTCGGGGATTGAGAACTCCCCCACTCTCCATCTCTTCGTCATATCAACCTTGCGTCCAACGGGTATTACCTTGCTTTTATTTTCATTTAGTTCGAGCCGCCAAGTGTTCCCATATCTACCAACAATTTCCAGCAATTTCTCTAGCCGCTGTTCAGTTCTAGACATTAACACCATGTCGTCCGCAAAGAATAAGCCTGGTACCTTTATGTCTCCAACATTTACCCCCTCCGCACTCTGAATTAGTTCGTCCCCTAAATCTTTAACATACAATGCAAATAAAATCGGTGAATAGATACACCCCTGCTTGAGGCCTATATCCATAGGGACTCGTTTTGTAGTGATACTCCCTAGACTGAGTTGGCTTTGCACATCTGCATACAGTGCTTTCATGATTCCCACAAAGTCACCCCCAGTCCGATGCCCTCGAGCTTTCGCCACATACCTTCCCTCCACACTCGGTCGTACGCTTTTTTCACATCTAGAAATGCCAGAAACATCTTTTTCTTTTCAGCCTTTGTTGATTCTATCAGTTGGGTGAGTGTAAATAGGTGATCAGTGACTCTTCGACCTATGAATTGGACTTGGATTGTGAAGAATGCCAAATTTATTTGATAATATGGTTGAATGTAGTGAGGAAAACTGTGAATCTTGGGCGCATTATAAGTGTGCAAATATCACTTGTGCTAATGATGATTACATTTGTAAAAAATGTCATTTATGAAATGTTTTATTATTTTGTATTACCTTTCACCAAGAATGCCGGATACATTTGTAAAAAAATGTAAAAATGTTTATAAAATGTTCTATTATCATATGTTAAATTACATTTCGCCTCTGTTAATTAACTAGCTTAGCAATCCAGATACACTTTCAAGTGCATATCGGAGCCGGTCCAGTTAATTAACTGGCTCGGAAATTCAGCTACACTTCTCAGTGTCTCTCGGAGTTATTTTTTCGTATTTCTCTCAAAATATACTGTTTAAAATATCCATTTCACTTTGTCTGGATTCGCTTATCTATCACTAATACATATACCAAAAATTATTGAAATTAATTGAAAAACAAACGAGAAAACGACACTTTATTACTCGGCTACACCAGATTATCGGCTACACTTTTTAGTGTCTCTCGGAGTAATTTTTTCGTATATTTCACGAAATAGACGTTTAAAAATGGAAGTGCTTATTTCCACATACGTATGTGAAAATAAGCACAACACCGTGTTTAGCTTATTGACACATACGTATGTGGAAATAAGAGAACCACAGTGGGTTTCTTATTGACACAATCATACCATACATTTCTTCATTATGATTATCATGTATAGCACATTGTATTTGGGAATACTGTTACCTAATTTTTTGGAATATAATGAATTCAATGAAGACTGTCATAAAATTAATTGACTTATCCATAATCCATGCAGCTTCTAATTCTAATATTAATCTCACTGGCTGTGGGTTTCATAAATTAACCTGTGTTTTTATTACGATTGAGGAAATTGAGCAAAGACAATTTTGATAGTTCAAGTGTGAAAATACTAGTAAGTCATCAGTGTTTTATCTGTTAACTGTTTTTGTTTGTTCACAAAATGATTACAGCTAGGCACCAGTTGGTTTTACAACAATTTTCAGATGGCAGATTCACTGTCTATAAAATTCTGTTTCCTGCCAGATTCAACAGGTGAATAAACAGGCAGAAAAACATTCACATTTCGCACCTTGGACTCCGAGGTGCTAACTACTAAACAATGGAGCTCCCACTTGTTATCCAGGAAACACTTGTCAGAGTGAAGGCTACCCTTGCTACCACCTGGAGTATCCAGGTGCTCAAGGGTAAAATTCACCTGACAGTGGATTTTGATAGAGAAGCCGAACCGACGTCCTTGGAGAGGTGTAGTACCTTTCGTGAGGGGATTTCCCCCCGCACTGGTCACCCTCCAAGTGACTCGGACCTGCAAAAGGATGATGATAAGCGTCGAACACAGACAAAGGACAGCCAGAAGAAGAAAAGGAAAAGAAAGAAGAGATCTTCCGCCAGACGACGCGATGCCCGCCGACTGACGGTGTTCATGGAAAAGAAAAGGACGGAGAAGGAAGAGAGGGAGGCTAATCATGGCATTGAACGCTCAATGCCTGCTACCCCTGTCCGTTCCACGTCCAGCTCGGTACCCTCCACTCCGGTGGAAGGTCCGGAGGACGCTGGTTCGCCAGGTAATAGTCTAACCTCCAGCCCATCACACTCTTCCCCCGAAGAGGAGATGGAGGAGGATAGTCTGTTTGTGGAGCAGGAAGTTGAGGCTGACATCGCACATGAAGCTAAGCCCACTCGTGCTCTTCCTGCTTTTTCTGACCGGCACACCATCCAGGAAGCAACCACCGCGGAGTCCGTGGAAAGTATCCTAGGAGAAAAAGCCAGAGACGACGACCACCTTATATTTCTACAAGCCCATATTGAGGCCTTGAGAGATCGCGGGTGCGAAGGCAACATGCTCAGGATAGGATTAGAGAGTCTCAGCAACCACTACTTGAGAACAACACCAAAAAGCTCTTCACCACCGGCAGCTGCGAGGGCCAGACCTTACCAACCGAGTCAGCCCTCCACCACTCCTTCAACACCACTAAAGGGGGTATCACCAACTCAGCCACCTCCTCCTAAGAAAAGCAGACGAAATCATAGACGCCGCTAGACGCCGCTAAGCATCTTAACACTTTCCTCCTTTACCACGGCCAGACCAGACAAACCGAATCAGATACTGTTAAAGAGGGTCGAAAGGGGCTTGACCCCCATACCGTCCCTGCGCGCCTTCGGCGCGCGAAATCATTTCGTTCGATTCAACAGGTGAATAAACAGGCAGAAAAACAGCTTAACTGTGGCCTTCTACCAGAAAGGGCTGTCTTCACCGACTCAACTAAAAGTTACATCAGGAATAAATACTGTTATAAAAACTAAATAATAAATAGGGAACGATTGGGGTCCCAAGCACGAGAGTATGTTACTGCTCTTACGAATGTAAAAATTCGTGCATTTCATACTCTCCCCCATAGCGACAAGCACACACACAGCACAATACCAGGGGGGTGGGGGGGGGGGCTGGGTCCCAAGCACGAGAGTATGTTACTGCTCTTACGAATGTAAAGATTCGTGCATTTCATACTCTCCCCCACATGCACAGCAGATACCACAAGGACACGCAACTAAAGAGGTGCTACTTTTATCTTTACAGTTCACATATTCTAATGAAAACTAATTCTACCTTCTTCTTTTAAGCAGGTACACAGAAGATGTTTTTTTGACCAGCACCCCAATAACAGCTACAGACAGTCTAACCGTTATGGAAACAGTCACCCCCACGGTTCCTGAACATCCTCCGCTCCATCCCTAAAAGTGGTCAACCACTTTAAGGGAGGCGAGCGCTGGTCCTGCGTCACGCCTCTGCCCCCTTCTGTAAGCGCACTGCGCATTTTTTTGTCCCAACCCAATAGGATTACAATGCAGGCCTGCCCCCGAACCAGGGAAGTTCGGGTCTTCTTCTTGGTGGTCCCCGAAAGGGGTCGTTGTTGTTTCCTTCAAAAGACATCCTATCAAACAGAGACAGCCTGAGGCAGATTATACTTGCCAGTGATGGCCATCACTCAAATCTCCGAAGTGGCAGACTATACTTGCCCGAAAATCCATACCGACTGAACCCTCGGGGAGAGGTAGTACCTTTGTGAGAGGACCCAACCTCTCACACTGGTCCCCACCCGAGGGTTCAACCGACATCAGTCAAAGAGACCATCACGACGCCGCAACCGGTGACACCTGCCGAGTACCTGAACCTGTTCCTCCTTCAACACAAGTAGACGTGGAAATTAGTCACTTACAGTCAACGAGGGTCGAAAGGGGCTTGTTCCCCAAACCGTCCCTGCGCGCCTTCGGCGCATTAAACCATTCCATTCGGATTCAACAATCGTCATCGTCCATTCACCTCGCCCATTCGCACCTTGGACTCCGAGGTGCTAACAACTGAACAATGGAACTCCCACTTGTTATTCAAGACACACTTGTCAGAGTGAAGGTTACCCTACGTTTCGGCCACGGACGTTTCGGCCCGGACGTTTCGGCCTAGGACGTTTCGGCCACGGACGTTTCGGCCAGAAATATTGGACAGGGTGGACGTTTCGGCCAAAATATATTTGAGGGTACTTTTTGACATTTCTTTTTCTTGTTTTCTCTGGAAGAGTTGGAGAGGGGGAAGTGATTTAGGAATGAAGAAAAACCATTTCCATTTTTTATATTTATTGAACGTTATCATAAAAATATAACAAAAACAAGTAATGAAACACTTATAATACATAGCACAAGTAAGCACAATTTTGGAGAATATTCACTTATGTCCACTACATGTATTATTTCATTGTATTCAAGATTACATATTCGGTTGACCACCACGCAGATTGTAACTTACACCACGTAGAAATTCAGCAAATGTTTTACGACCACACACTCTATCATCACACACGTTTTGGAGTCGTGATTGTAATTCAGCATATATCTTTTTTGTTCTCTTTTTGGGTCTGATACCTCGCTCCAATTGCAACAGAATACCTGTAACACGTGCACACTCAGCTTGTAAACACTCAATTAATTTCCAGATGCTAGGGTGGCTATGACCAACGAGCCCTTGGAATTTATTATTCCAGCCTTCTGAAATATTGTTTGTTCTGGGTAGATTACTAATAGTAGCCTCATGCATATTCCAGTCACATGGCGAAAATAATGGCGGCACTCGTCTTAACCTTACAGTTTGTATGCCATTAACCTCTCTTGCTGGCCTTTGGCGGAGTTGGCCACTAACATAGGTGCTGTCAAAGTACTCAACAAGAGGTTCTGCTTCCTCTGGCATTGTCTCTTTCAAATAATCCATACCTTCCTGAACTTCGGAAACAGGCAGGAATGCTAAAACATCTATCTGTCCACAATAAAGACAAATCATTTTCAGTCTCATATAAATTTGCAAGCCCAAGTGACTGAATTTTTCTCCAAACTGACTGGGAGAGATGATAAAAACAATACTGAATATTAACATGAGCACCAAAGACAGAATGAACAGAAAGCTTAACACTTCTTTCAAAATCTATAATGACAGTTGTAGGATCACAGTCAGCCTCTGCTAATTTGTTGAACAGACTCTCATAACTTGTTTGGGTCTTTCTTTGGAGCAAAGCATAAACTAAAGGCAAAAACACATTATCTACACGACCATGTATGACATACAACTGATATAAAATATTTGGGGCAACTGAAAATGTTCCATCCATGCACCAGTGATCAATGATTATAACTATAAAATATATAAATATAAATATATAAACTTGAGGTTATGGATGAACCGATACCACATCATTTTCTGACCAAAAACCATAGTATAAACAATTTTAAGATTATTGGGATTGAACAAATTAATAAACAAAATACAGCTTACAGGAGGGGGCGTGAAGCATTTTGGATTAACAAACTTCAAACACTAGAACCCAATGGGCTCAATAGACAAGAATAATTCCAAATATTCTCATTTATAAACTTGCGGAACCGGGGGGGGGGGGGGGGGGGCAATAATTAGTGTACAGAGCAATTACACCTAAACATGCATTGGTGTTGGACATAGCGTGTATATGTTGCGAGATTATGATCATTTGGTACATGTCAGTGCGTACATCATGTGTATGTGGTGTGTGTGTGTGTGTGTGTGTGGGGGGGGGGGGGGGGTATGGAACCCTAGCCTACGATTGTCAGTGTAGACATTATAGGAGGGACTGCACTTAGATCAGTGGTGGAGGGCATATATATGCTGCAATAGTGGGTTGGGACAAGACATTTACACACCCTGGAAGGATCGGGCGGGGGGGGGGGGTGTTATTACTACGCAAGGAGGGTATAAAAAATTATATTTTCCATCAGCGGTATTGATGTCTGATTGACGCGGTTTGGGTACTGGGGCGGAGATATGGAGGCGCGCGGAGTGGTTGGATGTGTGAATACGGTATACGAACTTACTTGCCTCTGCCTCTGTTACCAGGGCGAGGTTTTAGAAATAGTGTCTAATTCATATTTGCTTTTTACGTAATAACGCGGAACATATCTTTACTTGTTGCCACCCAAGGAAGATATGATACGGTTATTTTGCGCGTAATAGACTCGGATACGGGGAACAACATGAAACGGGGAACATATCTTTACCACCCAACGGAGATATGATACGGTGGTTTTACAAGCAATACACTTGAATATGGAGAACAACGCGTGTGAACAATTCGGGTCAAGGAATGGCTGAATGTGTGAATACTGCATGCGAACTCGCTTCTGCCTCTGTTACCAGGGCGAGGTTGAGATAAATGATTGAATGCTTCTAATTCTAAGGCTGAGAACAAAAAATGCGCGCGATAACGCGGAATATATCTCCACTCGTTACCACCTTAGGAAGATATGATACGGTCTTGTTTGTCCATAATTTACAATTAAAAACAGTGAACAACGTGTAATGCGGAACATATCTTTACTTGTTGCCACCCAAGGAAGACATGCATCGGCGATTTTATAGACGGGTTCGTGATTAGGAGCTAGGCAGCCACTTGCCAAATAATAAATCGATCTGTAAGACGTACGCGTATCACGATCAATTTTATAATTCCCATTCAACAATTAGGATCAGCGTGACGCTAAATTTTACGTTCCCATGACGCGATACACATTGGTACGGCACTTAACGTAACGGAATAAGTATTAGTCAAAAACGAAAGCCGCTTAGAAGGAAGTAAACTTCCGAGCATGACGGCAATTTGACGAAAAAATATATATATATATATAAATAAAAAAAATAAAGTAAAAAAAATTAAAAATAATAATAGAAAAATCTCATATATTGTGAGAAATATCTCCAATTGGCCGAAACGTCCGTGGCCAAAACGTCCTAGGCCGAAACGTCCGTGGCCGAAACGTCCGGGCCGAAACGTCCGTGGCCGAAACGTCCGGTCACCGTCACCACCTGGAGTATCCAGGTGCTCAAGGGTAAAATTCATCTGACAGTGGATTTTGATAGAGAATCGGAACCGCCGTCCGTGGAGAGGTGTAGTACCTTTCGTGAGGGGATTTCCCCTCACACTGGTCACCCTCCTAGTGATGCGGATGAGCTGGATGAAGGCCGCCGAGCAACACAGCCACCAAGAAGAAGAGGACGAGAAAGAAGGTACCCTCCGCCAGACGACGAGATGCCCGCCGAATGACGGAGTTTCTGGAGAAGAAGGAGAAGGAAGAGAAGGAGGCAAGTGAGGGCGTCAAAGGGTCAACACCTGTCACCCCTGGCCAACCCCTGTTCAGCTCGGCACCCCCCCCCCCCCCCAGGAGGTGGGTCCGGGGGACTATGGGTCGTCAGGTGACAGATCGATCTCCAACCCATCTGACTCTTCATCTGAAGAGAAGATGGAGGAAGACGATCTGTCTATGGTACAGGAAGTTGTCCCAGACGATGCACCTTCCACCCCTCCAGCTCCTGCTTCACCGGCTTCTTCGGACCAGGTGTCTGACCATGAGGAGAGCATCCCGGATTCCGTGGAGGCATTCCTCGGGGAGGAGATCCCGTGCGAGTACTTCCGTGCAACACTCCAAGAGACATACAACAACCAACAAGAAGCAGGTATCTCATCCGAAATAACCAGGTCAATACTGAATATGATCATCGGAAATTACATCAGCCCTCAGGTAAATTGAAGTTATTAGTAGGTATGGTCCTAAGTAACCTCTGTTGCTCATTCAGTCTGTTTTGTTACAATTTATTGGTGAATGTCCTTGGGCATTCATCAGTAAATTGTAACAAAACATATTAAGTGAACAACCTAGGCTCAGTATATCATTTTCGAATCAGGTAAATTGAAGTTGTTAGTAGGTATGACCCTAAGTAACCTCTGTTGCTCATTCAGTCTGTTTTGTTACAATTTATTGGTGAATGTCCTTGGGCATTCATCAGTAAATTGTAACAAAACATATTAAGTGAACAACCAGAATACATCAATAAATACGTGATATTTTATTCAATTAACAGACTATATGCAATTAACAGGTCAAATTTGTATGCATGTATGGTAAATGATTTGGTTATTTAGAATTTATATTCAATTAACAGGATTCGCAAATTGGGAGAGATTCAATTTAGTGGGCTGTACTGTAACCCTGTTAATTGAAAAAATGCTTGCTCTATCACTAGATTACAGAAAAATTACCGAATTCCTGCAGATTGAATTCTCCTGTTCAATCATCAAAATAACACGAGTAGACATGTGGAAATTAGTCATTTACAGTCAATGAGGGTCGAAAGGGGCTTGTTCCCCATACCGTCCCTGCGCGCCTTCGGCGCGTTAAACCATTCCATTCCTTATTCAGTATTAGAATTAAAAGCTTCATGAACTGGTGATTAGTCGGTTCATTTTATTAAGGATAATATAACAATAACATGATTTTTGAGGGCATTAAACGATCAACTACCAGAGGTTCTGTTAGAGGCCCGAAACTCATGTTATTGTTATATTATTCTACAAAGTAATTATTTTATAGAATAACAAGGTAACAATATTCACCCAAAATAATGTAAACATAGGTATGTGTCAATAAGCAACCCACTATGGTTCTCTTATTTCCACAAACGTATGTGTCAATAAGCAACTCACTGTGGTTCTCTTATTTCCACATACGTATGTGTCAATAAGGCTTGCCTTTAAAAACACCCATTTCACTTTGTCTAGATTCATTTGGCTACCAGTGATTTATATACCAAAAATAACTGAAATCTAACAATAAATAAGAAAGAAAACGAAACTTCATTTCTCAGCTACACCATATTCTCAGCTCGGGCTCGGGCTACACTTTTTAGTGTGTCCCCACAAAAACTAGGGGCGAATCGTCCTTGTGGGCGATCGTCCAGTAACCTCCCTGCCAATGGCAAGAAAAGTACGATGAATTCGGTACCGATCGGTACAGAATCTCGCCATCACCATTGGAAGGAGACCGAACGCACCCAAATTTTCCTTTCTTGATGAGGGAATTTTTTATTCGTTTCTGCGAGAGGAGAAGGTGTATCTCGTTTTGGATGAAATGGAGTTTCAACTAGGATGAGATGGTATAGTGAAACGTTGTCCAAAATATGACAAATCCTGGAGTGTATGTGCCTCAATAGCAACTCTGCTTGTTGAGAGTGCGAAAACACGCGTACACTCCATTGCATTTATCGGACTTGATCCATTTGTGAATGCACTGAATACCGGAATGGAGAGTCTGTCGTTGACTTTCAGAGTTTGTTTTTGTCTGCTGTATTTTCGCATACTCTAAGTTGAGAGTATTTAACGGGTCGTCGAACCTAACTTTGGTCAATTTGTTGACATTTTTCCCAGTGCCTCAGAAACAGATAAGAGAAATAAGGAAGGGTCCTCCTTAAAACCGGAATCCCCTGAAATACACTGGAATATCCCGAATCCCCCCTTACATTTCCCGGAATTCCCATACATTTCCCAGAATCCCACCTAAAGCCCCCACAACTCCTCTTTAATTTGTTGATTTGAAGGTTTTAACTCGCCCACAACGTACAAGTGACTAAAGGTAAAATGTGGGAACACAACCACGCACACACTTTTTTCACCAAGGGTGGGTACCCTAACAGGAAGTATTCTCACATAATAGTGTCAGCGTCGCTGTCCATTTTATATATTTAGATATTTGCACACTGCCAACTCACAACAGTTCATAACCGACCAGAGTAATATTGAAACTAGTCTATACTTGGACGCAAATTCCACAATATAATTTTGGGGTTTGGTACGTCCTTGGACGTACCAAACCCAGAAATTATATTACGGAAATTATGTTCAAGTTTGGACTATGGTAAAACGTGTGTAAAACTTTCCAGAGTTGCACTTAATTTCGTTCTGTATTCATGACATGTGATGGACCCGTCTCAAAACCAAAGTTTGCCCGTCCCAAGTTCGACGTACCGCGCGGTTTTTAAGAGGGGCTTTACATTTTTGATATTGGTCTAGAAATTTGTCAGATAAAAAGTAAAAGTATTAAATTGCGGACTTTTTGGTCCAAGTTTGGACTACCTCATAATCTCACACATACACACACAACCACCGACCAGACGCGTATCCAGGATTTTTTTTAAAGGAGGAGGGCTAATTACCTTTACATTTAGTCCAAACTTGGACCCAAAGTCCGTAATATAATTTTAATTCTGGAGTTTGGCATCAATTCAAGTCATGGCTGCTGCTGCAGTCATGACTTGATTTGATGCCATACTCAAGAAAATGTGGTACATTATGGTTGAAAATATAATTAACTTATTGCACGATCTCCCCAGCAACAGTGTTTGTGGCATTACATGAGTTAAAACCTTCAAACAAGTCCTGACACAAAGTCCAACGACGTATAAGAGATCAACGCAGACTGATGTGCCAGCCGTGAAAACCATTCTATCCTACCAATAGTGACAAATCCAAACTACTATTTTGAAGAGAATTTCACCTGTATTTTTCAATTTTAAGATTTATTTGCAAAGATGTGACAAAGAGAATAATTTCAGTTGTAGAGGGTTGGGGAGGGGGGAGATATCCTGACCAATTTATCTTTCCCCCACCTGACACTCAAAGTTACCCCCAATTTTTTTTTACCTCAAATCACTATTTTGAAGAGAATTTCATATGTATTTTCTATTTTTAAGTTTCATTTGCTGAAGCTGTTAGAAAGGAAAAATTTTGAGGTGTGGGGAGAGATATCATGACCAGTTTATCTTACCCCCAACCCAACACTCAAAGTTATTACACAAAGAGAAAAAAATCAGGGGGGGGGGGGGGGGGGGAGATACCGTGACCAGTTTATCTTACCCCCACCTGAACATGAAGCTTCTACCTCAATCCACAATTTTGAAGAGAATTTCATCAATATTTTACATGTTCAAGATTCTTTTGCAGAAATTGTTAAGAGATAATTCTTCAGCTGGGGTAGAAAAACATTCAGGTTATTGTTTTCCGATTCATATGTTTTAAGTTGGAAGAGAAAAAAATTCAGGTTGCTGTGATGGGGAGGGGGGGGGGGGGGAGATGTCGTGACCAGTTTATCTTACCCCCCCCACCTGACACTTGAAATTGACAAATGTCTTTTTTTTAGGGCAAACCACCATTTTGTAGAGAATTTAATCTTATATTAAGATTCATAGTTCCCACTTGTAATTTTGTTTTACTGCTCATATCATCATTTTGAAGAGAAATTCATTGAGGGCTTTGTTGACTCTATTAAGTGCTAGATATTTTGTTTGAATTTGATGCTGTAGTTTACATAGTTTTTATTGTTATGATAATAAAAGCTCTCAACCAACAGATGTTTTTTCTTTATTTACTCAGAAATTATCTTATCCACCCCACACCTGAGTCATAAAACGTTGGTTTTCTTCTGATTTTTTGCTATATTTTTCATTCTCAAGATTCCTGTGCTTAAGTTGTAAAAAGTGACAAATATTCTGATGGGGTGGGGAGGGGGGGGGGTGTCATAGTTAGGTTATGACTCCCCCTTCCCCCCAACTGACATTCAAAGTTTTTAAATTATTTTTTTGGCTCATACAACGATACTGATGAGAACTTTATTCATATTTTCAAATAAAAAAACATATCAAAATATAGGGTTTGTTGCCGCACTCTCAAGGCCAGACTAACAAGTTTTCAAATTGCCCCTCATGCTTTTTAATATAACAGAGGGGTACTAAAGCAAATTCTTTAAAAAGTTCTGTGATTAAATTGAAAGATAAAAAAATTCAGGTTGGGAGGGAGGGGGGGGGGGGGGGAGATAAACCAGTGGGGGGAAGATAACCTAGTTTATCTCTCCCCCCCCTGAGGGGGAAGATATACAGGAGGGGGGGGGGGGAGATAAACTGTTACACCGGGTTACTTTTTAACCAGACCTCATGCATGCAGCTTCGTTTGTCAGCATCAAACTGATATTGTTTGTGGTAATTAATAGTATGAGAAGGCATCAAGGCGAAAGAAGCCAAATATTTCCCATCATCTATAAATTAATTAAAATTGACAATTCTTTTTATTTTACTGAAATTATGAATTGATAAGGCGTGTTGCGATTATTATGCCCCAGACCCGAAAGTTGTAAAATCAAAGGTGCGTCTAGAGCCGTGCAGTGGTGACCTCTGTCAGCTTACCCATTCATCATTACATGTACCAACATTCTCCCTTGTATCTCAACCACTGCTACTCCAATTTGAAGGATATTTGGTGCTGTGATCAAGCATCATGGGGAAACAATGCCTGTGTAGCTGCTGTAGCATGTGTTTCTTCCCACATTTTTTCAGAGTTGTGGTACTTTTTCACTCAGAAAATTTTGTTTATAACTAGTTGATTTGTTACGATTTGTTGGAAAGTGCCTGCTGATACACTCAAATGTATTGCTACAAAATATTTCTGGTGAAGATTTTGTTACTATTACTTAATTACTTATCAAGCAACAACCTAATGAATATTCTGTATAAAGCCACCAATCTGATGTTTGACACTTTTATTGGAACTGTTATGAAGGCTTATGGAACTCAAAATGTTGATTATGGCAGGAGTTTTCTATTCACCCATTAAGCGATAAATTAAGTGTTATAGTTGGAAGCAAGAAACATGAAAGGTCCAGAACTTGAAGTCTAAAAAGAATGTTTTGCAGTATAACATGATTTTTGCAGATACACTTATTTGGAGGGTTACATGTCTGATAGTGTTTGGAACATGTGTGGCCAGGATCTTCAAAAAGAAAAAAGAGTTAAACTTTGAGAAAAAAGGCACATGTCTTGAGTGCCGGAGGTAGAGTCATACAAGGAAGAGAGCCCCCCCCCCCCCTCCCCCCGGAATTTTTTGTGTCAAATGGAGCTCACTTGTCACCTTTTGGGGATTGCTTTCAGGATTGCTTTGTGAACTGCGATCTTGATAAAAATATGTGAGACCCTCTGGATGTGCCCTTCTGATCTCAATATGCCAATAAGCCTCCTTGGGCAAAGTACATGCAACAATGGTTATGTAAGTTTGTTTTGATGTGTTTTGAATAACAATGTACTTTTAAGTACATTAGATGGTTTATTGGGGTCTCCCTATATACTGAATCTGACTTCAAATATCGAATCTGACCTCAAATAAATTAATTATACGTTTTTCCTAATGGAATTGTTGGTTTTTGAGTGGGCCTAGTGGGTATATAATTATTTTAAAATAAAACTGTCACAGTAAATGTCCCTGAATTTCATGTAACAGTAGTTATTGGTGAAATGGCGCAAGTTCAGTTTTCGAGCATCACCTAATTTTAAGTATGACGCAGGGCTACCTATTCTCAGGAACAGGAATGGGTACCTAATCTGAGGAATGCAGGAACAGAGAGAAAGTGCATTAATCCACGCAAGTGAATAAACTTTATTCAAATGTTTGCCCACCATAACAACACACTAATCATTAATGCGTTGTCGGGGGCGCGGTGGCTCAGTTGGTAGAGGTGCAGGCTGCAAGCCGAGAGGTCCTCGGTTCGAATCCCACCTGCGGCAACCGCGTTGTGTCCTTGGGCAAGACACTTCACCCCGATTGCCTACATGGGGGCACGATGACGCTGTGTACTGAGGCGTACTGCACGTCGATGGTGCGCATGTCTTCAACCAATCTAACCCTGCCTGTGCTGCGGTGCAGAGTTCAGAGTTACGATGTTGGAGAGCTGACAGCTGCTCGTCGTTGCTCGGTGGTTCTCTCCGGGTACTCCGGCTTCCTCCACCCGTAAAACTGTCACGGTCACGATTAGCCATTGTGCATAAATATGTGACCTTAAACACCAATAAATAAATAATAAATATTAATGCGTTGTCTCTCTGTTCTTGCATTCCTGAGATTTGGTACCTGTTCCTGTTCCACATCCTGTTCCTGAGAAAATTAGGTGATGTTCAAAAACTGAATTTGCACCCTTTCACCAATAACTACTGTTACATGAAATTCATGGACATTTACTGAGACAGTTTTATTTTAAAATAATTATATACCCACTAGGCCCACTCAAAACCGATAATTCCATTAGGAAAAACGTGTAATTAATTTATTTGAGGTCAGATTCGGTGTTTGAAGTCAGATTCGGTATATAGGGAGACCGGTTTATTGCAGTGACAGGTTACAGTTACCCTTATTTCTTCTCCAACAGATATCATGAGTGTATTGGTGTCCAAGAGTAAACAAAGCTATTATACTTATTGATAAACCAGACAAATTTAATCACTATCAAATTGATGCATTGGATAAAAGGGGTTACAGTGCAAGGGGTTTGTAAATATATTTATTCAACTACAATTTATGACTTTGCAGTGCATTCTACATACATGTAGGAGAATACCATTAGTTTCTTTCCAAACCACCACAGTGACACATACATCTTTAAATTGGGAGACACTCTTTTGTCCTTCCATACTTCTTCTGGTGGAGTCCTTCAAGTTGACCTTTGTTGAACTCCCCAAATCAAAACATAAACAAAAGAAAATGTCTGCCTTCAATCCGTGAGCATTCCACTTATAACATTTGGTCTCAATCTTTATTACTTTCATGAATTAAGAAAAGATTTCTTCGAGTATGTACTTCTATGTTTATAGAATACAGCTGTTATTTTATTTTGAGGTATTTTATTGTAAAAATTTTGTTCTCTTACTTATGCCATAGCAGACTTTCAGGCGGTGCTATTTACACATGGCAGCAGTTCCTTGGCAAATTTCAGTTTCCACATGTTCTATGTTTCATTCCAAACATTTTGGTATATAATTTATTGGGGTTATTCATTTTTGGCCTTTTAATGTGTACCCATACTATGTATGGTACACATAATGCCAGCATCCTGGGTGGCCATCCGTCGTTCGTCTATTCTTTGGCCGTCCGTCTGTCCGCCCATCCGTCTGTCCGTCCGGCGTCTGTATCCATTTCTTTGTCGTTCCATAACTTGAAAAATATTGCTTGAATTGTCAGGTTACTTTATATTTGTGTTCAGGTTACTGATGTGCCAAGCTGTATAGTTTTGGGTGTAAATCTGATAATTTGATCCTGAGCTATTAACCCTTTATCCTTCAAATTGAAAATTCCTCCAATCCCTTTGGCATTCGATAACCTGAAAAATATTGCTTGGATTGTCTAGTTACTTTATATTTGTGTTCAGGTTACTGATTTGCCGAGCTGTATAGTTTTTGGTGTAAATCTGATGATTTGTTAGCGAGATATTAACCCTTTATCCTTCAAATTGAAAATTCCGCCAATCCCTTTGGCATTCGATAACTTGAAAAATATTGCTTGGATTGTCTAGTTACTTTATATTTGTGTTCAGGTTACTGATTTGCCGAGCTGTATAGTTTTTGGTGTAAATCTGATGATTTGTTAGCGAGATATTAACCCTTTATCCTACAAATTGAAAATTCATCCAATCCCTTTGGCATTTGATAACTTGAAAAATATTGCTTGGATTGTCAAGTTACTTTATATTTGTGTTCAGGTTACTGATGTGCCGAGCTGTATAGTTTTTGGTGTAAATCTGATAATTGAATCCTGAGATATTAACCCTTTATCCTTCAAATTGAAAATTCCTCCAATCCCTTTGGCATTCGATAACTTGAAAAATATTGCTTGGATTGTCAAGTTACTTTATATTTGTGTTCAGGTTACTGATGTGCCGAGCTGTATAGTTTTTGGTGTAAATCTGATAATTTGATCCTGAGATATTAACCCTTTATCCTTCAAATTGAAAATTCCTCCAATCCCTTTGGCATGAGATAACTCAAAAAATATCAATCCGATTGTCATGTTACTTTATATATTTATTCAGGTTACTGATGTGCTGTGCTGTATAGTTTTCTTTATGTAAATCTGATAATTTGATCCGGAGATATTAACCCTTTATCCATCAAATTAGGCACTCCTTCAATCCATTTCTATATGTACCCATACCATGTATGGTGTACATGATGTCGGCATCCAGGGTGGCCCTCCGTCATACAGCTTTCTACTAGTTGCGCATATGGGTACACATCATCAGCCTATTTTTTAGACTTGAAAACAAATTCCATGAAATTTGACCAAAGTTAGGTTGGACGTCCCCTTAATTTTGAACGCCATCCAACCATTTATGAAATTTCAACATTTGTTCGGTACTATATGGCACGAGTTGAAGTATAACGAATATCGAATCGAATTGGTGAAAACGAATCGAAGGCTGTCACTAAAATAGTAAAATGTGTGCACCGAGGCCAAGTCAAATATCCCCCTAATGCCAAGGTGTTGAGTCTCACAGGGTATAAACCATATAAACCTTTAGCCGGAAGTGGAGATAAGCGAGGCGAGAGATTTCTATTTTTATCTCAAAGTTTCAGTCGCAGCGTATCAAAGATTACCGAAAATAAGATTTTTTTAATAAAAGGAATGACCGAAGAATGCAAAATCAGTAAGTATGTTATATAAAACAATATTTAACAATGAAACGACACAGCTTAATGGAAAAATCGACTCTTGTAGTATGAAAAAACATCTGCTGATCATCTCAGAAAATGAATTTCTCGGGCAAATTTCTCCTTCAAATATCGTTTTTCACATGTTCGCACAAATGTAACATGTTAAAATCATAGATCGACAGATTCGGCGTTCAATTCCACACCAGAAACTATCAACCATAACAACGAAGGAGGTTCGGTGCTGCTGAAACTGTTCAAAATATAATGTCACCTTATCGATTTTTTTATACGCCCAGTTGGTAAAATCGTAGATCGGGAGTTGGTGATAATTATACGTCCAGTTGAGATTATTCGATTTCCCATATGATCATTCTAATGCACATATTTGTGCATGTTCGAAGGTCTAATCAGTTAACAACCCATATGAACAGACTCGAATGCACAACGTTGACGTCACACATTTCAACTGAAACACTACTGACTGAACCATTGAACCTGCAACCACGGGGGAGGGGGCGAGAGGACTGCTCCTCCCCCCGAAGAACTTTCGCCCCCCCCCCCCCCCCCACCCCCCCACACCCAAAAGATTTCAGACCATGTTTTTCAATCGGCATTCATTTTTTTAATTTACCTATGCATTAGGGTAAATTAGTTCAGTTACAACTGTAACACTTCATTTTTGCCTTGGCTCTAATTCCTTCACACCTGTAATTAACATATCCATAATCACTTGTCTATGAAGGTAATCCCATTGTAATCCCATTGTTATTTGTGAGCTGTTTATTCATCACACATACATTCACACAGCTTTATCGGGGAATTATTTTTCCAATTGGGAGTATTTCGGGTTTGTTTCATTCTTTTTAATGACCTTTTTAAAAAAAATTTATTTACCGTTTTTGACCGTGGTCGTTTTTACTTCATAACGATCATTTAGTGTCTTTGTTTTGCGGTTTTGCCTGGCTTTTTTTAAATTATTTTTTTCTATTTATTTTATTTTATGTTGTTGAAATGTGTGTTTGGGGGGGGGGGGGGACGACAGTCGAATGGGAAGAAAATGTTTTCACTTCAGATAACGGCGTGTTATAACAATACGCCAATCCTCTGTTAATTGAAACCAGTTTGCCTAACAGCATGCTGAGCTAGCAGTTTATTCGACAATAATCCCTAACCCGACCCCTCCTCACCCTCTCGCCCTCTCTCATTTTCACTCTCATTTTGGCAACAGTCTTTTGAGTCCAATAACTGTCGAACAAACATCAAATGGGCTATTTTTTAGTATTCTCTTCGAAGCAACTGCATCAATAAGTATCTGGCTTTTAACGATTCCATTTTTAGAGAAATTAGCGAAACACTATGGAATCCTACATGAAGTATACCATACCTATACTTTTGTAAATATTCAATGTTGTTCTTTGAGAACTTATTTTATCTGAAATAAATACTGTTTAAACTAAAGTATTTTTAGATAAGGCGTGACGTCACATGGGATTCCCTCGATATCTCGCCAATGTCGTGTTGAAACCAAACAGATCCAGGGTCGAAAACAAGCTTTATACTCACCAAGCGAACCCTACCGTGTGACAAAGGCAAAAAGATGAAATAAATAGAATAATTCGCGCCTTACATAAGTATTTTATAAATTTTCATCTTATTTTCACTTAATTTACATACGAGTTCACGGAAACAGTTTTGAAACAAGACTTTGGTTAGGTTCCGCTCCCCAGTTTCGCACTATTGCACAGGGTGAAATTCTAAACATAGGGCATATGTTGAAACTAAGGCCGTGTAAAATAGAGATATATTTTTAGTATCAGATATATGATTACATTAGGTTTTTTGTTGGACAAAAGAATTTGAAGTTTTGGTCCCAAAGTTGGAGTCTGATACATAGGGGTAAATTACCAGATGAATTATGGGAAACAGTGGCTTCGAAAAATTGGCTATTTTTTAAAATGTAATTTTTACACGGGTTTGTTACCAGACAGGTAACTAAAAAATGAGACGGAAACATATAATTTTTTTTTTTGCCTTTTAGAAACAGAGGATGCTCTGTTCCAGGGGTGGGTCGGTGGGATTGGTGGGAAAATTCTGCTTTTGAGGCTGCTAGGTGGCTGAAAATGACTGGTTTTGGCATTTTTTCTTGCAATTTTTCAGGTTGAAGTCTGGCCTTTGACAATAAAGTATTCTACCCTCATTCAGATTGTTTATTTCTACTTAGTCAGATAGTGTTATATGTTTTTTGTGGATTTGGGAAATGTAATACATGTTATGAGTTAGATAACTAAGCTACAAAATATTTGCATTTGAAGAGAGTGTATGGCATGTCATATTTGGAAATGCCTGGAAAACTGTGGAGCGGAACCTTACCAGTTTTCTTTTTGAAACTTGAATGCCAAACAACATTCTACATGATGTAGGATAAGCACAGTTAGGTCAACAGTAGCTGAAATTAAATTACGTTGTTGTCAATAGCAGTTCAAAGCAGGGTCAAGTTGTCAAAAATACAAAGCGATCATTTCTTTTAAATTAATCGATCACATTTATTGTCGGGCGATAGCCTTCAATACTATTCACATTCTCATTTCCATTTCACTCCTGCTGAAGAACAAAACACCTCTCAGATCCAAATGGTCCCAGGGACGTTTCTGGGTAGTTCAGACCCGGTGTGTGTCACAGTGAGATCCTCAAATTTCCAAACTTTCATTTCAAATTGATACCATAAAAAAGTTTCCGACATTTGATGATCGGTTTTGAGAAGGAATTTTCTTTATAGATTTATGTACAAATTACATTATATTCTCTTGATATTTGGCCTTTTCTCCATAATTATGAGTAGACTTTGTAATTGGCCTAATAAAAGACTTCTTGTGGTACATGATACTGCTATAATGTGCGGGGCCTTCGAGAGGGGGGGGGGGTAGTAACCCCGGGGCCCGGCGTTATTGGGGGCCCGCCGATTCCCGTAATTTCCTGAAGGCGTGATACTCGTGCGTGCGGCCCCTTCACTGCACGTCACATTTAGACGAGCAGTGAAGGACTCTCACGTAAGAGAATCCTGCCTTAAGGCAATTAGAGAAAATCGGCGGGCCCCGGTGTTCCAAATTGACACTATTTGTGTGCATTTACGAAAGCGCAATCTCGATGTATTGCTAGCTTACGCAGTTACAAACTTGGAACATTATCAACATTTTAGTTCTGCGCGAAAAAGAACTAGTGGGTCATACTATAAAGAATAAATGTATTTCAACCAAGAATCACTAGTTCTATATTTGCTTAGAACTAAATGTTTTCAACTTTTGAAATTTGAACCATAAAATTTCAACTTTCAAAAATCAGGGTCCTCATTGGGGGGTGGGGGGGTGGGGTGGGAGGGGGGGAGGGGGGGGGGTGATACTCGTGCGTGCGGTCCCTTCACTGCACGTCATATTTAGACAAGCAGTGAAGGACTCTCACGTAAGAGAATCCTGCCTTAAGGCAATTAGAGAAAATCGGCGGGCCCCGGTGTTCCAAATTGACACTATTTGTGTGCATTTACGAAAGCGCAATCTCGATGTATTGCTAGCTTACACAGTTACAAACTTGGAACATTAATCAACATTTTAGTTCTGTCGGTAAATCGTGTTTTCTCGGTTTGACAAGAGGCACCGAGAGGTACGCAAAAAAGCTTCTTGAAATTATTTTCACAATAAATTGAATGCAAACGGTATATTTCATGCATTTTATGCATTTATTTCGGGGATTTGGTCATTAATGATGCAATTTGTCGCGATAATCATAGTTTGGAGTTATTTATTGAGTAGCGCGATTGACCTCTCGGTAAATCCTGTTTTCTCGGTTAATACCAGCACCTCTGCCGGGCAAATATTACGAGATTTCCTTTCCCTCAACATGGGGCTCTATATTCTAACTCACTGAAACAAATACAAAAGTCCGCCTCACACAGTAATGGACAAACATAGAAACATGCCCCCCCCCCCACAGTAATGAACAAATATAGAAACATCCCCCCCCCCCCCCCCCCCCCCCCCCCCCCCCCCCCCCCCCCCCCCCGGACTCCTTCAGTCCAAATGCTCAAGGGGAGCTAGGTCAAAAACCATCCGACTGACTATGAGAAAGGCAACATCTCCATGTTGATTCCAAGTGACTTCCACGGAACCAACTGAATGAGAAAATACAAAATATAGTGGTCGGTTAGCAAAACACAACTGTATATACACAAACCTATCTTGTTACACATTCTGACAATGATAAAATAGTATGAATGATAGACTTCATACCGGTACCTAGAAAACTCTTCCAAATATGATAGGTGAACTGTTCAAATAATGAATAATCGAAGCTCTTCTATAAAACAGCTTAACGCTACGCTTACGCAATCAAGCTCGTCGGCAATCTCCTCGATAAAGCAATCAGTAGTCAAATAAATACCCTTAAATAAGGGTGCTGACATCTGATACAGCCTAATCTGTTCTTAACGGCAATAAAGGGTTATATAATTCCAATGAGTGGAAATCCACCCACATGATTTTTCAGCACAAATTAAGTGCAAATAAAGGCACTAGCTGACAAACAATAGCATACACTGCACACTCTCAATCTATCGACAATATCCTTTGAAATGTCGACAATTAATTACTCAGGCAATGTACTCAGCCTAATAATTGGAAAGCACATTACCATCCAACAATACAGCACAGGCATGCTAATGAGCCTTTTGGTACGGCCATATTTCATACTGCGCGCCGACACTGATACGGCCTTACACGATAAAAATAGGGCCAAATCATTTTACTGGAAACACTGACGGCCTCGTATCATGGAAAGCCACATGCATTCAACAATATAGCATGCAATTATAGATGAGCCTTAGAGCGAGGTCTTGGGGTGAATGGAGGAAACGGGTAGCTAAGCCATCCACTTTGGTCCTCCACTAGTGCCATCGACCCATCACGCATGCCAAATACTGATACGATCTCACAATTATAACAGTGTACACGTAGTATATTCGAACTGCACCCAATAAGTGAAACACGTATTTTCACACGCAGCAGTTACTCAAAAACCACAAACAACACACCGTATCATGCGCTAAATAAGTAACCCGTACCTATGCTCAGCCTACAGCTGAAGGAGCACAATCTAATTTCATAAGCAGTGAAAAGTTACATAACTCCACAGGGTGGATGTCCTCCTATATGAGTGTCCAAAACATGGACCACAATCTATATCAATTCTCTGCCCATATACTCAGCGTGCAGAGAGCCGTGACCCGCATATTCTAAGAGTATTGGAGAGGTACCACCCCCCCCCCCCCCCACCACACACATACACACTATGCCGGACCCACCGAATGTCTTGCACTGGTAAACATGCAGCCACAAGACTAGCTCTTGAGATATCCTAACTCTCCCTTCGCAAAGAGTAATGTAACAGACTCCCACAACTGCCTGTAAGCATGCCTTCGTTTCGGCTTCCCCAGTTTCAACCAACTATGCCGAACCCACCGAATGTCTCGCACTAAACGTGCAGTGGTAAACATGCAGCCACAAGACTTGCTCTTGAGACATCCTAACTCTCCCTTCGCAAAAAAGTCATGTAACGGACTTCCACAGCTGCCTGTAAGCATGCCATCGTTTCTGCCTCCCACGTTTCAATCAATTTTTGCGTACCTCTTGGTGCCTCTTGTCAAACCGAGAAAACACTATTTACCGAGAGGTCATTCGCGCTACTCAATAAATAACACCAAGCTGTGATTATCGCAACAAATTGCATCAATAATGACCAAATCCAACGAAATAAATGCATAAAATGTATTAAATATACTGTTTGCATTCAATTTATTGTGAAAATAATTTATAAGAAGCTTCTCTTTTTTTGCATACCTCTCTGTGCTTCTTGTCAAACCGAGAAAACAAGATTTTCCGAGAGGTTAACCACGCTACTCAACAAATAACTCCAAACTATGATTATCGCAACAAATTGCATCATTAATGGACACATTTCCAGAGATAAATGCATAAAATGCATGAAATATATCGTTTGCATTCAATTTATTGTGAAAATAATTTCTAAAAAGCTTTTTTAACGTACCTCTTGGTACCTTTCGGTACCTCTTGGTAAATCGTGGTGGCCGCGGTGTTATGAATCTCCTTCGTCAAGTTCTGGAAAGAAACTGGTATGAGTTAAACCCGTAAACTTCGGTAGTAATTTTGTTTTGTATATTTCAAAAGGGGTGTCCAAATTTTAATGTTGTACACAAATTATTTATCAAGTTATTATAGTTTGAAGCACCTGAGGCGAAAATCATCAACAGTCAAGTCTGGGAAGATGTATACAGAAATTACCACACTTAAAAGTGTATACAGCTGCCGAATCGCCGGAGTTCAAGTGGTGGGTTTGATTGTTTGGCTTTCGAGTCATACCATAGTTTGAAGTTAAATAGATGTTTGCTTGGATCTCTATCTCTCTCCATTGAGAGGAGAGAGTGAGACTGCTGAGAGAGAGAAAGCACATCACAACGCGTAAATGTATCTATAATTATACTTCAATTACGAAAGCGTCCAAATTCTGCATCGAATTCCAATTGAAATCCAAACAAACATCTATTTAACTTCAAACTATGGAATGACTCGAAAGTCAAACAATCAAACCCACCATGAGTGAGTAAATACCAATAATCCCTTCTCCGTGTACTGTGTACAACCTGACTTGAACTCCGGAGATTCGGACTCAGGCAGCTGTATACTCTTTTTAGTGTGGTAATTTTTGTATACACCTTCCGGGACTCGGCGTTGATGATTTTCGCCCCAGGCGCTTCAATCAATAATAGCTCCGATAAATAATTTGTGTACAACATTAAAATTTGGACATGCGTTAGAAATAGACGAAACAAAATTACTACCGAAGTTTACAGGCGTAACTCGTACCAGTTTCCTTCCAGAACTTGCCAAAAATATAAGATTCATAACACCGCCATTCAAAATAAGAGACAAATCACATGACCAGATAGTTTTTCTGTAAACACCTTTTAGTGTGTTTGTAAGACATTTTTCAGAATATAAGTCAGAAAGATGAAAAAATAGGATTGTCTTTCACTAATTAGAAAGAAGATGGGTTTATGCAACATATAGATAAAAATATCTCGTCAATACATTGGCATTAAGGGGATATTTGAATAATTGATTTCTGTATACACCAATTCTGGGCTCTGCCTTGGTATACACCTTTTAGTGATAGCCTGAATCGAACTTCGTATCAAATCACTGACACAGTTAAGGACTATGTTACCCCAAATTTCAACCAAAAAGCACAGTGCCAAAACACACAATTGAAACATTTCGGATGTTGATGTTTCATACTTGTTGGATCACAGCTGTTTGATTAACACATCAATGATAAATGAAAAGACCAAAAATGGATTTTGAAGTCAAAAAATGACTTTTAGTTATCAGATTTAAAAGGGTTAAAATTGAGATATGCCAGTAAGGTGAAACTCTACTTGAAAAATATCCACTTGGAAGAAAAGAAAGACAAACTTCAAAACCTGCACATAAAAGTAAAAAAAGCATCACATTTGTTTCAAAGGGTTAAAATTGAGAAAAATACCCTGAAATGTTAAGGAAACCACCAACTGTCCACCATGGCAATATGCCAGTAAGGTAAAACTCCGCTTGAAGACAAAATTTCAAAACCTGTACACAAAAGTCAAAAACCTGCACAGAAAAGTCAAAAACCTGCACAGAAAAGTCAAAAACCTGTACACAAAAGTCCAAAATTCAAGTAACTGAGTATGGAAAGGGTTGAATAAAATATTACTATCCCTGAAAGGCATGCAGACATAAAAAAAAAGCCAAAAAAAAAGAAAAATCAAAACCTGCACACAAAAGTTCAAAATGAATGAATCCGGCCGACGCTGCCGACATGAGGGCTATGCCATAGGCTCACACAACTATCGTTGGTGAGCTAAAAATATCAAAACCTGCACACAAAAGTATAAAACCTGCACACAAAAGTCCAAAATTAAAGTAAATAAGTAGCTAAAGGGTTAAATAATATAATAATAGCCCCAAGAAGCATCCTAACATAAAATAGCATCCTAACATTGCAATTTGCAATTTGCTACAAGTTAAGTTGCCACTTGGAAGAAAAGAAAGACAAACCTCAAAACCTGCACATAAAAGTAAAAAAAAGTATCACATTTGTTTCAGGGGGTTAAAATTGAGAAGAATACCCTGTCATAGTAACCACAATGGCAATATGCCAGTAAAGTAAAACTCTACTTGAAAAATATCCACTTGGAAGAAAAGAAAGAAAAACCTCAAATCCTGCACATAAAAGTCAAAAAAGCATCACATTTGTTTCAAAGGGTTAAATTTAAGAAAATTACCCTGAAAACTTACAGTAACCACCATGACTATATGCCAGTGAGGTAAAACTCAACTTAAAAAAATATCAAAACCTGCACACAAAAGTACAAAATTAAAGTAAATAAGCAGGTAAAGGGTTAAATAATATAATACTAGCCCCAAGAAGCATCCTAACATAAAATAGGAACCATGGCAATATGCTACAAGGTAAGTCGCCACTTGGAAGAAAAGAAAGACAAACCTCAAAACCTGCACATAAAGTAAAAAAAAAGTATCACATTTGTTTCAAGGAGTTAAAATTGAGAAAAATACCCTGTCACAGAACCACAATGGCAATATGCCAGTAAGGTGAAACTCTACTTGAAAAATATCCACCTGGAAGAAAAGAAAGACAAACCTCAAAACCTTCACATAAAAGTCAAAAAAGCATCACATTTGTTTCAAAGGGTTAAAATTCAGAAAAATACCCTGAAATGTTAAGGAAACCACCATGGCATTATGCCAGTAAGGTAAAACTCCACTTGAAGACAAAATTTCAAAACCTGTACACAAAAGTCAAAAACCTGCACAAAAAAGTAAAAAACATGCACAGAAAAGTCAAAAACCTGTACACAAAAGTCCAAAATTCAAGTAACTAAGTATGAAAGGGTTGACTAAAATATTACTATCCCTGAAAAGCATGCAGACATAAAAAAAAAAATCAAAAAAAAAATCAAATCAAAACCTGCACACAAAAGTTCAAAATGAATGAATCCGGACGCCGACGCCGCCGACATGAGGGCTATGCCATAGGCTCACACAACTATCGTTGGTGAGCCAAAAAATGACTTTTAGTTATCGAATTTAAAAAATAGCTACAGCTGAATACGTGGAAAATATCACTGAAATAGTTAAACCAAAATATTCGGTGAACTTTCATCTAGTGGCAATTACCAACTAAATAATTTTAAAACCCCAGCAAAGTATTTTAAAATTGGCACAGAAAATGGTAAATTAGCTGCATGTTCTTTTACAAAAGATACAGAAGGACATCCTTAAAATCCCAAGTCACTTTGAAGACCCCAGTACCCCACTGTCAATGTGCACACTCAAACCAAATAAAATTATTCAGGCTGCAAGGGATTTCAAATCCTACATTGTCCCTGTGCGCCTTCGGTGTGCTGAAAATTTTCATTAATTTGTTCATCATGAAAGAAAATCTACTAGCTATGAAGGAATACCATATATCACATGTATACCTCAATATGTATTTGAGGAATAAATGCTGAAAAACAATTAAATAAAAAAAATGTTAAAATTAAAAATATATTTAAAAATATTTATTGGGTCCGAAATGACTTGGTATATTGGGGCCGAAATGACTGGGGCAAAATGATTTTGGGCCGAAGTGACTGGAATTCAATGCTTCTTTCACCTTTCACTCAATGTCACTCATGCAAAATTGGTTATCCTTCGTTTTTTGTTTTCAAAAGTTAACTGATTTAGAACTATCAAGTGAAGTTCATTTTAAGAGTTACATACATTCATGACACGTTTTTCTCGTTTCATATTGAATGTTGTCTCATCCCCTTCTACCTACATGTCTGATTTAACATAAAATATTCTCAAACAACTTTGTATTTCAATCACAACTGTACCAATTTTTTTCGCATTTAGGAGGTTCTGCTTCGGCATTTGTTCACAGTAAAACAAAACATATAATTTGATCTTTTCATTTTTAAAATTATTTAGATATTTTTTAACATTATTTGGTTGGTAAATGTCACTACATTGAGATGAATGTTTACGGAATATTTTGGTTTAACTATTTCAGTGATATTTCCCACGTATTCAGCAAGGTTTGTCTTTCTTTTCTTCCAAGTGGCGACTTACCTTGTAGCATATTGCCATGGTTCCTATTTTATGTTAGGATGCTTCTTGGGGGCTAGTATTATATTATTTAACCCTTTCGCTGCTTATTTACTTTAATTTTGGACTTTTGTGTGCAGGTTTTGATATTTTTTTTAAGTGGAGTTTTACCTCACAGTCATATTGCCATGGTGGTTACTGTAACATTTTCAGGGTATTTTTCTAAATTTTAACCCTTTGAAACAAATAATAATAATAATAATAACACTTTGGCCAGCCGCTGATTTGTCACGGTTCTCGGACGAGAAGGCCTTGGTTACCCCTGTACTCCCAACTGCCTCCTTATTCCCATGCTAACCCTCTCCTTTGAGTCTCCCCCTAACCACATGTCCTTCATTCTCCCATCCCACTTCCCCATTATACTCCCAGTGAATCTTATTCTTTTAGACTGGTACTTTGGGCATTCTAGAAGAAAGTGTTCCAGGGTCTCCACCATGCCCAAATTACACATCTGGCACTTCCTTTCACTGTCCTTCCCAATTTTTCCCCTCAGCTCCAGGGATCGCGACCTCATCTTGAACAGCAGTGATTGGCGAAAGGATACACCCCTGTTTTAGGCCTATCTCCAAAGGCACACGTTTTGTTGTAATGTTTCCCAGGCTAAGTTCACTCTGTACGTCTTTATATAATGCTTTCATAATTCCAACAAACTCGCCTCCTAAGCCCAGAGCCTCCAGCTTGCGCCTCATACCCTCCCTCCATACGCTATTGTATGCCTTTTTGACATCCAGAAAGGCCATAAACAGCTTTTTCTTTTTTGCTTTCATGGATTCTATCATTTGGGATAGCGTGAAAAGATGGTCAGTAACTCTCCTTCCCTTCCTGAAGCCATTCTGGATTTCTCCCAAAAAACCCTTCTCTTCAATCACCTCCTCTAGTCTCCCATACAGGACTTTACAGAAAACTTTTCCAATGTTGCTACTGACAGAGATCCCTCGATAGTTGTCCAAAACGTCTTTTTCACCCTTTTTGTGAATAAATGTCACTTTGCTTTCTCTCCACTCCTTCGGGACCTCTTGATTTTCTATGGCTAGATTGAATAGGGCAGTTAGGCTTTCCATGAGTTCCTCTCCCCCTTTTTTGATAAACTCGTTAGGAATTTCATCCACGCCTCCTGCTTTTCCATCCCTTAATTTTGAGATCACATTTCGCACCTCCACCGTTTTAATTTCGCTGCACACGAAGTTCGTTAGGTTTTCCTCGACCTGATTCGGACACTCAGGTGGGTTCCCCATGCCCCATCGCTTATCGTTTACCTTTTCCCAGTGCTTGATTAGTTCTGATGCGACTTGATCTTGCTCGTCTGTAACTCTGCCATGTACTTTAATACTCTGTGGGTTACTTCCTTTGTTACGTTTATGCACCCACTTGCAAAATACGTTCGAACTCGACCCCCCTGTTGTTCTTATCGTCCTAATAAGACTGCTATTTCGTACTCTCCGATTATCATCTTTAATCTTATTTACTTTATGTCGTGCTTGTTGGTATTCTTCCTTTGCTACCGTGGCCTCATTGCTTTCCGCCCCCTTAAGTTTTCTGCTTCTCCTGTATGCAGCTCATTTAGCTTTTCTATACCCATTATGGCCCTTTTCAGTTCTTTGTTCACTCTGTACCCAAGTTCCCGTGTTGGCACCCTGATCTTTCCTACACTTTCCTTCCCTGCCTCCACTAGGCTCGAAACTATGGCGTCGGCCATCATCTGGACACTGCCCCCCTTGGGTACGGTTGCAAGCTTTGGTTTCAGTTTTTCATTGAACTTCGCCCATTCAGCACCCTTTTTGAGTCCCCAAATCTCCTTAAAGCTTCCTTTGCTTTTTATTAGCTCACCTGACTGAAAGTCAGGGTGAGCTTTTCTGATCACTTTACGTCTGTCGTCCGTCGTGAAGGTGGTGTTTGGGCCTTTTTCTCCCAAACCACTGGCCGCATATTAATGAAATTTCTTCTGAGTAGGGGTTATATAAGGGCATTTTGATTTTTTGTCAAATTAGGTTTCGGCTCATATTGAGCAGAGGGATGGGGCAAAAATGCTCCAATTCTTAAAAAATCTTCTTAAGAACCAGCAATAGCAGAGACTTGATATTTGGTATGCAGCTTCCTTTTGAGGTGTAGACTCAAGTTTGTTCAAGAGAAGTTTGAGGGGCTATATTTGACGATATTAAAGGAGGGGCAAAAAATTTTGGCCTTGCTTCAAATTTCTATTTCTTATCAACCTACCTCAGTTGTTTACAACAGGCTTGCACTACAGTGGAAGAACCTAACTCGGATAAAATACTCTCTATTTTAATCTTTCCCAAGATTTGGGAAAGAAAAGTGGTGTAAAAACACCACAAAAAAAATAAGCCAAAACTGGGCCGAGCGCCATCGGCGCACACCCAGTATGGGACGCTCTTCCATAGTACAAATCCACGACTTCCGTAACAGTGCGCAATGCATCAATTCGTCATTCTTTTTCTATCCGAAGCATGAGCAGGATGTGTTTCTGCCATATGCATTATAAAACAGTGATAATTCAACTCGTGGATAATGGTTTTCCTGTGACTGGAATTATGGATCTGAAGATCGTATAATAACAGGGCTGTGTTTTATATATTCTCGTTTATATTTTCAACCACATTCTCATTGTTTATTAATTACTATTCCGTTTTCGCGAATGTTTTGCGACATCGTGTCATCGCGATTCGACAATGAATTTTTTCGGTTGATAAAAAATTTTATTGGAGTATGTGTCGGCCGTCTGGTTCTGCCACCTTCTCTCGTATTTGAGGGTGTTCTTCTACTTTCTGTTGAGTTCACCTTTTTCTTCTACTGCTCTCACCTCTGTTCTTTCCAGTTTGGTTCCTTTAGGGCAATTCCTTTTGCCCTCACCATTGGTGCATTCTCGTGTCCGTTTCGTCCGCACCCGCGGGTGGTGTGGAATGCAGTCGTTTCGGGAGCCTCCCGATTCAACCACGTCTGATGTGAGTTTACCCCCTCCGTGGGGGATGTGCAGCTCCTCCCGCACCTGCAGGGGGGGGGGGCACTGTCATTTTGGCCCCCCCCCTCCCCCCCGACTCTGTCGTTTCGGGAGCCTCCCGACTCAACCACATCTGGTGTGAGTTTGACCCCCTCCGTGGGGGATGTGCTGCTCCTCCCGCTCCCGCAGGGGGTGATGAACGCTTTCGTTTCGGGTCGCCCGATTCGACCACGTCTGGTGAGAATTGCTCCTCCTCCGTGGGGAATGTGCAGTGTTTTATCGTGGTGGATACTGCGGGAGCTGTTGGTTTTCTGGTGTAGAGATGCCTGGTTCCGGGACTATGCGCCCTCTCCATTCGACATCTGAGGCTGTCACTAGGGTTGTGACTCCTCCTTTGGAGGCCGAGCTTGGTGGCTCTCTCCGCTTTTCCGCCAGTTCCAACAGCTCCCGTCGTATCTGCTGCTACTGCTGTTCCGTCATTGGGCACCGTTTTTAGCCAGCCTCGGCTTCTCCCTGCCAGGGTCTGCAGGGATGTCTGTAGTGTGGTTGTGGGGTTTTGGCCTCAGCCTTCCCAGACTTCCACTCCGCGAAGTCAAATGGGTATGCCGACTGAACCCCATACTGTGTCCTCTCAGCCATTGAGCACAGTAGTTTTATACCTGCAGTGGTCTGCTGCGGTGTCTCGTTGTGTAGACGTGGGGGTATCGGCCTCAGCCTTCCCTGACTTCAACTCGGCAAAGTTGGAAGTGGCTGCCGGCCAGACCCTCTCCTGTGGTCTCTGCGCCGTCGAGCACCACAGTTGTCATTGGATTCGGTTGTTCTTAGTGGGACACTATGAACTCAGTGGCGTTTCCGTCCACTCATTCTGGCCACACGACCAGTTTTGGGGGTCCAACGTCTTTTGTGCAGCCTGGACCTTCTGCCCTGCAGAGGTCAGCGGTGACTCTCATGAGTTCCTGCTATGTTGATCCTCGGGGTGTGTCACACCCCTATACACGTCTGCCTTCAGACGTTTTCGGCTGCCGCCCGTCGTCCCACGTTGGGTCTTTTGGAGGATCGTGACCCTTTGCTGGTTCAGAGGGTTAGAGGTGAAGCCACTTTGCCGGTTCGTTCCCCTGTCGAACCGGCCAGTACGGGCAGTGAGCTTAGGGAGGCCCTCTCCTTACTCACTCAGGTTCTGTCAAAGAGCCTTCCTGTTGCTTCCAGCGAGGCAGCGAGTGGTTTCCAGGCGCCTCCTATGGCGCCGCCTCCCGGGATTGGAAACTGGAGACTCAGGGGAAGAGTCAGACATGCTTGATGTCGAGAGCCAGCAGTATTTGGACTTGGGGGCAGCTCTTGATTTCGTGTTTGGGCTCCTTCCGGATCTCAAACCATCTAACCAGTCGACAGTGTCAGCCAGGCCGCGATCATCGGTCGCGCGCCAACAGTCTATGGAGCAACCTGCTTCTGGGCGTCTTCGACCGTGCCCTTCGGTACAGTTGGTTGAAGCATTTTCAGCCTTGGACTCCAAGCTAAGTTCCAAGGCTATGAAGGCTCCGTTCTTCACCAGGGTTGACACCTTTTTGCCTCCGGCACGTTATCATTCCTACGATTCTGCCAATCCGTCGGTCTACCAGACTTTGACGGTTTTGGATCAGGACTCCAATTCCCTCGGCCTTTCCAAGTCCAAGTCTGCCATCATTCCGATGACGACTCTGGAGTCCACATTGGGCTTATCGAGAGAGATGCTTGGTATGCTTTCTCTCTCCGATCACGTCGTCTCAGCTTTTGCTGCATATCTGCCTTCAGATAAGTTTGACGAGGTACAGGCTCCTTTGCATGTGCTGTCCAAGGTGCTCATGCATCTTACTCACACGCATGCCTGTAACACGGCTAATCTGGAATTAGTTCGAAGGGACTCTGTGCGGGACACAGGCCGATCCCTTCCTGAGGAGCAGTACGCTACTCTTCGATCTGCTTTTTTGGCAGGTCCGCAACTTTTCCATGATTCTGTGTTGACAGTCCGGGATGACGTCCTACGTCATTCCAACGATCAGCTGCTGTTTCTTCAGCTTGATCAGCCTTCTAGGGTAGGCACGGGCCGTTCCAAGCCTAACAAGTACCCTCTGCTTCCTCTGCGAAGCAAAAGGGGCCGATCCTTCTGCCACCGCTTCTACTTCTTACTCAAGGGGTAAGGGTAAGCTTCGGCAGTCTTGAGGGAACTCCCAGGATTCTTCATTCAGTAGAGGTGTTTTCTCCTCTCGCGAGCCTCGTCGGGGTTCGCAATGAAGGTCCTCACCTCGACTCATCCCAGGTTGGAGGAAGGATAGCAGAGTTCGCAGACCGTGGGCCACCATCACATCCGATCCTTGGATGTTAGATGTTGTTTGGTCCGGGCTGCGAATATCCTTCCGACAGCACTCCACTCTGTCCGGGGTGCCTTTTCCAACCACAGTTCCTTCAGACATTTTACGTCAGGAACTTTTGTATACGGAGATAGACAATCTCCTGACAAAGGGGGTGATTGAGGTCATCAAGAACATTAGGTCAGTGGGTTTCTATTCCCGCCTGTTCTTGGTGCCGAAGAAGGACGGCCGACTCCGACCGGTTCTCGATCTGAGTTTCCTGAACCAGTCTATCATTGCTCCCAAGTTCAGCATGGAGACTTTCAGGTCGGTCCTCCATTCAATTCACCAGGGAGATTTCGCTTCCAGCTTCGACCTGCGAGACGCTTACTTTCACGTTCCGATTCATTGGGCGTTACGGAAGTATCTCAGGTTCATTTTTCTGGGGCGAGTTTACCAGTTCAAGGCCATGCCTTTCGGTCTCAATCTGGTTCCTTGAGCCTTCACCAGACTGATGTCGCATGTGATAGCTTTCCATCGCACACAGTCCAGGGTGACTACTTCGGCATATCTGGACGGGCATTCCAATGCTGCCTTACTGGAGTCGGATGTCGCCACTCTGTTGAGCTTTCTCATGTCGCTACGTTTCAGAGTCAACGAGGAGAAGTCGGACCTGGTCACTTCTCAGTCGTTTTATCATCTGGGGATGGCTTTCCGCACACAATTCAATTTGGTAGCGGTTCCCCAGGCCAAGGCTGTGATTCTCTCAGCTTTTGCTCTGACTCTGTCCCAGTCCGCATCCGCGACGGCTCGGAGTTTTCTCCGGCTAATCAGTCTCTGCTGTTCGGTGATGGATCTCATTCCTCTTGGTCGGCTGCGTGTCAGACCTCTCCAACACTTTCTGCTCAGTCGTTGGAGGCCGAATATAGATTTTCTGTATCTGGTGCTTCAGTTTCCAGACTATCTTATCCTCACCTTCTCCTCTGGGCGGATGTCCAGTGGCTTTCGCAGGGTGTTCCGTTGGACTTACCCACGTCCGATCGCGCTCTGACGGCAGTTGCCAGCGATCTCGGATGGGGTGCGACGTTGGATCCTCTAGGTCTTTCCATTCACGGGATGTGGGACCAGGATCATGCAGCTCTACACATCAACCAGAAGGAGCCTCTTGCTCTTCTTCTGCGTTTCAGGCAGTGGATCCCTCACCTGTCGACTCACCAGGTCCTTCTGTTGTCCGACCATTCGACGGTGGTTGCTCACATTCGGAACCAGGGCTGCACACACTCGGTTCCAATGTACGAATTGGCTTGGGATCTTCTACTGCTCGCTCAGGATGTCCACGCCGGGGTGGCTGTTCGTCACATTCCTGGTTGCCTGAACGTCCTACCCGACTCCCTGTCCCATCGGGGCAGGGTCATTTCCACCAGGTGGATGCTCCACATGGCGGGTTCCATCGATCTCTTGTGACTCGTTGGAACCATCTGGTGGACACTTTCGTGTCCCCGTGTCCAGATGCTCTGGCTTTCGCCGTGGACGCTCTGGCCCTCCTTTGGGATGGTCTTGTCGGCTACGCCTTCCTACCGGTTCCGATTCCGCCTCCGGTTCTCACCCAGATATGAACCTGCAGTCGTCGAATCCTTTCGATCACACCCGTCGCTTCGGTGGGTGTGGATCAATCTGCTCCGCTCTCTGTTAGCGTCGGTTCCGGCATGTCTCCCTCTACCTCGCGACTTTCTTTGCCAAAGTCGCCCGAGGAGTTTTTCAAGTTGCCCGACTTCATTGTGCCTTCGCACATGTCTTTTATCAGGTCCTGTCTCCTCCGTAGTGGTTTTTCGAGACACGCAGTGGAGTTGCTTTTCTTCAAGGAGGCACTCACTTCACTGGTTTAGCCTCTGTGGCTAAGTGGAAGGTTCTTCTGTCGATGGTGTGCGATCACTCTGTTGCTTCTGTCACTCCTTCGATCACACCTCTTGCGGAGTTTCTGGTATATGTTTGTTTCTGGGGGTCTCCAGCAATGGGTACTTGTCCATGCTTCGGAGACATTTTTTCCTTTGTGATACCGCATTGTTTCGACACTCATCCTTGCCTCTCCAAGCTTGTTCAGCTCTTTTCCTTGAAAAGACCTAGGACTTTGCTGTTTACTCCAAGATGGTCACTTTCTTGGGTGCTGCTCTGCTTGGGGGTGAGGGGCGTTCACGCCTTTATCCTGGATGAATATGCGTTTTCCCACATGCCAGATCTCTCCTGCATCCATTTCTTGATGGACTTGTCTTGCTATTCGTGCAGCTTCCACTCGTCTAGCTACTGGTGATTGTATTACCAATTGTTTTTTCTGCCACGAGTGCGTGCATTGTCTTCCTCTTTTAATAACTCTGTCATGTTGTCGGATGACTGATGTTATACTGGCAGCCTTCTGGAGAAATGCTACTTTCTCCTTTTATCTGCGACAGTTGCAGGAGCCGACAGAGAACCTTGGGGCCTTCTTTCTTCGGCTCAGGATGTTGTCTATCCAAGCTTTTCAGCTTTTTTCAGGATCAGTTCCAGCTTTGTGCTGTTACTGCCCTTTCTGTCTGTGCGTCGCCCTTCACCATACGCCTCATCTTTTCATTGGCTTTTCTAATGTTTGTGATGCTATGGTTTGATAGGCCTACGGATCTCTTCCTCTGTCCACGGTCCCAGTGCTATTGAGTTATGTGTGGGTTGGTTATGTGATTCCCTCCAGCCTTTTGTCTATTCAGCCTGTTGTAAACAATTTCGGTAGGTTGATAAGAAGTATAAATTTTATAGTAAATTTCCTTTCTTATTATACCTACCAAATTGTTTACATGGAGGCCCTCCCGTCTTCTTATTCGGGTAAGAATCCTTCCTCCCCACTGATCACATAACTCCTGTGTTGTTCGGAATCAAAAGAATGACGAATTGATGCATTGCACACTGTTACTGAAGTCGTGGATTTGTACTATGGAAGAGCGTCCCATACTGGGTGTGCGCCGATGGCGCTCGGCCCAGTTTTGGCTTATTTTTTTCGTGGTGTTTTTACACCACTTTTCTTTCCCAAATCTTGGGAAAGATTAAAATAGAGAGTATTTTATCCGAGTTAGGTTCTTCCACTGTAGTGCAAGCCTGTTGTAAACAATTTCGGTAGGTATAATAAGAAAGGAAATTTACTATAAAATTATACTTTCCAAACATCAAGGCCGATTTGAACTAAATTTTACGTGAGTGCTTATTGGGTCATAAGTACCTAATTTATGCAGAATTTTTTTTCCCATAGCCCTGTGGGAACCACAGGAGCTAAAAATAGAAAAAAATTAAAACACCCATATCTCCAAAACTACACGGCACTGAGAATTCTTATTTGTTGTGAAGCTTCCTTAGGACCAACAGAATGGAATGGTAGAAAAAAATTGCCATCGGTTTTATCATGGGGTACTTTTTGGGGACTTTGAAAAAGTGCTGAGTCAGCATTTTTTAACACTGTGGGTAATGGGAAAAACATATAAGACTACTTTTCTCCCAAACCACTGCTCCAAAAGCTTTCAAATTTCACATATAACATCTTTGGAAAATTGTTTCACATGTTTATTGAAATCAATTGCCTGGGTCCATATTTGGGCTCCCTATGGGTCCAGTATGGGAGCCCAAATGTTTTAATTAGTGCAGTATGAGGAGTATTTTTTAAAAATCTTCTTCAGATCTACCAATAAGAATCTTTTGATATTTGGTATGCAGCATCCTTAGGGGGGTGAGATTCAAGTTTGTTGAAGCCAAGTCCCTGGGTTCATATTTAGGCTGAAAATTTGGGGTCCAGTTGCGGACTTAGAAATTTTGGACCAAAATCCAGAAATTTTTTTTTGTTTTCTTATGCGTTTCGGTCAAATTTAAGACAAAAAAAATTTATTTTTTTTACACTGAAAATTTGGGGTCCGGGTGGGACTTTTGGACCAAAATCTGGAAATTAGTTTTATCGTGTTTTAAAAAGAAGAAAAAATTTAGGCTGAAAGTATTTTGTTTGGGAAAAAAATCTGTTTTTTATGCGTTTATCTCAATTTTGGGACGTAAAAGTGCAGGAACTGAAAATAGAAGGAAAATCCTGTGTATTGTGTGGGCACAATCGCTTCATCTAGTTGGTATATGCTTTTCTTAGGAGGGGCGTATGCAGCTTATTCAAGTGAAGTCCCTGGTTTGATATTTAGTCTACCATGTCAGGTGAGCGCCCTCAGGCCCCCTGGGGCCTCTTGTTAGATTTTTGGCCCTGATTGTCACTGTAATCAAGTTGTGATCACTATCCACCTCCATTTTACCATCATCATCCACTTCTACCCCTATCACCTCCCTCCATAAATTAATATCTGTGAGAATGTAGTCGATTATTGATTTTCTGTCATTCCTCTCCCATGTCCATTTCCCTTTACACCCCACGTCCCTGTTCAGAATCTTCAGACCAAGCTCGTTTGTGAAGTTCAACAGCTTCCTTCCATTCCTGTTGACTTTCTTGACCCCACCCTCTATGCCTTCTTCCTTGTCACCTATAGGCCATTAAAGTCACCCATCAAAATTATACCGAGCCTCTTGTTTTGTAGCTCTGTGATATTGGCCCTTAGTGTTGAGTATATCGAGTCATTCCACTCAGGTTTGCTTCCCTCCACCGCACAGTACACAACCCCAATGGCAATACTTTTGTGTCTCAGATTGATCCTTACCCATCCAATTTCTTTCGATACATCAGCCGAGGTGCTGACCTCTTCCAGGTCTGTGATCAGCGACGGTTTTAAATCCTTTTTAATGTACATGCCTACCCCTCCCCCTTTTTTCTGGCCTTCCGTTCGCCCTACACCTATCCACACGCACCCCCTTACTTGGTCTACCCGTTCATCGTGTCTTATCCACATTTCACTGAGGCCCATGACGTCAAACTCCTCTGCCTCGATCAATGTAGCAATTTTACTTACTTTCCGATGGAGACCCTGAATGTTGCTGTACCCCACTTTCAGGGTATCAAGATTCATTGGCTTCCGCCTACTGGTCCCATTATTATCTAGTCCCTGTATGTTTGTATATCCTACTTTGTGTACCTGTGCTTTCCTTGGGACGCTATGCCTATTCAAGTGGATTTTTGGTCCCTTTTCCTTATCCTCCCTTATCCCATTTTTATACGCCCGTTTGAAAAACGGGATGTATTATAGTATGGCGTTGTCCATCTGTCTGTCCATCCGTCTGTCTGTCCATCTGTCCGTCCGTTTGGTTTCCGAACAATAACTTTAGTATTTGTTTTCCGATCGGCTCCAAATTTGGTATGTGGTTTAATCACAACAAAATACAGGTCAAGTTCGAATATGGGGTCGGTCCGAACATTTTTCGCCTGAATTATGGCCCCTGTTGGACTTAGAATTCGTCAAATATTTGGTTTCCGGATGATAACTTTAGTATTTGTTTTCCAATCGGCTCCAAATTGGGTATGTGGTTTAATCACAACAAAATACAGGTCAAGTTTGAATATGGGGTCGGTCTGAACAATTTTTGCCTGAATTATGGCCCCTGTTGGACTTAGAATTCGTCAAATATTTGGTTTCCGGATGATAACTTTAGTTTTTGTTTTCCGATCGGCTCCAAACTTGGTATGTGGTTTAATCACAACAAAATACAGGTCAAGTTCGAATATGGGGTCGGTCTGAACAATTTTTGCCTGAATTATGGCCCCTGTTGGACATTATATGATGTATAAGGTAAAGTAATTCTTGAAACCTCTCGCACTGATACACAATAGTGAAACCACTTTGGCTTCCTTTATAATTTTGCAGCATGACAAATCACTGTCAAGTGAAGCTAGAGAGGTCGAACAGGTTCATAGTGTGATCAAGGGGTCTCAACCATATAAATCTAATACTCACTTCAGATATATTGCAAAACTACCATGAAACGTTGGAAAATGCAAATAAAAATGTATGAAGTTCAAAGAAAACACACCAATATTGTGTGACTTACTGCATCAAATAATTAATTGGTCAAATAATTACCCAATTAACAAACTGATTAGTCAAATAAATCTCATGGTTTTGATGTGTTTTATTTAAACTTTATATCTTTTTCTATACACATGCCTCTATGTAAACCACAGGAAGTGAAAAAGTACTTGTTTTCTTTGGAAAACAAATAAGATTTTACAGTCCAAATAGGATTCATTCACCAATGCTTGAGTTGGAAATCCTCTAACCTTAAACACCAATAAATAAATAACTAAAGATAGGAAGCTTCAGTGTTTCTAATATATATATATCTATATAAATATGTTACAGTCAAACTGTGAAATCAAGAATTTTTTTTTTAAATTATTAAATTATTGAGTCCTTTTGTGAAGCTATTGTCCTTAATTTTTAGTCTTTTTCTCAAATGACTGAAAAATTTAGTCATTTCACAAAATCACTGATTTCAAAAGTCTGACCGTAACATATATATATATATGCCAGTATAAATTTCTCGCACTCTAAAAAAATTGCAAATGTGTTAAAATGGTACAATTTGAACAGTTCACGGGCATATGATGCAATGCCCAGCGGTGCTCTTGTTTACAACTATGGTTCGTAACATATTTCCTGTGTTCATTCCCCCTTCTCTGTTCCAGCCTCCCCTCCCTAAACCAAAAAAGGCTCCACCACCTGCAACATATTTCTTCCTAAAACCTCTACCCCTTGGGCTAAGATGGAGACCATCCCTTCCATATAGGTCCTTTCTGCCCCAAAATGATCCCTAATTGTCTATAAAGGGTATCCCAAGTTCCTTACAATACTCCCCCAATTCCTCATTGGCTCTAATGATCCACAAATTACGCTTGCCCCCACCACCTAGTACTGGGAGAAGCCCCGAAACCACTACCTGTGCATTCTTGGCATTCAGTTGAGTTATTAACTGGTAGAGTGCTGAAAGCCCATATCTGGGCTTTATTCTGAAGTGCCGGTATTATAATTTAAAGGCTTCATATTCTGTGGATGTGCTCCATATTATCTTTGAGGTGATATTATTTTATCTGTTAGGATTTGCCATGTTACAATTTATGGGAGAGTGCCTACCGGCACTCTCTCATAAATTAGAACAAGGCAAAGATGCACAAAGAAATTTTAAGGACCAAAAATAATTTAGCACCCTACCAGTTAAGTCCTTGTAAGTCTCAATAAGCTGAACTGATTTTCTCTCCCTGATGTTGTTGGTCCCCACGTGTACAACAACCACTGGGTCTGGGCCTGACCCCTTTACTAATTCACCCACTCTGTCCCTTAGGTCCTCCACCCTAGCCCCCGGAAAGCACAAATTGGTCCTGTTGACACTGCCTGGCCCACACACCACCCTATCTAACCCCCGCACTATACTACTCCCTGCAACCACCAACTGCCTCTTTCCTGTCCTACTACATGTACCCCTGTTACCACCTCTGTTCCCACTGGACCGGCTCGCAGTCTTGCACTCCGCCACACTAACCCCCAAGCCTACCTCCACCTCTTCAGGCCTCAGAATTCTCGAAATTACCTAACACACTGAATCTATTTTGGATCACTGCACTTCACTTTTTGCCCACACCCACAACAAGCCTCCCTGCCCTCGTTTACCACCTTACTAACCTTCCCTCTGGCTCCTGCCACATGGTCATCGCTATCTCCCTCGCTATCCGATTTTAAACGAATACGCCTTTTGGCCCCCGACTCACACTACTAGCCTGGGGATTTGACACTCTAGTCTCTACTTCTCCCCTACCCTCAACCCGACACACCTTCCTATTCCCAAAAGACCCACTATTCATGTCAAAAGTGCACTTCCTACTACCCACCACCTTCCACCCCCCATCAAATGCCACCCTAACTGGGGTAACACCAGACTTTTCTGCCTTTCCCAGTTTCCCCCTCACCTCCTGCACCTCTTCCTCCAACTTTACATAGGCCTCTAACAGCTGCATTAACTCTACGCAGATAGTGCACATCCCCAACTCCCCCAGCACACGCCCATCCACATACACCGTATCACAGTGCTTACACACCACCGACCGCTGGCCGTCCGTTGATAACTCACTAGCCCCCCCCCCCCCCCCCCTGTGCTGGCCTCGACCACTGCCCCCACCTGTACACCTATACTAACCGTCTCTACGCTGCTTGTCTGAACCTCCCGCGTCAAGAAACACTTACCGTTCATAGCAACCATAGCCAAAATTACAGGTTTTGAGGTTTGTCTTTCTTTTCTTCCAAGTAGCGGGGGAGGAATTCGCTAGAATTGTGCACTTGGTGATACCTTCCTGAAATTTGGCATGATGTAAGGGTAGGCATCAGAGATTTCAAAATCGATCGGCTACAAGTTGGCACCATCCTCTAGCCACCACTAGCAGCGAAATCCAAAATGGCCGCCAAGCGGATCGAAAAAAAGCTATTTTCGCCGATCGCACAACTGAAGCTCCAAACCTAACACCATACATGTGCTGTAATTGATGTGAATGATGGAGTGAAGCCCTTGGAACAAGTTGGGGGGAAGATTAATGGATAATGGGATCAGAATTTCCGTCGATGTGTGCGTCTGTGTGTCTGACTGTCAGTATGATCGTCCGTCCGTAGATAAATTAGTGTTGAATGTTTCTCGGGAATGCAATGGTCAAATGAACATGGTATGAGAGATTCCTGTCAACACATGAACAAGGGTACTCGATAGTATGCAGCAGTGGGGATACTTGGACATTTGATAATCCAATTAAAGTGACAGTCTATTCTCAACTTCCGGCATTTTCGATAGATTTATTTTCTAAGAAAATAAAACTATCAAATTTCTAGAGGAGTTCTGGTTCAATCTCAACACCATAGCGACACGTCTGCCAGCAAGGGCAGTGCTGGAATGAACTCGGGATGCATTAGTTCCCGTTGTTAATTATACAATGTTATCTTGCCAGTATAGAACATTGGCAAAATGGGACTAGAAGGGGTGAGTGTATGTTTGCAGTCATTCGAGGTACAGGAATATTTTTTGACTACAAGTAGTATTCTTCATTTTCGGCCAGTTAAGATGTGGTGTGTTCCAAGTCAGGATTAATGTTGCCGACACTTAATGCCCATCCCTCATGGTATGCTACTTTACCAGGGATATAGAGATATAGCCACCACTGGGAGCCAAAACATGACCTTTGATGTCGATGAGTGGTCGAAATGTTTTAGCGAATAACTTATCGAAATATGATCCGGTATGGCAATTTGATACCTTACGTTAGATTTATTAGATCAACTCAGGTATGGATTCATTGAGACATGAGTGCGCTACAAGATGAAGGATTTCCAAGTTGATTTGCTATGGAGTAGGAACTGACTAGTCACATGTGGCCTATGGCCAGAGAAAGACAAGGATACCATAGATGAACACACGGGTGAACGAAGGTATCAACTGTTGTACAGAGGCAAAATAGTTGGGGATATTGTATCATGCTATGCATGAATTAACACCGTCTTGTGCAGTAAATAACAGACTATTTTCCGAAATCTAAAACTGTATTCCTATACCCCGGACAATGTAGCAAGCCACATGGGATGAACATTTGTTAGCAAAATCAACTCAACTAGAAACATGACATGTGTTAACTGGCCGAAAATGGAAAAAAAAATACCAGAATAGGAGATGACTGGTCCTAACATGACAGTATACTACTCAATATTGTTACAACAGCCACCTTCACACTTACACAAAGGTGTGCACCTTAATCCAGCTTTCAAGCATTTGCAATTGCCCTTGCAGGCCTTGGCACAACTACAGTGGAGCATCAGTGCACATGCAGCACTTGCGTCTCCTAGGTGAGTCCAAAATGGGACCAGAATATTGAGACGTGGATTCCACTCCCATCCGTACTGTGATGGGTCTGGCACACATAAGTGTTTCTGCAGAGCACGATGCCAAATGAAAGATGACACAAGAATTACCCTTTTTACATGTTGATACAGAGCTGCTTTGGTGGGCGGGATGTTTTCCATAGACTTAAGGCCATGTGTGAACATATGCCGTCTCGCATCATTGACACGTGTACTGACACAACTGTTACTGTACATCTGTATGGTGAGTTTTTCGATATGCTGCATATGAGGGGAATCCTCTGAAAAGACTTGCGGATTCTCAGTCAATTCTATCATCATTTCAGTTGATGTGGGAAAATTCATCCATGCATTCCATCCTGTCTTCTTCCCAATGCCGAGCATGCTGGATGTTACATCACAACCTGTGAAGGCGTGGAAGAAAGTCAGGGCCTTACAGTAATCAGGTCCAAGTTGTGAAGCTATCTCATGAATTGGCATATCTTTATATGCCTTTCCAATTCCAAACCCAATCCACAGCTCACTGAGTCCAAGGTCACGGAATGTTGCGAAATGGTGCAAAGACAGAATGACGACATCAGAATCAACCGTGCGAAGAAAAGCTATTTTGTGACCTTGTGAGACTGCATGGTTGAGATGAAGCATCATGCGCGTGTCTGCTTCCTCGTGGTTCGATGGAGATATGTCACATAAGCTAACATCCTTATTGCATAGTACATATTCTCCTGATGTCGTTAACAACTGGTACTCGGATGTTGATGTTAATTTCAGCAGTTCAGCAGACAGGAACTTGAAAAATTCGTCTTTATTCTCACTAACTTTCAAGAATGCCTGCCAATTCTTCCCTTTAGGTAAAGGGACGTTCTCGGACACCCGTATCAACCTAACTGCTGTCTCACCGAGGCGTTTTGCTCGCGTCTGATTCTTCAAACTGCCTTCGGGGTAACAGTCATAGATCGCATCAACCCTTGTGGTGTTCGTGTTAATCAGAGATTCGATGTATGGCAATAATTGCAATCGAGCATATTCTCCAAACAGATCCGCTTTCTGTGGTTTGATTACATGGACTACAGCAGGCATATCCAAGATGACAACTGAAGCTTGTCTAGCTGCTGAATTCTTCCCTTGTGCAGGAATAGCTGGTAAACAATTGAGAATTTGAGATTTTGTCCCACTCCGTAGCTTACCTCTATCGGATAATGCTGGCGGATCACGTGCATTCTCGTGCATGAAAAACTCATCCATGTTTGAATCAGGCCGGGCTTGCAGTGAAACGAACATCTGGGTAACTATTGCGGCAGTTGCTTTACTTGACATGAGTTTGTCTCGGCCTTTGTCCAGGTTGGCTGGGGGTGGGTTAAGGAAGGTATATATATTTGCCTTGGGAATAACATCATTCAGGGGTACGGTGCATTCCACAAGCCTTTCCTTCAAGAAAGTGGAATATAAATGCTTGCCCCTTTCGGGTAATGACCGTAAACTCTTACTAACTTCGGGGTCCATATATTCACCAGTATCTAATGTCACCAGCTGACCACTAGTTTCATCATAAGGGTTGATAATGAGTCCCTGATTCACCAGATCGAGGAGAGATTTCAATTGATTCAGAAATTTTTTCTGCTCTGATACCGAACTTTCCGGGTGTTCCGTGTTATCTGATGATGTTGTGTGGAAACTTGCATATTCATACTCATCTATAACACGCAGAACTTCTGACCTTGAAAGCTCAATAACGACTTTCTCTTCAGCCTGGCCATAGAGACCTTTTGGACCACTGTCTTCTTTGAGTAGTTGGATACTATGTTCTTGGCTCTGATCTAAACCCATCATACTGAACTTCCTCTCACTACGCTGGACCACAAAATGGCCTTCCATGAATTTGTTGTGGATTGAAGGATGCCGCCTGGGTAGCTGAGACATGTCTCTCAGAAATACGGGGACCCACCGACAATAATTTGTATGTCCTAGGGCAAAAAAGTAACTGCACAACTCATCGATAGAACACAGTGTACCAGGCCAGTTACCGATTCGTTGGTTCCGAACGAATTGACAGCTTGTCAAGAGAAAGTTCCGAACGATTTCACCCCAATAGCGCGCAGTTGGAGATTGTGAAAGAATCCTCTGTTCCCACATTTCAAATGACTCATGGGGCCCAGTCTGCTGACAGTAAATCTCATAAGCATTCTTTCTGAGGATCTCAAGCCAAGCTAGAGTGAGAAGATATGCCTGTCGCGTCCTCTTGACATGTTTCCCACCAAGTAGGGATGATGCTACACCGGGTGTGAATATCTTTGCGAGGTGAAACATTCGCTCCCAACCAGAACCACCCATAAGCTTACCACCAGCTTCTTGGGTGCACATTTCAAGATGCAGGAATCCAATCATACACACCATTCGATCCTCACCTATCTCCTCTGGGAACAGCCATTGACATTTTTTCTGCCTGGCATACAACGGACAGTCACCTTCAATGACAGGTATCTGGCCGGGGTTTACGAAAGCAGTAGCTTCCCTGACCACATACATAGCATGCTTCTGCATACTGAGTGAGTCCGCTTTCTGCTCACTGAAAACAGGGAATACCCCAATAACTGCACGAGGTTTGACATTGTCTTGATCTTCATGTTTTGAAAAGAAGCCTGAAAAGGTCACAGGGACTTCATCAAGCTGCCAGCTGCCATCAACCTTCCCTTTATTGCTGATCTGTGACACATGAGACAACCAGTCATTCTCTCCCACGTTCAAATCTGCATATTCATTGGGCCGTACATTACATTCATCTGGAGATTCAAGCCTGATGTCCCCACCAAAGTCTTCAACGAAAGGAACAAATGCATAGTCGTCTGGGAGTTCAATTTGTGTGTCTTCTGGAACATCTAAACTCAGTGGTGGGGGATCAGTACCCACATTGTCCCTGCTCAGTTGACCAATGAGTGTGATGGACGTACCATGCATATCAGATCTACCAGATACATCAATGTTATCAGTGGTTCCTATCGAGAAAACATTACGTTTGCAGTTAGCTGGGACTACAACACCTTCGTTCTTGAACCGCAGTGAAACAGCTCTCGCGAAACTCCTGCGAACATCCATTACGCGATCATAAGAGACAGAGAGTCCCATTTGATGAAAATCTCTGATAAGATTTTTCATACGATCATGGGCATGCAACTTCAAACCCACATAAAGAGGCATTGGAGTTTCTCTGTCACGTCTCTGGTGAACATTTTGTGCATGTTCGGAGCGTTTCGCTGAATTGCTGATCAACATCTGTGAAATAGTACAAGCCACTCGAGTCTTGGCATTAACAGTCTCATCATCGCCTAAGTTCTGTATACTACATGTGCCCTCAAGTAGAACTCTAAGAAGAGTCAGGAGTGAGTTGGGTACAGGCTCGCTCAAGCAATAAGATGAAAATGATCCCGTGAAAGGAGCTTGAGATATGAGTATGTGTTTACGCAGAAGAAGACCCACATCAACTATCTTTTTTGCCTCTTCCTCAGACACTATACGAGTTAAAGATTCGGACAACAAGGAGCCAACTCGAAACCTACTTGAAATAAACACATCTCTACCCTGTGTGAAGGCGTCCCAGCCATCGCCCAATTTCTGCAACAAATGTTCTTTGAATCGAGTGGAATGTATTTCTTCACTAAGCCAATCAGAACCGACTTGCTTCAACCTCCGACTGTACAGATTCTTGAGATCGACAAGCTTCATCGCGGAATCGTTGTGTTCAACAAATGTTATGAGCTCTGCCATAACGAGAGGGTCATAGGGCAGGCCTGACGCGGAATGTTCGGCGTTCTTCGACTTTTTAGATTTAGCCGCTCGTGCTTCATTGGCAAGCTTACAATAACAGGTTTTGTGATAATAAAGATCACTAGCAGCGGAATCAAATGCTGCATTGACCCGAGAAAAAACAACCCAGTTCTCGGCTTCCTTTGCCATAATTTTGAGTTTATTGTTATCAGACATTGATCTGCAAATAGGCTCACTGCTGTCACCTTCGCGTTTGTGACAATAAACACACTGGGGCAGTTTCCTGTCACAGCCAGATTCAAAACTTGTCCGTGTTCTTTTAGGACTCAGCGTGGAGCAGGATGCCACTGCCTCATTTCGCTCTCGCTTGTGTAGCACGCGCTGTACGATGTGAGTCCGAATACTGTCACGGCATGTCTTATGATATATTGCCTTATTCGTCAACAGTGACATCGACATACACTCATCACTCTCTCTCATCAAACAATCAATGGTCAAATTATATGGAAGCTCAACGCCATTATCTAGGAAGCGCGTTATGTCTTCCTCAATAGCTTTATAGGCGTCATGAAAACGAGATTCTCTATACGGACGCATCAATTTCTTGGAACTGTCTTGCTGGCAAAAGCAACAACGTTCCCAGTCAGTACTAGTCCGTACACGAAGAGGATTCTCACTCATTCTGTGAATGATTTTTGTGAACAATCGCGTTCTCGAATTAATTTCGACAGACAAATCAGAATTGCTTGCGGAATTACGCCAAACAAGAGATTGTATGGCAAAGAGACTGCTTCATAAAGAGCGTTGTTTCTCCGGGATCAGCGTCATTCAGGTTTGCCTGAATGACGCTGATCCCGGAGAAACAACGCTCTTTTCAAGTTCCAAGAAATTGATGCGTCCGTATAGAGAATCTCGTTTTATTCTACATCATCTCCCACGTCTGTTTCCAACACGTGCGTGGATCAGAGTTCACTTTCGCGCCCTTACAATCGGATGTATAGTCGGTAGACCGTCGAAAAGGAGGTTCCCTTCAGCCGCTGGCGGCCATTTTGGATTGTGCCGCTACTGGTCGCCACCGGTCGGTGTCAACTTGTAGCCGATCGTTTTTGAGAACCTCATAGCCTACACTAACAGTGTGCCAAATTTCAAGAAGGTATCACCAAGTGCACAATTCACCTGTATGTGACGAATTCCTCCCCCGCTAAAGTGGATATTTTTCAAGTAGAGTTTTACCATACTGGCATATTGCCATTGTGGTTACTGTGACAGGGTATTTTTCTCAATTTTAACTCCTTAAAAACAAATGTGATACTTTTTTTTTACTTTTATGTGCAGGTTTTGAGGTTTGTCTTTCTTTTCTTCCAAGTGGTGACTTACCTTGTGTCATATTGCCATGGTTCCTATTTTATGTTAGCATGCTTCTTGGGGCTATTTTTATATTATTTAACCCTTTAGCTGCTTATTTACTTTAATTTTGGACTTTTGTGTGCAGGTTTTGTACTTTTGTGTGCAGGTTTTAATATTTTTTTTAAGTGGAATTTTACCTCACTGGCATATTGCCATGGTGGTTATTGTAACATTTTCAAGGTATTTTTCTAAATTTTAACCCTTTGAAACAAATGTGATACTTTTTTGATTTGTATGTGTAGGTTTTGAGGTTTTTCTTTCTTTCTTCCAAGTGGATATTTTTCAGGTAGGGTTTCACCTTACTGGCATATTGTCATTGTGGTTACTGTAACATTATCAGTGTATTTTTCTCAATTTTAACCCATTGAAACAACTTTGATACTTTTTTTTTTACTTTTATGTGGAGGTTTTGAGGTTTGTCTTTCTTTTCTTCAAAGTGGAGACTTACCTTGTAGCATATTGCCATGGTCCCTATTTTATGTTAGCATGATACTTCTTAGGGGCTATTATTATATTATTTAACCCTTTAGCTGCTTATTTTCTTGAATTTTGGACTTTTGTGTGCAGGTTTTGAACTTTTTTTTTATTCCAGCCCCCCTTTACATTGGCTACCTGTTGGTGAGCCACGGGGTACTGATACCCCCTCAGTACATTTTGGTTGAAATTTGGGGTAACATAGTCCTTAACCCTTTACCCAATGCAGACGTTATAAACATTTATTATTTTAATATTTGTTTTTCAAATGTTTAAAAAAATTTCAACGAAATCATATCATGTGACCCGCAATAAACATTTTTAAACAAACCTGGCTGATAGGGTTGATACCTCAAATGTTTTCTTGAAAAAATACTTGTTTCAAATCGGATCGATTCCATTAAGTCGTGAAGCCATTTGTTTTAAAATGCAGATTGACTAAAACGAAACGATAATTCAATGCCAAATGGAGTTGATCTGCTTGTAAATTAAAGCCTGCTCCACTTCTGTTATAATATAATAATCAGAGGTATTTTTTTTAGAAAACCGTTGCTTTTGATAATGTATCCAGTAACTGTGATCAAACAGAATAAGAATCAATATAAAATAATGTGATCATGTTGTGAAACAAATCATTTATTGAAGTTGAACAGCTGAATAACTTTTCAAACTTCAAAACTTTTTGTTATAAATGGTCTCTGGTCATAATGCACAATAAGTTGAAATGAACAGCTGTAACGGTAATAGTGTTCGTAGCAATGTGAATGTGTTTACAGATTGTAATTGATCACATTATTTTATATTGAGAATTGTTTGGAGTAGAAATGTAACTGACTTGTAGTGGTAACAGTGTTTGTACAGATGTTGCAACTGCAGTACGCCTTAGAACACAACGCCACCGTGCCCCCATGTGGGCATTGGGTAGTACTGAAATGGTTAACAGGATAATCGGTTTGAAACCAGTAAGCAATCTAACTGATTAGAAAAATCGTCAACCGGTTATCAGAAATATTGATTGTGATCGTCATTCCACGTTTAAAATGTAGTAAATCTGCCGTGGATCACACATCGAAGCCACGTTGTGTATATTGAGAAATAATTGACTTTGGTGTTCAAGACATTAATGATCGGCAGTTCCGTGAGTAAATGAGTAATCGCAGAAACTATTCCGTAGTGTGTATACAAACAAACATTGTCGAGTACTCAACAATGTTCGTTTGTATACACACTACGGAATAGTTTCAGAATACTGCTTTACAATTCCTATAGTTTTGATCTCATATGCGGTGAAATAATGGTTACGGATAACCGGATATTATCCGGTTTTCGCTCTTGGTTAGTCGGTTACGAAAATGAGCAAACCGTTTCAGCCCAAGCATTGGGTGATGGGGGTGAAGTGTCTTGCTGAAGGACACAATGCAGTTGCCACAGGTAGATTCGAACTAAGGACCTCTACCTACTGAGTCTCCATGCTCCCCCCCCCCCCCCCCCCCCCCCCCCCCCACCATTGTTATCATTAAAATGGCAATACAGTGGTGCAGGAAATCACTCATTTACAAAAAAATGATAATTTGAGTGTGCATTTTATGAACTTTACGACATGAAAGGGTTTAACCCTTTACTCAACGAATCTCCCGCATCCACCCGCGTAATTTGATATGGTTTTGTTGAAATTTTTTGAAAAAATTGAAAAAATGATATTTAAAATATTAAATTTTGATATCGTCTGCGTTGGGTAAAGGGTTAAGGTGTTGGAATATTGAATGAACAGTATTGGAATCTCACCAGTTTTATCATTCAAGTTAATGATAACAAAACATAAAGTGTCGACAGTCAAGTGCAGGATATTTTCTGTATTGGCTGTAGACAGCACAGGTCTGTCTGGTGAGTTGACTTTCTCTTTAATGAGGTGTTTTTCATTGCAGATTATAACTCTGAATAAATCCCTCAGTGTCAGTAATGGTGCTTTCAGAATAAATTGATTATGCATGCTACTTTTCTGAAGTGTTTTGTATCATATGAAAACCATATTTTGATTTTATTAAACTGCTTAATTAAAACTTTGAATGTAGGTCATAAAAACTTATTTTAAAATCTAACATTTAAAATTTGTTTTCAAATGGTCACTGGTGGACAATGAGGGCAGTGTTCAAAATTTGACGAGAATGCTCCCATAAACTGTAAAAATGCAAATCAATGGAGATGAAGTACTTTTACTTACAAGATAATATGAAGAACATCCACAGAATATGAAGCCTTTAACTTTAGGTACCTGCAGTTCAGAATAAAGCCCAAATATGGGCTTCTAGCACTCTACCAGTTAACCAGCCTTCCTTTTGTCTGGATTGGTTTTTAGACTTTTGCCTTGAGAGGCTATATGCATTTCAATTCCATGCAATATATGAATACTTGTTATTTGTTAATGATAAAAAAAGCAGTTTCCAAAGAATTTTTACTCAGCCGAGCGCTCGGTTAGCCATCTCCAACCCCCGTGAATGATCAGTCGGTAAGAGTCATTTTTAGCTTAACTTGACAAAGTCAAGACAAGCTGTTGCCATCACGCATGCGGAAGTCTGTGAGTCTGTTCACATTTTTCTTTAGCACGGGCTACACCCTGTAGTTCTTGTCTGATCATCACGAAATTTCATATGCAAGTTTAGGGTCATGTCTAGATGAGAACGTCCCCTTTTGGGCATAATCTGTCAACCGTGATGGCTGCCCAAGCCCGAAACCCAAAAACTTTTAGCACAGTCTGCAGGTCATGTTTAATATGGAGGGATTTCATTGTAACTTGGTACAGTTAAAACTAAAAGTCCTGTCCTGAAATGCGCACAAATAGCACTTTGATATGCGTGTTAATCTACGCGATATGACCATAGTAAGGTTATCAAATTCTGTAAATATGGCCTGTGCACAAGCAATGTTTCAGCCAATGGACCTCCGGGTAACTCGGAGGTCCATTGGCAGAAACATTGCCCGTGTTTGCTATGAGTAACCAGGAGAACCTGCCGTGCTTTGGATGCCTTTTGATATGACAATTACGCGCAATTCATACGCGCAATTAAGCCTAGATAAGCACACATTTTGTGACAGGACTTCTAGTTTTAACTGTAGGATGACTCCTTATGATGTCTAGAGAGAATTTTCCCATTTGAGCGAGATCTGTCAACTGTGACGACTGCCCGAGCCCAAAACCCAAAAACCTTTAGCACAGTCTACAGGTCATATTTATTGAGGAATTTCATTGTAACTTGGTGGGTTCACTTCATATAATGTCTAGATGAGAACCACCCCTTTTGGATGCTATTAGGCAACTGTGACGGCTGCAGGGGCCTGAAGCCCAAAAACCTTTAGCATAGTCTTCAGGTGATATTTATGAAGGGATTTCATTGTACCGTGGTAGGATGACTCCAAATAATGTCTAGATGAGAATGTTCCCTTTTAGTCGTGATCATTCAGCCCTGATGGCTGCCCGCGCCCAAAACCCCTAAACCTTTAGCATAGTCTATAGTTCATATTTTTTATGGAAGGATTTCATTGTAACCTGTTAGTTTGACTCCATATAATGCCTAGATGATGACATCCCCTTTTGGTCATCATTGGTCAGCAGGGCTTGCCTTGAGTCGGGGCTGATCAGCCCAGGCCCCGAGATCAGCCCCGAGGAGCACTTGCTGGGGGCTTTTTTTCAAGCCCCGACATTTTCCACAAAAAAGCACTAACATTAATGGACAAAATGAAAAATCAGCCCCGAAAAGGCCCCGACCTCAATATGTGGGGCACTTTTTTAGGCCCCGACCATTTTACTCAAGGCGAGCCCTGGGTCAGCTGTGACGGCTTCATGGGCCCGAAGCCCGAAAACCTTGAGCACAGTCTACAGGTCATATTTATGAAGGGATTTCATTGTAACTTCATATGATCACTCCAGATGATGCCCAAATGAGAATGTCCCCTTTTGGTTGCGATCATTCATCCATGATGGCTGCCCGAGCCCAAAGCCCCAAAACCTTTAGCACAGTCTACAGGTCATATTTATGAAGGGATTTCATTGTAACTTGGTAGGTTGACTTCATATAATATCTAGATGAGAATGTCCCCTTTGGACGCAATTGGGAAATTGACGGCTGCAGGGGCCCCCGAAGCCCGAAAACCTTTACCACAGTCTACAGGCCATATTTATGAAGGGATTTCAATGTAACTTGACAGGATGACTCGTTTTGGTATAATTTCACCGTAACTTGGTAACTTTCGTTGATATACTTTAACTGTGAGAGCCACGTACATTAACTGTGAGGTCATATTAACCCACCCCTCAGCTTTTTAGCTCACCTGAGCGAAGCTCAAGGGGAGCTTTACTAATCACTTTCTGTCCGGCGTCCGTCGTCCGTCGTCCGTCGTCGTCCGTCCGGCGTTAACTTTACATTATCGACTTCTCCTCCTAAACCACTAGCCCAATTTTATTCAAATGTTGGCTAAATGTTTATTACCTAATGCCAATTCAGATTTGTTCAAATGAAGTTGCCCCTCCTCCTGGGTGGTGCCACGCCCCCAAGGGGCACCAAAATCTTTGTAAATCTTCTTCTCATGAACCAGCAGTAGCAGAGACTTGATATTTGGTGTGCAGCTTCCTTTTGAGGTGTAGACTCAGATTTGTTCAAGAGAAGTTTGTGGGGCTATACTTGGCGTTGTTATGAGAGGGGCAAAATTTTTTGCCCCGCCCAAAATTTCTATTTTCCAAACCGAGAGGCTGATTTGAACCAAATTTTATGTGAGGGCTTATTGGGTCATGAGTACTTGATTTATGCAAAAAAAAATTTTCCCGCAGCCCCGTGGGAACTGCAGGAGCTAAAAATAGAAAAAATTTAAAACGCCCATATCTCCAAAACTGCATGGCACTGAGAATTTTTATTTGGTGTGCAGCTTCCTTAGGACCAACAGAAAGGATTGGTAAAAAAAAATTGCCATCGGTTTTATCATAGGGTACAGTTTCGGGACTTTGAAAAAGTGCTGAGTCAGCACTTTTTAACACTGTAGGCAATGGGAAAAACATTAAAAAATCTTCTTCTCCAGATCCAGCAGGCAGAATCTTTTGATATTTGGTATGCAACATTGTGGGGTGGATCTGATTCAAGTTTGTTCAAATCGGCTCCCTAGATTCATATTTGGGCTCACTATAGGAGCACGAATTCGAATTTAGTGCATTTCAGGCAAATTTCTTAAAAAATCTTCTTCTCCAGATCCAGCAGGCAGAATCTTTTGATATTTGGTATGCAATGTTGCGGGGTAGATCTGATTCAAGTTTGTTCAAATCGACCCCCTGGATACATATTTGGGCTTACTATAGAAGCCCGCATTCGAACTTAGTGCATTTCAGGCAAATTTCTTAAAAAATCTTCTTCTCCAGATCCAGCTTCAGAATCTTTTCATATTTGGTAAGCAACATTGTGGGGTGGATCTGATTCAAGATTGTTCAAATCGGCCCCCTGGGTTAATATTTGGGCTCAGTATAGGTGCCCGATTTCGAACTTAGTGCATTTCAGGCAAATTTCTTAAAAAATCTTCTTCTCCAGATCCAGCAGGCAGAATCTTTTGATATTTGGTATGCAACATTGTAGGGTGGATCTGATTCAAGTTTGTTCAAATCGGCCCCCTGGGTTCATATTTGGGCTCAGTATAGGAGCCCGATTTCGAACTTAGTGCATTTAGGCAAATTTCTTAAAAAATCTTCTTCTCCAGATCCAGAAGGCAGAATCTTTTGATATTTGGTATGCATCATTGTGGGGTGGATCTGATTCAAGTTTGTTCAAATCGGCTTCCTAGATTGCTATTTGGGCTCACTATAGAAGCTCGAATTTGAACTTAGTGCATTTCATGCAAATTTCTTAAAAAATCTTCTTCTCCAGATCCAGCAGGCAGAATCTTTTCATATTTGGTAAGCAACATTGTGGGGTGGATCTGATTCAAGTTTGTTCAAATCGGCCCCCTGGGTTTATATTTGGGCTCAGTATAGGAGCCCAAATTTGAACTTAGTGCATTTCAAGCAAATTTATTAAAAAATCTTCTTCTCCAGATCCAGCAGGCAGAATCTTTTGATATTTGGTATGCAACATTGTGGGGTGGATCTGATTCAAGTTTGTTCAAATCGGCTTCCTAGATTCATATTTGGGCTCACTATAGAAGCTCGAATTCGAACTTAGTGCATTTCAGGCAAATTTCTTAAAAAATTTTCTTCTCCAGATCCAGCAGGCAGAATCTTTTGATATTTGGTATGCAACATTGTGGGATGGATCTGATGCAAATTTGTTTAAATCGGCTCCCTAGATTCATATTTGAGCTTACTATAGAAGCTCGAATTCGAACTTAGTGCATTTCAGGCAAATTTCTTAAAAAATCATCTTCTCCAGATCCAGCAGGCAGAATCTTTTGATATTTGGTATGCAACATTGCGAGGTGGATCTGATTCAAGTTTGTTCAAATCGACCCCCTGGATTCATATTTGGGCTCACTATAGAAGCTCGAATTCAAACTTAGTGCATTTCGGGCAAATTTCTTCAAAAATCTTCTTCTCCAGATCCAGCAGGCAGAATCTTTTGATATTTGGTATGCAACATTGCGGGGTGGATCTGATTCAAGTTTGTTCAAATCGGCCACCTGGATTCATATTCGGGCTTAATATAGAAGCCTGAATTCGGACTTAGTGCGTTTCGGGCAAATTTATTAAAAAATCTTCTTCTCCAGATCCAGCAGGCAGAATCTTTTGATATTTGGTATGCAACATTGTGGGGTGGATCTGATTCAAGTTTGTTCAAATCGGCTTCCTAGATTCATATTTGGGCTCACTATAGAAGCTCGAATTCGAACTTAGTGCATTTCAGGCAAATTTCTTAAAAAATCATCTTCTCCAGATCCAGCAGGCAGAATCTTTTGATATTTGGTATGCAACATTGCGGGGTGGATCTGATTCAAGTTTGTTCAAATCGGCCCCCTGGATTCATATTTGGGCTCACTATAGAAGCTCGAATTCAAACTTAGTGCATTTCGGGCAAATTTCTTCAAAAATCTTCTTCTCCAGATCCAGCAGGCAGAATCTTTTGATATTTGGTATGCAACATTGCGGGGTGGATCTGATTCAAGTTTGTTCAAATCGGCCCCCTGGATTCATATTTGGGCTTAATATAGAAGCCTGAATTTGCACTTAGTGCATTTCGGGCAAATTTATTTAAAAATCTTCTTCTCCAGATCCAGCAGGCAGAATCTTTTGATATTTGGTGTGCAACATTGTGGGGTGGATCTGATTCAAGTTTGTTCAAATCGGCTTCCTAGTTTCATATTTGGGCTCACTATAGAAGCTCGAATTCGAACTTAGTGCATTTCAGGCAAATTTCTTTAAAAATCTTCTTCTCCAGATCCAGCTTCAGAATCTTTTCATATTTGGTAAGCAACATTGTGGGGTGGATCTGATTCAAGTTTGTTCAAATCGGCCCCCTGGGTTTATATTTGGGCTCCGTATAGGAGCCCAAATTTTAACTTAGTGCATTTCAGGCATATTTCTTAAAAAATCTTCTTCTCCAGATCCAGCAGGCAGAATCTTTTGATATTTGGTATGCAACATTGTAGGGTGGATCTGATTGTGATTCATGAACGTATTTATTTGTAAAGTTGATAGAATCTTAGACAAAATTTGCAGAAAAGATCTATTATAGAAGGGGTGGTATCCAGGGTGAACCGTTTACCCAAATCTAGCAGTACTAATGCATTATTCACACAAATCTTCGTTCAAATTTTATGACCCCTCATTGGAACACACGCATTCAGCTCATTCCAACAAAGGTCATATGCCATGTTTTCGAGACAAAGGAATAAAAATTTCAGTTATTCATGAAATTTTTAGGCAACTGTTGTCTGTTATTCACATTGCTTCATGAAATTTCAGTACTTTTAGAAGTTACCTCAGTAATCAAGGGTTAATTCCCCTTAATTAAATGTCGCCTCTAAAAAACAACCACTTTGCATATCTTACCTTTTTACCAGCATAACTGCCAAAACTTGTCAGCATTCTTCGCAAAAATCGCTATTCAAATTTTAATTTTTGTCTCTTAAACATACATGTACTTATCGCTTGTAAATACCCCATTGGAATGAGCTTTTAGAGCTCATTCCAATGAGAGGTCGCACACCATGCTTTTTGAGTCAAAAAAGCAATTTTTTTTAGTTATTCCAGAATTTCGTACGTAAAACACAGCTTTATGACTTCACATTAAAATGAGCTCTCTAAGCTTGTTCCAATCAACATTCACGCACTATGTCTTTCACACAAAAAATAAAATTTTCCATTTATTCAGGAATTTTGTTTGCAAGAACACTCTTACCCCCCCCCCCCCACCCCCCACCCCCCCCCCCCCCCCCCCCCCCCCACACACACACACACAAACACACACACACACACAAACACAGACACACACATCTAAAAGTTCGTCGGCAAAAAAACAGTTACTTTAATTTTTAAATGCATTATAGGAAAAACTTGCCTAATCAAATTTAAATACTTTTGCATCATTCTGTATCTAGAACAAACCATTTACCATATCATTACGCAAAATTCTCCAGCATCATTCACAAAAAAACACCATTATTTATATATTCACATTTCTGCCTCAAAAATATACCTGATCTTCCCATACCCCTATTGGAATAAGCTGTTTGAGCTTGTTCCAATGATGATAAAAAAAAATAAAATTTGTGAAAATTTTTGTTTTCTTGCATGCAAATATATACATGTAGCACATGGAAGATATCCACAGTTGGGGAGAGATGTCCAAGGCTATCTCTTCACATTCCTTGTTTGTGCTTCATGCTAAACCAGTTTGTCTGCAGAGATAAATTTGCTTTATTAAAAATCATTGGAGATTGGCCACACACCAATGATTTTAAATAAAACTAATTTTAGGTAACAAATGTTGAACTTCAAACAAAATCTATCACTCAACCAGTTAATGTTGATGAGGCATGACATGGTGAAGGTGACCTAAAATACTTCTTAGAGTCACTTTGTCAGGTGAGCGATTAAGGCCACGTGGGGCCTCTTGTTAGTACAGTGTACGCCTCATATTATTTTTTATCAAAAACATAGCATACAGGGAACAGAAATGAACATATTCCCAATTATCACAATTCTTGTCTTATTTCATAATCCTTTCATATACATTGAACATTATCCTTTTCATCAAACACAACACACGAGTTAAGCTACAGTGTCATTGACACTTTCATTGAAATGTTGCACAATGGAGGGGATGTTGGTCAAAGGTGCATGTAATATTTTCTAACCACCCCCTTTTCATGATTTTCAAATTGTTCCCTCCAGAAATTCCAATTGCAAGGAATTGGTAAACATCAAACTGTTTGTGACATTTTTCTTAAAAGTGAAAAAAAGAGATAATCAACATACCACGCATCTGTGATATTCAAATGGCAGGCCTGGCATTTTTAAGTGTGTGATAGCTGTGGGATGCAGCCACCCGCCTAAAGTCAAAATTCTGCGGATGGTAAACATCCACCTGACCCTGATTTAAGCGAGCCATTAATTCGATCAAAGGCACCTCAAAATCGTCTGTCTCAAACAGCAATCTTCGCGGATAGAAGGCAGAAACAAAGTGCAATTTGTGCGATATGTAGTGTCGTCGCAGTCACTCAGTCACTTATCTGAACGAGCTAAAGGTCTGCAGAATTCCAAAGTTGAAATTACAGGGTATTTTTTATTGGTTTCGCATCGCTGCTTGTGAAGCGAGATCCCCCAGGTGCAATCCAACCACCGAAACTTGATTTGCATGGTGCGATTCAATGTTTTTTTTTCTTCTAATTTTTCATGCACTCATCCAACATTCCAACTCAAAAGTGATAAAACTACAGATTAGTAGCATAACAATACAACATTTATCACCGTTGGTCATGCGCAACGATAAGTTGAACAACCATTTTTACGAGTGTTTTCCAATCAGTTGACAAAACTCCATTGGTGTTTTCTAATATATCTGGACCTTTAAATTAGCTCCCTTGATGTGCACAGTCATTCTCCATAATCATCTTCTGTGACCTTTTTAGTTTGGGTCTATCGATTTGAAAATTGGCAAATGGAAGTTAAATCATGAACTGCACAAAAAAAAACAATTATAATTTTCAGCATCCAAATACCAATCCATCTTTTAGGTCTTTATTCAGCCTGCTCAGTCTTGCAAAGCTGCATTCAAGGAATCATAGTGTATGTTATACTGCAAAATATATATATGACTTCTTTAATTGCACAGTCTATAATTATCGGAATTAGATAGACACAGTGTTATGACTTGTGGGTATTTTGAATCAAATTTTCAAGCCTGCATCAATACACTACATGATGTTTAATCATATTACATAAACCATGTACCTAAAAATGATTGAGTGGTGTACCCAACAGGGTGAGTCAAAATGGCCTGTCAACCCAAAATGGCACTCCTGGGGCTATTTGAGGTGAACCAAAAATGGCTCTCCTGGGGTCATTTAAGATGAACCATCAAGGTCTTCCTGGAATTTTGAAAATGACAGACCTGAAACGGCAAGGGTCTGATATCAACTTATGGAATACAAACATTCATTTGATTATTCACGACTAGTCGACTGCTGGTTTTATTGTCGACTACTTCTGAAAATTTAACTGGCAATAACTAGTTGTTTCAACACTACTCAGCAGACTTGCAACTTACGGACCATTGCCTGGTCCATAAGCTGAAAGTTTGCTGCCATCAGACAATATTTTCCTCGAACCCAAAGATGTGCAGGAAGCTTTGAATTCTCACAAGACTTCTAAAGCTTGTGGACCTGACAATATCAGTCCATTTACTCAGAAGGGATGTTCTTCATCATTAGAAAACCACTAGCTGACATATCAACCTCTGCTTCACAAGTTCCACATTCCCACATCAGTGGAAAAGGGCAAGTGTTGTGCCAATATTCAAAAAAGTTTCTTGTAACCAAGTAAAAAATTACTACCCAATATCACTCTTAAGCTGTGTTGGCAAGGTGCACAAGAAACTTGTATATGGCCTTTTGACAAGATTACAATCAGGCTTTGTTTCAAAGATGCCGTAATTCTTCATCTGATTCATACGTAGTGTAGCCATTACAACTGATTCCACCCAGTCTTAGAGCAGCCAGTACAACTGATTCCACCCAGGCTTAGTGTAGCCATTACAACTGATTCCATCCAGTCTTAGTGTAGCCATTACCACTGATTCCACCCAGTCTTAGAGCAGCCATTACAACTGATTCCATCCAGTCTTAGTGTAGCCTTTACAACTCATTCCATCCAGTCTTAGTGTAGCCATTACAACTCATTCTATCCAGTCTTAGTGTAGCCATTACCACTGATTCCACCCAGTCTTAGAGCAGCCATTACAACTGTTTCCATCCAGTCTTAGTGTAGCCATTACAACTGATTCCATCCAGTCTTAGTGTAGCCATTACAACTAATTCCATCCAGTCTTAGTGTAGCCATTACAACTCATTCCATCCAGTCTTAGTGTAGCCATTACAACTCATTCCATCCAGTCTTAGAGCAGCCATTACAACTGATTCCATCCAGTCTTAGTGTAGCCATTACAACTGATTCCATCCAGACTTAGTGTAGCCATTACAACTGATTCCACCCAGTCTTAGAGCAGCCATTACCACTGATTCCATCCAGTCTTAGTGTAACCATTACAACTGATTTCACCCAGTCTTAGTGTAGCCATTACAACTGATTTCACCCAGTCTTAGTGTAGCCATTACAACTGATTCCATCCAGTCTTAGTGTAGCCATTACAACTCTTTCCATCCAACCTTAGTGTAGCCATTACCACTGATTCCATCCAGTCTTAGTGTAGCCATTACCACTGATTCCATCCAGTCTTAGTGAAGCCATTACCAATGATTCCACCCAGTCTTAGAGCAGCCATTACAACTGATTCCGTCCAGTCTTAGTGTAGCCATTACAACTCATTCCACCCAGTCTTCGTGTAGCCATTACAACTCATTCCATCCAGTCTTAGTGTAGCCATTACAACTCATTCCACCCAGTCTTAGTTTAGCCATTACAACTGATTCCATCCAGTCCTAGTGTAGCCATTACCACTGATTCCACCCAGTCTTAGAGCAGCCATTACAACTGATTCCTTCCAGTCTTAGTGTAGCCATTACAACTCATTCCATCCAGTCTTAGTGTAGCCATTACAACTCATTCCATCCAGTCTTAGTGTAGCCATTACAACTGATTCCACCCAGCCTTAGTGTAGCCATTACAACTCGTTCCATCCAGTCTTAGTGTAGCCATTACCACTGATTCCACCCAGTCTTAGAGCAGCCATTACGACTGATTCCATCCAGTCTTAGTGTAGCCTTTACAACTCATTCCATCCAGTTTTAGTGTAGCCATTACAACTCATTCTATCTTAGTGTAGCCATTACCACTGATTCCACCCAGTCTTAGAGCAGCCATTACAACTGATTCCATCCAGTCCTAGTGTAGCCATTACAACTGATTCCATCCAGTCTTAGTGTAGCCATTACAACTCATTCCATCCAGTCTTAGTGTAGCCATTACAACTCATTCCATCCAGCCTTAGAGCAGCCATTATAACCGATTCCATCCAGTCTTAGTGTAGCCATTACCACTGATTCCATCCAGTCTTAGTGTAGCCATTACAACTGATTCCATCCAGTCTTAGTGTAGCCATTACCACTGATTCCATCCAGTCTTAGTGTAGCCATTACCACTGATTCCATCCAGTCTTAGTGTAGCCATTACAACTCATTCCATCCAGTCACAATGTAGCCATTACAACCGATTCCATCCAGTCTTAGTGTAACCATTACCACCGATTCCATCCAGTCTTAGTGTAGCCATTACAACTCATTCCATCCAGTCTTAGTGTAGCCATTACCACTGATTCCACCCAGTCCTAGAGCAGCCATTACAACTGACTCCATCCAGTCTTAGTATAGCCATTACAACTGATTCCACCCATTCGTAGTGTAGCCATTACAACTCATTCCATCCAGTCTTAGTGTAGCCATTACAACTCATTCCATCCAGTCTTAGTGTAGCCATTACCACTGATTCCATCCAGTCTTAGTGTAGCCATTACAGCGGATTCCATCCAGTCTTAGTGTAGCCATTACAACTCATTCCATCCAGTCTTAGTGTAACCATTACAACTGATTCCATCCAGACTTAGTGTAGCCATTACAACTGATTCCACCCAGTCTTAGAGCAGCCATTACCACTGATTCCATCCAGTCTTAGTGTAGCCATTACAACTGATTCCACCCAGTATTAGTGTAGCCATTACAACTGATTCCATCCAGTCTTAGTGTAGCCATTACAACTCATTCCATCCAGTCTTAGTGTAGCCATTACCACTGATTCCATCCAGTCTTAGTGTAGCCATTACTTCTGATTCCACCCAGTCTTAGAGCAGCCATTACAACTGATTCCGTCCAGTCTTAGTGTAGCCATTACAACTCATTGTTCCCAGTCTTAGTTTAGCCATTACAACTGATTCCATCCAGTCTGTGTAGCCATTACAACTGATTCCATCCAGTCTTAGTGTAGCCATTACAACTGATTCCATCCAGTCTTAGTGTAGCCATTACCACTGATTTCACCCAGCCTTAGAGAAGCCATTACAACTGATTCTACCCAGTCTTAGTGTAGCCATTACAACTCATTCCATTCAGTCTTAGTGTAGCCATTACAACTCATTCCATCCAGTCTTAGTGTAGCCATTATAACTCATTCCATCCAGTCTTAGTGTAGCCATTACAACTGATTCCACCCAATCTTAGAGCAGCCATTACCACTGATTCCATCCAGTCTTAGTGTATCCATTACAACTCATTCCATCCAGTCTTAGTGTAGCCTGCGGCGACCGCGTTGTGTCCTTGGGCAAGATACTTCACCCCCATTGCCCATGTGGGGGCACGATGACGCCGTGTACTAAGGCGTACTGCACGTTGATGGTACGCATGTCTTCAACCAATCTAACCCTGCCTGTGCTGCAGTGCGGAGTTACGATGTTGGGGAGCTGGCAGCTGCTCGTCGTTGCTCGGTGGTTCTCTCCGGGTACTCCGGCTTCCTCCACCCGTAAAACTGTCACGGTCATGATTAGCCATTGTGCATAAATATGTGACCTTAAACATCAGTAAATAAATAAATAATAGTGTAGCCATCACAACTAATTCCATCCAGTCTTAGTGTAACCATTACAACTGATTCCACCCAGTCTTAGAGCAATCATTACCACTGATTCCATCCAGTCTTAGTGTAGCCATTACCACTGATTCCACCCAGTCTTAGTGTAGCCATTACAACTGATTCCATCCATTACCACTGATTCCATCCAGTCTTAGTGTAGCCATTACAACTGATTCCATCCAGTCTTAGTGTAGCCATTACAACTGATTCCATCCATTACCACTGATTCCATACAGTCTTAGTGTAGCCATTACAACTGATTCCAGCCAGACTTAGTGTAGCCATTACAACTGATTCCACCCAGTCTTAGAGCAGCCATTACCACTGATTCCATCCAGTCTTAGTGTAACCATTACAACTGATTCCACCCAGTCTTAGTGTAGCCATTGCAACTGATTCCATCCAGTCTTAGTGTAGCCATTACAACTCATTCCATCCAGTCTTAGTGTAGCCATTACCACTGATTCCATCCAGTCTTAGTGCAGCCATTGCCACTGATTCCACCCAGTCTTAGAGCAGCCATTACAACTGATTCCGTCCAGTCTTAGTGTAGCCATTACAACTCATTCCACCCAGTCTTAGTGTAGCCATTACAACTCATTCCATCCAGTCTTAGTGTAGCCATTACAACTCATTCCACCCATTCTTAGTTTAGCCATTACAACTGATTCCATCCAGTCCTAGTGTAGCCATTACAACTCATTCCATCCAGTCTTAGTGTAGCCATTACAACTGATTCCACCCAGTCTTAGAGTAGCCATTACAACTCGTTCCACCCAGTCTTAGTGTAGCCATTACAACTGATTCCATCCAGTCTTAGTGTAGCCATTACAACTGATTCCATCCAGTCTTATTGTAGCCATTACAGCTCATTCCATCCAGTCTTATTGTAGCCATTACAACTCATTCCATCCAGTCTTAGTGTAGCCATTACCACTGATTCCATCCAGTCTTAGTGTAGCCATTACAACTCATTCCATCCAGTCTTAGTGTAGCCATTACAACTCATTCCATCCAGTCTTAGCATAGCCATTACAACTCATTCCATCCAGGCGTAGAGCAGCCATTACATCTCATTCCATCCAGTCTTACTGTAGCCATTACAATTCATTCCATCCAGTCTTAGTGTAGCCATTACAACTCATTCCACCCAGTCTTAGTGTAGCCATTACGACTCATTCCATCCAGTCTTTGTGTACCCATTACAACTCATTCCATCCAGTCTTAGTGTAGCCATTACCACTGATTCCATCCAGTCTTAGTCAGGGTTTCCGCTAGACAGGCTACGCATCCGTCGTCGGACCCATTCCCCCCGCCGATCATACTAGGATCTGTCAGAAAAGCTGGTGGTTAAAATGTCGAGTACAATGCTGTATCGTAACGACACCCAGGATCCTTTGTTTCCACGTAATATAGGCATAATTATGTTGTATACTATGCCTACTATTACTGGCGACAACCTGATACTTTATAACCCCCAGACAAGAGGGGGAAACAAAGTTTAAAGCCTAAACGTTGTCTATAAAATTTCGGACTCAAATTGTCGTGTTTCGTCCAAAATCACTGGCTTTTATTTCGAGCGATAAATGATGTATTTGCATGTGCTTGACGTCACACATCCACATCATGGTTCTTTTTGAATATTACCGCGAGTAGTTGTAAACAAAGCTCAAGCACACACGCAAAGTTACTAAAAAATGAGGATTCGTGGATTTCCAGGATTCGTGGATTTTGTGTTGTTTTGGGTTTGTATTTTTATGAAACCTCCGACCAGATGTAGTATTGTGTGTCCCGTGGGAATTTAGAGAATTGTAGGAGGAAAAAATACATATTTTCCACTTCAATTATTCAGCATTTTATCGACCAGAATGCCCCCAGAGGCCACCAGAGAGCACCTAAAAATCAAAATTTTCCAGACCCCTCCTCCATACACACGTGTCTTCAGCATGTGCGGCAGGCGCCTTCGCCGTCTGAGTTTCACTTTCTTTAACCTACCAGACCCACAAATTTTCCCCCTAGCAGAAACCCTGTCTTAGTGTGGCCATTACAACTCATTCCATCCAGTCCATCCCATATGAGCCCAATAGATGCAGTATGAACTCGACTAGTTGAGCAACTCCAATCTTTACCACCTATTACACCATCCAATATTTTTTTGTTTGAAAATAAAACCTCTGTTAATTTACAAAATGTAACCTCACTTCCCAGATTACCATTTTATAGTTATGATAAAAAGTGGTCTTCGGTCATTCATACTCCAATGCTTCATTCCAGATGTGGATCCATTTTCCAATTCACACTTTTTGTTAATATTGTGTAGTCTTTGTTTCTGTACTTTTCACCTTGTTTGGAAATAAAATATTGTCAAACAATTCAAACAGAAAAATGTGTCATGTACAACACACTTTTAATATCCCATACAATACCAGTTCTCCAGTTCTCTCTCTCATCTAGTGCAAATTAATGACCCTGTCATGAATTTATTAGGTAGACAAATATCTCTTACTCTCACCTGCCGATCAATTGTGATATCACACTTATTCTCTTTTCAATGAAAATCATATCCTTCACGATTAGTAGGACACTTCACGATTATTGACATTGGAAAGAAATGACAAATGCTGAATTTCACAAAAATGTCATGCTAGTCAGCAATGCGTTCTTTAAAAATCAGTAATTCATGGGAATGAACAAATACAAGTGAAATCTAGCAAGTCCCGCCCATCTGACTGTTATTCAGTGGATAAGCACCTCGGTCAGTCAGTAAAATAGTGACATATTAATGTAAAATAGTGACATATTAATGTATGTCATTTGTTCTAAATACTGATGACAAGCATAATTTATGGAACGAAAAACAGCGATTTTATTTCAAAATTATGTTAAAGTGCATGATCTTTCATGGGTAAATTATAATATATTCACCCGTGCATGTGCTCACGGGATTAGGCCAAGTAGCCCAGGTACTAGCAATTGGTATGTAAGCCAAAATAATGATGCCTGGTTTTAGTTAATCTTGACAGCAATAGCAACTTAATTAATAGAAAATATACATATGCAAGAATCTACCATGGGTCATAATAGGTACGGTACAGTAAGTCAGTTATTCATTGAGCGCTACACATCCTTTCGTTGTGGTGACACGACGGATACCAGCTGATTTGAACCTTGGTCCACTCAGACCTCGGCTGATTCAGACCCTATTTTCTGGCTGATTCGGACCATCACTCTGACCATTTCGGACCCTCACTCTGACCAATCCAGACCCTTACTCTGGCTCATTTGGACCCTCACTCTGGCTCTGTTGTCAGACAAATAGTGTTATATTTTATGGTAAGATAAATTATAAATTTGATGTTTTTGGAAGACATGTTATGCTGTGTTGGAGGGGGTGGGTGGGGGGTATAGATAGGTTGGGGATGTATGACAGTTGGTGTTCGGCTGTTTCACCCCAATACCCATTAGCACTGTGTCGTTTTGCCCCCTGTATTGGGTCGTGAAACAAGCCAGGAAAAAGGGACGAAACAACGACGATTTTATTTTAATTTTTAGCTTAACTTGACAAAGTCAAGATAAGCTATTGCCATCACACATCTGTGAGTCTGTTCACATTTCCCTTTAGCACATGCCACACCCTGTAGTTCTTGTCCCATCATCACAAACTTTCATATGCAGGTTTGTGGTCATGTCTTGATGAGAACGTCCCCTTTTGGTCACGATCGGTCAACCATGATGGCTGCCTGAGCCCAAAACCCCCAAACCTTTAGCACAGTCTTCAGGTCGTATTTATGAAGGGATTTCATTATAACATGGTAGGATGACTCTGTATAATGTCTAGATAAGTTGTCCCCTTTTGGTCATGATCTGTCAACCGTGATGGCTGCCCAAGCCTGAAACCCCAAAACTTTTAGCACAGTATACAGGTCATATTTAATATGGAGGGATTTCATTATAACTCAGTAGGATGACTCCGTATGATGTCTAGATGAGAACTTCTCCATTTGGTCATGATCTGTCAACCGTGATGGGTACCCAAGCCCCAAACCCGAAAACCTTTAGCACGTAGTCGTATTTATGGGGGGATTTCATTGTAACTTGGTAGGATGACTCCATATAATGTCTACATGAGAACGTCCCCTTTTGGTCGTGATAGGTCAACTGTGATGGTTACAGGAGCCAGAAACCCAGAAACCTTTAGCACGGCCTATAGGTCGTATTTATGACGGGATTAACTTGGTAGGATGACTCCAGATAATGTCTAGATGAGAATGTCCTCTTTTGGTCACGATCATTCAGCCATGATAACTACCCAAGCTCAAAACCTGAAAATCTTTAGCACAGACTACATGTCATATTTATGAAGGGATTTCATTGTAACCTGCTAGGATACCACGGTATAATGTCTATATGAGGACGTCCCCTTTTGGTTGCGATCAGTCAGCCATGATGGCTGCACAGGCCCAAAGCCCGAAAACCGTACATGCCGTATTTATGAAGGGATTTCATTGTACCTTGATGGGATGACAGGCCTGGCATTCTTTAGGAGTGCTGCACGCCAACTGCACACCTAGAAAAAATTGAGACGGGCAATTTTTTGCACCCCTTGATTTTCTGGAATGTCAAACCTGTTTGGGACTGCCTTTAAAATCTATTATCATTTTGTCCCCTGAGTTCCAATGTACTGGCACAGAGAACCCCTGTGTTCAGGGGACGATTTGTCAATGTTGCATTGATTCGCAATAATTCATAACCCATTCTGTGTCGCATTTCAATACATTTTGAGTGTAGAAGACAGTAACAAAAGAATTAAATGCAACATTTTGAATAATGAGATGTGTGTGCCAATTTTTCCACTATGCAGCTGAATGTAGTGCAATTTTTCAGTCAAAATATTAATACCTCGAAGTGAATATAACCAAAATAGCATACAAGTTTTTGCATTGAAAATTTCAGGTGCAATTGCACTCCTAAGCAATTTGAGGAGGGCAACTGTTTTGCACTCCTTGATTTTCTAGATTGCCGGGCCTGGGATGACTCATTTTGGAATAATTTCACTCTAACTTAATAACTTTGGTTGACATACATTAACTGTGAGGGCCACTTTAACCCACCCCTCAGTTGTTTAATACAGTCTACACCTCTAATTATTTTTTATTGAAAACATAGCATTGAACATTATCATTTTCATCAAACACAACACAAAGTCAAGTTAAGCTACAGTGTCATTGACACATTCATTTCAATGGCTTTAATGGTTTTAAAGTAATTTTCCACTGTCAAGTAACATTAAAATACATATAAATAATACAGACACAACCTACTACCCATCTTGAAAACAATTTAACAATGGTAGAAAATTAAATTCCACTACCTGTTGCATTGAATGAATGTATTGGTATTATTACGGAAAGGGGGGGGGGGAGGGTGGGGGGGGGGGGGCATGCTGGGTAGCATATTGAGGCATGTGCCCCTTTACACCCCGCATTTATGTCTTGAAAGAGAGGGGAAGCAACAGCAGGTGGTCCACGCTATGGTTCTCCCAGGCCAAGTCTCCGATAGCAAGGCACAAGATGGAACATTTGTCTTATTGTGTTGGTCAGACGTCTATCTAAATTTTTACGTGAGGCCTAGTGCATCTCTGCTTCCCATGCCCAGGAGGTCCTAAGCATCCTCATCATGAGTTTGCAACCTACTTGAGAATGCCGGACATCAGGGTTTGTGGGTATGGGAGAGGGGTAAGGGGGTGATCTGAGCCATGGCTTAACCAGACTCAAGAGAGTATAGCTCGGCTGTTAGTTATGCCCTCTGGCTAACTCAGCTATGATTCACTCAACTACATGTCACTACAGCCTCTTCATAAGAAAAGCCTACCCCCACCACCCCAGGCCTAGCCGATGAGGAGGTTGTAGTGGAGTATAGCCCCCACTTACCCTCCATGGTGCCCCCAAATCAGAGGTGGCTCCAAGGGAGGGTCAGCATGGTCTACATGCAGCTACAGCCTCCTCATTGGTGAGGCCCAACCCCCATCCCCACCCCTCCCCCTCATCGCATCATGGAACTCAACTCATTTTATTGGCCCTGATCACATTACACCATGACTCATAAATGGAGTTATAGTCTCAATGCCTAATTGCCTATCCGAGTATCGTAATAGTTACTGCATTGGAGGAACTCGTGAATATGAATGACCTGGGGACTTGCGCTGAGTGACACTGAGTACGTTCATAAATTCCGACAACAAAGTTGGTAACTAACTTACACACTGACATGTGGTATTTGCAGTTCTGATGTGACACTAACAGTATTTAATCTGGGTTGGGAATGAAAAAATGCTTTTTGGTGAACATGTATAGCTTCACTATTATTCAACAGCTTCACTATTATTAATTTTGGACAAAAATTTGCACCTTCACTATTATTCGGCAGGTGAGAGTAATTTAAATATTAAAAATTTAAACTTAATAAACTTTCCATCACTTCAGACTTGTTTAATGATATAAACAGCCCCAATTTTCATGTACCATTTGATTTCCTGCACAACACGTAACTTAACTATTCTCCACGAAATGGAAGTTTGCGGGGATCTAGCAATGGGGTCTGTTCCTTCGTTCAGCCGTCCATCCTTAACAAATTTAGACCTCTGTATCTCGCTCAGTACATGTCAGATTTGAATGATCTTTGGTATGCTGATGGACCATTATGGGGGAAAGGATATTGACAAGTAATGGGTTTTATCCGAGCATTTTTAGCTCAACTTGTCAAAGTCAAACTGAGCTATTGCCATCACTTCTCGTCTGTCGGCGTACGTACATATGTACATACGTCCACAATTTCCGTTGGCACACCTCACAGGTCGCATTTTTGATCAGATCATTTTGAAACTTGGTATGCTTGTTTGGGGTGACCTCTAGGTTTCGAGCTATTTTCTTCAATTTCCGTAAAAAAATGTTGCCGCTGGCAACGTTCTTAGAACTTAGTTTAGTCAGACCTCAATATTTCCCTTTGGCACACCCTACAGGGCACTTTTATGAACGGATTGCTTGGAAACCTGGCCTGCTTGTTTGGAGTGACCTCTAGATGGGAGCTATCGATTTTCTTCCATTTCCATAAAAAAATGTTGCTGCTGGCAATGACCTTTGAACTTAGTTTAGTCAGGCATCAATATATTCCTTTGGCATGCCCGACAGGGCACATTTGTGATCAGATCGGTTTGAAACTTTGTATGCTTGTTTGATGTTACCTCTAGATGGGAGCTATCGATTTATGTCACAAAATGTTGCCGCTTAGTGAAGTTATGCATCAATATTTATTTCCCTTTGGTACACCCTGCAGGGCACATTTTTGACCAAATCACTTTGAAACTTGGTATGCTCGTTTGGGGTGAGCTCTAGATGGGAGCTATAGATTTTCTTCCATTTCCGTCAAAAAATGTTGCCGCTGGCAACGTTCTTAGAACTTAGTTAAGTCAGACCTCAATATTTCCCTTTGGCACACAGGGCACATTTATGATTGGGAGCTATCGATTTTCTTCCACTTCCGTCAAAAAATGTTGCTGCTGGCAATGACCTTTGATCTTAGTTTAGTCAGGCATCAATATATTCCTTTGGCACACCCTACAGGGTACATTTATGATCAGAATGGTTTGAAACTTGGTATGTTTGTTTGGGGTTATCTCTAGATGGGAGCTATCGATTTTCTTCAATTTTTGTCGAAAAATGTTGCTGCTGGCAATGACCTTCGGTGAACTTCGTGCAGTTATGCATCTATGCATTTTGGCGCAGCCTGCAGTGCACATTTTTGACCGGATCATTTTGAAGCTTGGTGTGCTTGTTTGGGTTGACCGCAAGATGAGAGCATTTAATATTTTTATACTGGACCAATGACCCAGACTTAGCTGGTGCTAACTCTTAAATTCTAGGGTCAAACACAAATTTTGCCCTCCCCCCCCCCCCCCCCCCAACATTTGCATCAAAATCCAAAAAATAGATGTCCTATGTGGTCCTCCATACTTTTATCCAAGGAAGCCCAAAATTGGAGCCAAATCCTCATTCTTTGTTTGGCCCTTCAATCAGTAACATCTCACTGATATCTATGCTTATAATCTCAGTTAAAATGATGCCAGACACATAATCATGAGAGAAATGGTGGATCTAGGGATGAAATAAAAGGATGAGAGGAAGGAACAGTGGAAGGATGTGTTCAGGGCTGTAACTTATAATTTTTATGCAAAATTATTTCATGTTCCCTTATTTTGGGGCATGGGCCTAATGTTTTCATTCTTGCTATGAAATTTCCATTGTTTGTTCAGTGTTTCCTCTCTCCCTTTCCTTAATACCCCCCTTGCTATTCTCCCATGCTTTTGTTATAATTTTTGTAATTATTTTTACTGAAATTTCTTAGGAGTTTTGGCTTGGTAGCAGAATGTTTATTCTGTTTTTCCCCATGGTTACATCCTCGCTCTAGGGTGGTTAGGCATTTCGGTCATGCATCTACCATCTGATGTACTGCAGTTTCTTCTGAGGAAGCCTCTGTTTTACATCGGATAGTGTTAAATTTTTTTACTGATTTCGGGCCATATTTTCAATGCCTGGAGTCTTGTTTCCAGTTTTTATTCACTTTTGTTTATGTTGACAACGGTTACTTCTGACAGTAATTCCTTGTCTTCTATTAGTTCTGCTCATAGCCAGAGACATTAATATTGTCCGTGAGTGTAACATTAATTTTTAGACATGTTTTAAAATTTTTGTTCACACTTAGGCATTTTTGGGATCCATTTGGGCTCATCGTTCCCAGTTTTTTCTTTTGAATTATTTTTCGAAATGTTTGTAATGGATTATTAGCCCGACTGTTTACAGTGAGGGCTATAGTAATGACTTTTGTCCGTCCATCTGTCCGTCTGTTTACATTTAGAGTTTTGGTTAAAGTTTGTGGTTAAAGTTTTTTGGTCAACCTTCAAGTACAGACTATACCCGGTATTTCTTGTCTGATCGTCACGAAATGTCATATGCAGGTTTTAGGTCACGTCTACATGAGAATGTCCCCTTTTGGTCGTGATCGGTCAATCGGTATGGCTGCCCGAGCCCAAAACCCGAAAACCATTAGCACAGTCTACAGGTCGTATTTATGAAGGGATTTCATTGCAACTTCATAGAATGCCTCTGTATAATGCCTAGATGAGAACGTCCCCGTTTGGGCATGATCTGTCAACTGTGATGGTTGCCCAAGCCAGAAACCCAAAAACTTTTAGCACAGTCTGCAGGTCATGTTTAATATGGATGGATTTCATTGCAACTTGATACAATGACTCTGTTTGATGTCTGCATGAGAATTTCCCCATTTGGGCGTGATCTATCAACTGTCACGACTGCCCGAGCCTCAAACCCGAAAACCTTTAGCACAGTCTACAGGTAATATTTATGGAGGGATTTCAGTGTAACTTCATAGGTTGACTTCATATAATTTCTACACATGAGAATGTCCCCTTTTGGACGTGATTGGGCAACTGTGACGACTACAGGTGCCTGAAGCCCGAAAACTTTCAGCACAGTCTTCAGGTCATATTTATGAAGGGATTTCATTGTAACTTTGTAGGATCAATCCACATGAGGCCAGATGAGAATGGCCCCTTTTGGTTGCGATCATTCTACCATGATGGTTGCCCGAGCCCAAAGCCCGAAAACCTTTAACACAGTCTACAGGTCATATTTATGGAGGGATTTCATTGTAACTTGATAGGTTGACTTTATATAATATCCAGATGAGAACGTCCCCTTTTGGGCAACTGTGACTGCAACAGGGGCACAAAGCCCGAAAACCTTTAGAATATTCCACAGGCCATAATTATGAAGGGATTTCATTGTAACTTCTTAAGATCAATCCACATGATGCCCAGATGAGAATGTCCCCTTTTGGTTGCGATCATTCAACCATGATGGCTGCCCGAGCCCAAAGCCCGAAAACCTTTAGCACAGTCTGCAGGTCATATTTATGAAGGGATTTCATTGTAACTTGATAGGATGACTTCATATAATGTCCAGATGAGAAATTCCCCTTTTGGGCAGCTGTGACGGCAACAGAGGCCCGAAGCCCGAAAACCTTTAGAATATTCCACAGGCCATAATTATGAAGGGATTTCATTGTAGCTTGGAGGGATAACTCCAAGTTTGTGGTTAACCCCCCCCCCCCCCCCCCCCCCCGCCCCCCCATTAGGCTTTTTTTCTTCTTCTTTTCTCCAATATGCATTTTGAACTATTTACAGTCACTGCATGTGGAACCTTTTTTTTAAACTTAAAAACTGCCGGGGCCCAATTAGGCACTTTTTTTCTTTCATCAAAATTGCATGTTCACAGTTTTGCTTAAAAACCCAAACACCACTTAGCCAAACCCCCCCTACCCCCCCACCCACCCCCACCCCCACCCCCCTCTCCCCCAAGTACGCATTTTTTTTTTTTCAATTTCCTCCAATATGCAATTTGAACTATTTATAGTCAATACATGCAGAACCCTTTTTTTCCTTTTATCAAAAATGCTTTTTTACAGTTTTGGTTTAAAGTTTGTGGTTAAAAATCCAGACAGAAATTATCACCGCCATCGCAGTCAAATGAAGAGCTAGTGGCTAAAGAGCTCAATGAAATTTGGCAAATGCCTAAGAGGTCCCCAGTAGGATCGATGGCATTGTCGCCCGTTAGCTCGCCCGGTGAAGCAATCATTCACGAAATGGTTGTGATGCCGGGTTCGTCCGTTGCGGTCCAGGAAGGTAGATCGGGTGTTGCAAGCACTATAAACACGGATCGTGCACACCCGGCGATGGCGGATCGGAGGATGGAACGGAGGAAGCCAGTCAGTCCGGTACCTAGCCCGTCCAGGTCTGTCCGGACTGAGAGCGAGAGAGGCCCCTCTCTCTTACAACAACATCTGGGCCCAGATGTTGTTGTACATAACGGTACATAACGTTCGTCAGTCGAAGCATGCGTCCACTCCTTCTGCTCGGGACGCTCCGTCGTATAGACAGTCCGGCACGCCTAGTCTGTTGGCTTCCTCATCCTCACGGCAGCACACACGACCGCAACTTGGCTATGTGACCGCAGATATCCAGTCTGCATTGCCGACCAGGGATTCCACGTCGATCATGTCACGTCATCCGGTAGCCAAGGACACGAGGCCTTACCAGTCGGGACGTTTGCATAGAAGAAGTATGCAGGAATTAACGTCCCAGGAGCTTCCAGCAGCTAAATCACGTAAGACCGCGGCTCCACAGGCCTCTGTGACGGACTTGCTATCACAGATAGCTCACCTCATTGCAGCATCCCAGCAGCCATCAGAAACTTTTTCAGAACAGGAACTGTCTGAGGAAGCTGGGTCGGTTTGCTCCCCTGCAGAGTCAGAAAGGGACGACGTAGAATCTCATGTGGTCCATTTGGATGGTGAAAGGGAATCAGCGGAGCTGGAATTTTCCCTTTCCGAACAACATAAGGTGGCCGTAGATTTCATCCGGCAACACCTTCCAGAAGTTGTTCCTCCAGACCAAAATGCTGCATTACCTGATAATGGACTGATAGCGTTTGGACACAGACTTATTCGGCCGGAATAGGGACATTGCGCCTGAGTTTCTGACCCAGTCCAGTAATGTCACACGGACATTTGAACTTCTGAATGACGCTATATTCAAGCTAGCCTCTAAGACTGGCAAATCTGGTTTCTTATCACCTCATGCTCTACAGCTGCCTTTCATCAATAATAGAAATAAATTTGAAACGGCAGGACAGGGCGTGCCAAGAGTTCCTCTGTGTTTAGACGACCAGGCTGAAGACTTGGAGTTGTCATTGCCGGCGTACATGTCGATTCACTCCAGAACACTGGAGACGACAATCTCGTCTAAAAGAATCAGTTTAGACGCATTATATTATGCAGATCACCTTACCAGAGCGTTATCATTACGTCTCAAATGGAAAGAATTCCAGGATGTTCAAACTTCCTTAAGAGTTCTTTCGAGGGCCATAGCATATTCTACGTATAACTCTGCCCTTTCAGTGGCAAATCTGGAGTTAGTTGGACGTGATGCTGCCCTGGCTGCATCCACAAGAGTGGATACTAAGGTGAAAAACTCTCTTCAAGTCGCTCCGGTCTCCGGAGAGCTTCTCTTCGACGGAAAGCTTTCTATAATCTATGATCAGATTACTAAGAAAGCTTCGGATTCTCTGCTTTTCAAATTATCCGCTTCAAAGAAGTCGGACTCCGCAGAGTAGAGTAAGGCAGGCACTTCAGGGGCGAATACGTCCAAGGAAAGTTCCTATAGAGGATCTAAGAAAGCCTCTAGTTCTTACTCAAGAGACCGTCAGAGTAGCGACTCAGGTAGGGGGTCGTAATGCTGGCCGAGATAACCGGTCAGATGCCCCTAGGTCGACTGGGCGAGGTGCGGGTCGTGGAGGACGTGGTTTCTCCTCCCGCAATCCTCGCAGGGCCAGGAGGTGATGGTCTAAACCTCTATTGCATTCCAGTGGGCGGAAGGCTGTCAAGATTCTTAACCAATTGGTTGTCAATTACGGATGCCCCATGGGTACAAGGGGTTATTTCCGAAGGTCTAAAACTGTCCTTCAATGAAAAACCTCCATTAACTCGAAGTCCACGTTGGACTCAGCTTCCGTCAAACGTTCAGAAGAGAGATTCGCTTCTATCAGAAGTTCAGTCTCTTCTGGACAAGAACGCTATAGAGGTCGTAGAAAACCAGGAATCTCCAGGTTTCTACAGTCACCTATTCCTGGTTCCAAAACCAGACGGCTCGTTTTGTCCAGTTATAGATCTGAGCTGGATAAACAAGCTGATCGTGGCTCCGAAATTTTATATGGAGACCATCCGATCGGTCAGAGCGAGCATTCGAGTGAACGATTATACTGCAAGCATAGATCTAAAGGATGCGTACTTTCACGGTCATGGTACATCCGGCGTTCAGAAGTATCTTCGCTTCGCTGTCCTAGGAGTCGTTTATCAGTTCCGAGCTATGTGCTTCGTTCTGAATCTGGCACCCTGGGCCTTCACTCGAATAATGAACTCGGTAATGACTCATTTCCGAGCTCATTCATCTGTGGTATTGTCGGCCTACTTGGACGACATTCTTCAGGTACGGCAATAAGTTAACGCTTCAGAACGATGTTCAGAGTCTGCTTCAATTGCTCCGACGTCTCGGTTTCATAGTAAACGAGAAGAAGTCAGATCTTGTGCTGTCCAAGTCATTCACCCACCTGGGAATGAGCTTCGAGATGCACCACAATCTCGTTCATCTGCCGTTAACAGAGCGATATTAGTCAGTTGTTACGCTCGCTTTTGTCTTCACTCAGATGTAGTAACAGTGAGAGAATTCATGAGACTGACAGGTTTGTGCGGAGCCGCTGCAGATCTTATTCCGATGGTGCGGCTATGCACTCGTCCACTCCAGATATTTTTTACTCATAATTGGAGTGTGAAGACTCATTCGCTCGAAACGAACATCGTCTTGTCAAATCAAGTGAAACAAAAGATTCAGACTTTGGCAGATATTCAGTGGTTAACTTAGGGAGTACCACTGCAATTGTCGGATCCGATTTTTACGATAATGACGGATGCGAGTCAAACAGGTAGGGGCGCAACTTTGAGCCCAACCGATTCGAGGTGCCAGAGTCTTTGGGATCCGCAGTTCCTAAACAAGCAAAGAAATGATGTCAATTTGGCTTGAGCTACGTCTATGGATGAACATTATTCAGAATTCGCATGTTCAAATTCTGTCCGACAATTCGACAGTAATAGCATATATTCGGAACCAGGGAGGCACTCATTCCATTCCGTTGTTCAATCTAACGGAAAGAATCCTTCTGTTTGGTCTAGAGCATCAAGTTCTTCTATCGGTCCGTCATATTCCGGGTCGTCTGATCGTTCTAGCAGACTCCCTTTCTCGGAAAGGTCATATGTTGCAGTCAGAATGGACTCTCAACAAACAAGTATTCAATCAGATTTGCAACCAATGGGATCATCCTATGATAAACTTATTTGCGACGCATCTCAACAATCAGTTGCAGACGTATGTGTCGCCATGTCCAGATCCTCGAGTGTTAGCAGTAGACGCTCTCTCGATCTCTTGGGACGGAATGATAGGATACGCGTATCCTCCAGCTCCGTTGATTCAACAGATATTGCTAAAAATCAAGCAATCTCAGTGCAAGATTCTGTTGGTACCGTCTCTGTCACCCCATAGACCATGGATAAATCTACTCAGGTGTCTGTTGTGGGACATTCGTGGAAGCTTCCTCCACGGGAGGACCTTCTTTCGCAGGGGAAATTGCGCAAACTGCATCACAGCCCGCAAGGTCTCAACCTTCACGTATTTCCGTTGTGCAGTCCTTCTTACACGGCAAGCATTTTACAGGATGAGCAGTGGATGCAATTTTTAACTGTAGTAGGACCTCCTCTTCGCTAAATTATGCTTTTTAAGTGGAAGGTTTTCTCTCAGTGGTGTAGGGATTATTCTGTTGATTTTATGATCCCTCCATTCCAGACATTGCTAATTTTCTGGTCTACTTGTTTGACAAGATCAACCTGCAGCCAATAACTATTAAGGGTTATAGGTCTATGCTATCGGATACCTATGCTCATCATGATAGCTTACAGATTGGATCTAATGTCTCTTTATCTGAGTTAGTGAAAAACTTTTCGATAAATAGACCTAGAACCCTTAGGTTATATTCTTAAGTGGAATTTAGCTTCGGTTCTTCTGAAGCTCAAAGAAGCGTCATTTGAACCTCTTGATACAGTGGATTTCAGATACTTAGCTTATAAGACAGCTTTTCTCTTAGCCTTCTCTTCTGCTAGAAGAGTTAGTGAGCTTCATGCACTATCTGTTGATGATTCTCACTATTGCAGTGTTGGTAATTTTATTACATTGACTACTAATGTTGGATTTTTGGCTAAGAATCAAGCTCCTACTAATAAGTACCCTGAACCTATTGTTATTAAGGCTCTTCCGTCTTCAGATGGTCATAGGCCTTTGCTTTGTCCAGTTAGAGCTATGCGTATATTTGCAAACGTAGATCTGAGTTTATCAGAAAGGGACGTAAGCATTTCTTTCTGTCTCTGCTGCCTAATAGAAAGGACATTACGGTCCATTCTGTTGCAAGGTGGATTCAATTTCCCATCCGTACTGCTTATGAAAAAGTATCTTCATCTCAGCAGTCTGTGCTTAAAATTTTGGTTCATGAAGTAAGAGCGCTGTCTACATCTTGGACTTATGCTAATAGTGTTGCTATTACCGATGAGGGCTGCATATTTGTCTCAGCCTTCCATGTTCACAAATTTTTATCTTAGAAATATTGAGTCCATTTCTTGCGACCTGCGATGTTTAGGTCCGTTATCTGTTGCTCAGAATGTCGCCCACTAAAGAGTTGCAATTATAGTTATGCAGGCTTTCTGTTCTGGCAGTGACTCTGTCCTGCTGCCCTCTTTGTTCTGGGGTATTTGACCCAGAGCAAGGGGAATGGGTGGGGGATGGTGTTCCCTTATATCACCTGCTTTCTAGTGAAAAGCAAGGATATACCTCCTCTGGAGTCAGTAATTCCGAGTCGGTGCCGGGATGGTTTTAAAGTGTAAAGCTAATGTCTATCTTATTTATGTAATATTTTTAAAGTGTAGCTCGGTGTGAAGCATTTGTATATGTCACGTGTCATACGAGCGTTAATATACAATCCTCGGACACTTTTAAATGAGTATAAATTCATTCTCTGGACTATCTTTATTTATTGGCTTTCCTTTAATAAATTAGTATAATGGGTTGTACTGGATGTTAATAGAGATCATTGATGTTATTGTGCTCAATTACGGAATGGTATTGTGTTTTTCTTTTTTGGTATAAACAAGAAAAATACATGTAAAGCCTGTTCTCCTCTTCTCCTTGAGGGGATAATTCTGTTTACATGTAATTGAGTCTATTTGATTATCCTTTATGTCCTAGGCCCTCCAGCCTTTTTTCTATTCAGCTAAGTCTGGGTCATTGGTACAGTATAAAAATGTTAAAAAATCTATAGTAATTTATATATTTTTTATACTTACCAATGACCCAGACGGGGATGGCCCTCCCATGAGTTGGGAAATCATACCGCCCCGCTGATTACATAACACTTACCAGGCACTGGTTGTAAGAATGAGGATTTGGCTCCAATTTCGGACTTCCTTGACACTGCGCATGCACATTGGATAAAAGTATGGAGGACCACATAGGACATCTATTTTTTGGATTTTGATGCAAATTTTGGGGATTGTGGGGGCAAAATTTGTGTTTGGACCTTGAATTTAAGAGTTAGCACCAGCTAAGCCTGGGCCATTGGTAAGTGTAAAAAATATATAAATTACTATAAATTTTTTAACTTTCTTCCATTTCTGCCAAAAATAGTTGCCATTGGCAACAACCTCTGATGAACTTAGTAAATACTTAGTGCAGTTATGCATCAATATTTCCCTTTGACACACCCTGCAGGGCACATTTATGATTGGATCGCTTGGAAACTTTGTATGCTTGTGTGGGGTGATATCTATATGGGAGTTATCGATTTTTTTCCATTTCTGTAAAAACATGTTGCTGCTGGCAACGACCTTTGAACTTAATATTTCCCTTCGGCACACCCTACAGGGCACATTTATGTTTGAATTGTTTTGAAACCTGGCATGCTTGTTTGGAGTGACCTCTAGATGGGAGCTATCAATTTTCTTCCATTTTCATCAAAAAATGTTGCCGCTGGCAACGACCTTTGAATTCAGTTTAGTCAGGCTTCAATATTTCCCTTTGGCACACCTTTCAGGGCACACTTATGATCGGATCACTTTGAAACTTGGTATGTGTGTTCATGGTGACCTCTAGATGTGAGCTATTGATTTTTGTTTCATTTCCATAAAAATTTTTTGTTGTTATCACCAGCTTTTGAACTTACTGCATTTGTGCAGCAACTTATCCCTTTTGCACTCTCTGCAGAGTATATTTACGAATTTCCATAAAAAAGAGAGAAAAAAAACATTACCACAAGCAATGACCTTGTTAGCAACAATCTTTGAATTTATTGCATCAGCATATGTTATTTTTGCATCAGCATTCTTCTTTGATATGGCCTACAGGCCATATTTATCATTGGATTGTTTTTAGCTCAACATTGGCGATGCCAAATTTGAGCTTATGCCATGGCCAGTCGTCCATCTGTCCATCTGTCCGTCAACAGTTCAATATGGCTCGAGCTAGAGGCCGTATTTATGAACCGATCTTTACGAAACTTCTTGGGTTCCTTTGTTATGACCGTGGGACGAGAACGAGTGTTTTTGGGTCCAATCCGAAATTCAAGTTGTACAGACTTTGATGCAATCAGATTTTTGCGCAGAACTTCCATATGAAAGTCCTGATTTGAATAATTTTTTGTATGAATGTTTAGTACCATGGGATACATCACATATAATACAGGGTTTTTTTTCGTATGTAAATTATGCAAATTAGACTAACTTTGATGTATTTAGTGTTACTTTCAGCACTGTAAGTGCAAATTCCAATACGGCTCGGGCTAGAGGCCGTATTTATAAACCGATCTTTACGGAACTTCTTGGTGATTGTTTAGTACCATGGAATACATCACATATAATACAGGTTTTTTTCTCGTGCAGAAATTATGCAAATCAGATGAACTTTGATTTTTTCAGTGCTACTTACACACAGTAAGTACACATGTCAATACGGCTCAGGCTAGAGGCTGTATTTATCAACCAATCTTCACGAAACTTCTTGGGTACCTCTGCTATCACCTTGGGACGACAACGGGTGTTTTTGGGTGTGGTCCAAAATTCAACATGGCCACCAGCAGCCATTTTGTACCAAAATTAGTGCAATCAGTCTTTTGTACAGAACTTCTGCATGAAAGTTCTGATTTGAATAAATTTTTGTATGAATGTTTAGTAAACTGGAATACATCACATACAGTACAGGTTTTTTTCTCGTGCAGAAATTATGCAAATCAGATGAATTTTGATTTATTTAGTGCTACTTATGGTCTCACAGAACTAAATATTTTCCCATAGGCGACCATTATAACGTTCAGGTGGAAAAAAATATGATCGCATCACTTTAATTTTGGCATTCAAATATCTCTGTCAAGTATAGCCCTTCAGACAACTTTTTCTGATCTGAAAACAGGGGGTCATGCAACAAATAAGAGAGAAAAAGTGACACAAAGGGAAGTACCGGTCACGTGCACATATTTTTCAGGGAATTCCCTACAAAAACACACAAAAAGTAAATTGTATTTTTTAGGTCCGAAAGTCCTCAAATTACCCTCTTTTTTTATCAGGAATATTCAACAATAATGCAAGATGTCAATAGAATGTTTCAAACTTTTATTGAAACAACAGATTTTCCCAAGGCTGTTTATTTTTAGAGATTGCGTCATTTCCGAGTGCAACATTTTAAGGCGGTTCACTCTAATTTCAATATTTAGTTCCGCGATATCTATATATATACTGTAAGTGCACATGTCAATACGGCTCGGGCTAGAGGCTGTATTTATCAACCGATCTTCACGAAACTTCTTGGGTACCTTTGTTATCACCTTGGGACGAGAACGAGTGTTTCTGAGTGCGGTCCAAAATTCAAGATGGCAGCCAGTGGCCATTTTGTACCGAAATTAGGTCCAATCAGTTTTTTGTCACAACTTCTATACTGCTCGTATTTATGAACTGATCTTCACGAAACTTCTTGAGTACCTTTGTTTTCACCTTGGGACAGGAATGAGTGTGTTTAGGGGTGCCTTTGTTATCACTGTGCTATGAGAACAAATATTTTGGGGTTCAGTCAGACCCACTCTGGGACTCAAAAGATTTCTTTTCTAGTTTAGCATCTGACTGTCACCCACCTTTACAATACTTTACCTATACATTTGTTACAGGCTACGGTCAGTATTTATGTACAGGCCGTTACAATACTTTATATGTACCTTTGTTATCAGGTCATTACCTAGATGTTTGTCATTGCTGTGTCACATACTATACATGTACATGTCTTGACAAGTTGAGCTGCAGTGTCATTGACACTTTCATTTGTAGAATTGTACCTGTATGGGATGTGGTTTGACTGGCTAACTCCACTCACACTTTTGAAGTTAGCACCTTTTTATTTTACAGGATGTTTGTACTTATACCAGAGATGTGCATATTGTCAGGATTTTGATTTTCTTCACAAAATCACAGTTACTGGAACTTAAGTCAATTTTTTGTGGAATTTCACCTGGTCGGTAAACTCCTCTTACAATTTTCAAGCTTGGACCTTTTTATTTTCCAGGGTATTTGTTTGTACATGTTCCAAACGTGTGCCTAATATTAATTTTTTGACATCGAGATATTTTGCTACATAAATATAGTCCAGTTTTAGGCATTGTTAAATACATATGTAAATTAAAGTAGATGGTAGAACTTGCGTATCTTACAGACACAGAACATGTACAAGTAACCAATCACTGTTTGCACTTCAACCTCCTGTGTCCATGTGCTGTGTAGAGGCATGCATCAGTCTAGCCCGTTTTTTTGCCAAATAATATCACATTTTCTTCATTATTGGCTCTGGAAATGGGCCACCTACTTTATAGGGCCAGGAGAATACACCCTTTCATGTTTTCATGTTTCTTCCTCCTCCATTGAATTGCCAGATTATTGTCTCATTGTTGACAATCTGCCAATAACGAGGCAGGTGTTATTAAGGATAAAACGTGGACTTATGGTACATCTTGTTATAAGGTGTTCTGTATATAACCCTCGCCATTGAAAGTTCCATCTGAGACAACTGACACAATCATGGAATCAGTGTGTCAGTGCAAAATAATAAAATACACACCTTGTGAAAAGGAATATATTACGTTATTTCCACACAAGGATATAATTAATAATTAATTATGATGTCATTCCGCATTTTGTTCTGATAACCTGGAATAACGCTAAACTGAAAATTAACTAACCATGGTCTTAAAGTGTGTACAGGTTTTCAGGTAGGTTCTGTATATGTGCATAAAGGTTTCAGATTTTTGATTTGGTTGTGCTACTTTTGTCATTAAGAGAGACGCTTTCCAGCAAAAGCTTCCTGGGTTATACATGTATAATTCAAAACGTTTGAAATATGATCAGGTCCTCAGGTAGCTCTGCAGGTGCACATAAAGCTTTCTGATTTTTAGCTCAACTTGAGAAAGTCAAGCTGAGCTATTGCCAACACTTCTCATCCGTCGGCGTACGTACGTACGTCTGGGCATATGTACATACGTACGTACGTACACAATTTTCTTTGGCACACCTCACAGGTCGCATTTATGATCAGATCACTTTGAAACTTGGTATGCTTGTTTGGGGTGACCTCTAGATGGGAGCTATCGATTTTCTTCAATTTCCGTCAAAAAATGTTGCCGCTGGCAATGTTCTTAGAACAAAGTTTAGTCAAATCTCAATATTTCCCTTTGGCAAACCCCACAGGGCACATTTATGATCAGATTGCTTTGAAACCTGGCATGTTTGTTTGGGGTGACCTCTACAGTTAAAACTAGAAGTCCTGTCAAGAAATGCGCACAAATAGCATGTCGATCTGCGCATTATTCTACGCGTTATAGCCATAGTAAGGCTAGTGGCCTGTGCACAAGCAATGTTTCAGCCAGTGGACCTCCGGGTAAGCCGGAGGTCCATTGGCAGAAACATTGGCTGTGTTTGCAATTAGTAACCAGGAGAACCTACCGTACTTTGGATTCCATTCGATATGGCAATTGCGCGCAATTCATACGCGCAATTAAGCCTAGATAAGCACACAGTTTGTGACAGGACTTCTAGTTTTAACTGTAGGTGGGAGCTATCGAGTTTCTTCCATTCCCATAAAAAAAATGTTGCCGCTGACAATGACCTTTGAACTTAGTTTGGTCAGGCATCAATATAATCCTTTGGCACGCCATACAGGGCACATTTTTGATCAGATCAGTTTGAAACTTGGTACAGTTGTATGCTTGTTTGGGGTTACCTCTAGATGGGATCTATCGATTTTCTTCGATGTCCGCCAAGAAATGTTGCCGCTGGCAATGACCTTTGATGAACTTAGTGCAGTTATGCATCAAAATTTCCCTTTGGCACACCTGCAGGGCACATTTATTATCGGATCGCTTTGAAGCTTGGTATGCTTGTTTGGGATGACCTCTAGAGGGGAGCTATCGATTTTCTTCAATTTCCGTCAAAAAATGTTGCTGCTGGCAACGTTCTTAGAACATTGTTTAGTCAGACCTCAATATTTCCCTTTGGCGCACCCTGGAGGGCACATTTATGATTGGATTGCTTTGAAATATGGCATGCTTGTTTGGAGTGACCTCCAGACGGGAGCTGTTGATTTTCTTCCATTTCCATAAAAAAATGTTGCCTCTGGCAATGTCCTTTGAACATAGTTTAGTCAGGCATCAATATATTCCTTTGGCATGCCCTACAGGGCATACTTGTGATCAGATCGGTTTGAAACTTTGTATGCTTGTTTGGTGTTACCTCTAGATGGGAGCTAGTGAGTTTCTTCAATTTCTGTCAAAAAATGTTGCCGCTGGCAATGACCTTTGAACTTAGATTAGTCAGGCATCAATATATTCCTTTGGCATGCCATACAGGGCATATTTTTGATCAGATCGGGTTGAAACTTTGTATGCTTGTTTGGAGTTACCTCTAGATGGGATCTATTGATTTTCTTCAATATCTGCCAAGAAATGTTGCCGCTGGCAACAACCTTTAATGAACTTAGTGCAGTTATGCATCAAAATTTCCCTTTGGCACACCCTTCAGGGCACATTTATTATCGGATCGCTTTGAAATCTGGCATGCTTGTTTGGAGTGACCTCTAGATGGGAGCTGTTGATTTTCTTCCATTTCCATAAAAAATTGTTGCCGCTGGTAACAACCTTTGAACTTAGATTAGTCAGGCATCAATATATTCCTTTGGTATGCCCAACAGGGCACATTTATGATCAGATCGGTTTGAAACTTTGTATGCTTGTTTGGTGTTACCTCTAGATGGGAGCTAGCGATTTTCTTTGATGAACTTATTGCAGTTTGCATCAATATTTCCCTTTGGCACACCCTGCAGTGCACATTTGTGATCACATCTCTTTGAAACTTGGTTTGCTTGTTTGGCTATTGATTTTCTTCCATTTCTGTCAAAAGAATGTTGCCGCCGGCAGTGCACTGAGAACTTAGTTAAGTCAGACCTCAATATTTCCCTTTGGCACACCCTAAGGGCACATTTATGATCTGATTGCTTTGAATCCTGGCATGGTTGTTTGGGGTGCCCTCTAGATGGGCAGTATCGATTTTCTTCCATTTCCGTCAAAAAATGTTGCCACTGCTGTTGGCAACAATATTTGAATTTATTGCATTTCTGCATCAACATTCTTCTTTGACATGGCCAACAGGCCACATTATCAGGGGATTGTTTTTAGCTCACCAACTTTAGTTGTGTGAGCTTATGGCATGGCTCGATCAGTCGGCGTCAGCATACGTGTCCAATAATGTTAAAGCTTCTGTTTCGGTCACTTACTCGCCCTATTTCCATATCTTGGCCTTTATAATGCTTCTATATGATGATTATTATCATTATCATTCTACCATGATTTAACTCCTCATATGGGGGTGCGGTGGCATTGCGGTAACCGGTTCTCGTCAGATCACCAAAGTTAAGCAACGTCTGGCCTGGTTAATCCTCGGATGGGTGACCGTCTGGGCGATCAATTTGGACTCCCATGTTGTGTACTTGGGCAAGGCACTTCACCCCGATTGTCCACATGGGGGCACGATAACGCCGTGTACTAAGGCATACTGCACGCCGATGGTACGCATGTCTTCAACCAATCTAACCCTGCCTGTGCTGCAGTGCGGAGTTACGATGTTGGGGTGCTGACCGCCGTTGCTCGGTGGTTCTCTGCGGCTACTCCGGCTTCCTCCACCCGTAAAACTGTCACGGTCATGATTAGCCATTGTGCACAAGTATGTGACCTTAAACACCAATAAATAAATAAATAAATAACCCCTCATACCCAACATTTTAAACATTTTTCTTGACTTTTTTAGTTGCGTTTTGTTTTCTGTTTAGCTCGGAATTTCATGTTTAACTTGGTGTTTAGGTCAGCTGCTGTGCTCCTCATCTTCCCATGGCACTTATATTCATCATACATGTTCCTCAGTATCATTGTTCCATGATAAACCCCTCAAACACTGCATTTTAAACATTTTTCTTGACATTTTTAGTTGCGTTTAGTTTTCTGTTTAGCTCAGAATTTCATGTTTAACTAAGTGTTTAGGTCAGCTTCTGTGCTCCTTCTCTTCCCATGGCATTTATATTCATCATACGTGTTCCTCAGTATCATTGTTCTATGATTAACCCCTCATACCCTGCATTTTAAACATTTTTCTTGACTTTTTAGCTCACCTGAGCGAAGCTCAAGGGGAGCTTTACTAATCACTTTCTGTCCGTCGTCCGTCGTCCGTCGTCCGTCGTCCGTCGTCGTCCGTCCGGCGTTAACTTTACATTATCGACTTCTCCTCCTAAACCACTAGCCCAATTTTATTCAAATGTTGGCTAAATGTTTATTACCTAATGCCAATTCAGATTTGTTCAAATGAAGTTGCCCCTCCTCCTGGGTGGTGCCACGCCCCCAAGGGGCACCAAAATCTTTGTAAATCTTCTTCTCATGAACCAGCAGTAGCAGAGACTTGATATTTGGTGTGCAGCTTCCTTTTGAGGTGTAGACTCAGATTTGTTCAAGAGAAGTTTGTGGGGCTATACTTGGCGTTGTTATGAGAGGGGCAAAATTTTTTGCCCCGCCCAAAATTTCTATTTTCCAAACCGAGAGGCTGATTTGAACCAAATTTTATGTGAGGGCTTATTGGGTCATGAGTACTTGATTTATGCAAAAAAAAATTTTCCCGCAGCCCCGTGGGAACCGCAGGAGCTAAAAATAGAAAAAATTTAAAACGCCCATATCTCCAAAACTGCACGGCACTGAGAATTTTTATTTGGTGTGCAGCTTCCTTAGGACCAACAGAAAGGATTGGTAAAAAAAAATTGCCATCGGTTTTATCATAGGGTACAGTTTCGGGACTTTGAAAAAGTGCTGAGTCAGCACTTTTTAACACTGTAGGCAATGGGAAAAACATTAAAAAATCTTCTTCTCCAGATCCAGCAGGCAGAATCTTTTGATATTTGGTATGCAACATTGTAGGGTGGATCTGATTCAAGTTTGTTCAAATCGGCCCCCTGGGTTCATATTTGGGCTCAGTATAGGAGCCCGATTTCGAACTTAGTGCATTTCAGGCAAATTTCTTAAAAAATCTTCTTCTCCAGATCCAGCAGGCAGAATCTTTTGATATTTGGTATGCAACATTGTGGGGTGGATCTGATTCAAGTTTGTTCAAATCGGCCCCCTGGGTTTATATTTGGGCTCAGTATAGGAGCCCAAATTTGAACTTACTGCATTTCAGGCAAATTTCTTTGAAAATCTTCTTCTCCAGATCCAGCAGGCAGAATCTTTTGATATTTGGTATGCAACATTGTAGGGTGGATCTGATTCAAGTTTGTTCAAATCGGCTCCCTAGATTCATATTTGGGCTCACTATAGGAACTTGAATTCGAATTTAGTGCATTTCAGGCAAATTTCTTCAAAAATCTTCTTCTCCAGATCCAGCAGGCAGAATCTTTTGATATTTGGTATGCAATGTTGCGGGGTAGATCTGATTCAAGTTTGTTCAAATCGGCCCCCTGGATACCTATTTGGGCTTACTATAGAAGCCCGAATTCGAACTTAGTGCATTTCAGGCAAATTTCTTAAAAAATCTTCTTCTCCAGATCCAGCAGGCAGAATCTTTTGATATTTGGTAAGCAACATTGTGGGGTGGATCTGATTCAAGATTGTTCAAATCGGCCCCCTGGGTTAATATTTGGGCTCAGTATAGAAGCCCGATTTCGAACTTAGTGCATTTCAGGCAAATTTCTTAAAAAATCTTCTTCTCCAGATCCAGCAGGCAGAATCTTTTGATATTTGGTATGCAACATTGTAGGGTGGATCTGATTCAAGTTTGTTCAAATCGGCCCCCTGGGTTCATATTTGGGCTCAGTATAGGAGCCCGATTTCGAACTTAGTGCATTTCAGGCAAATTTCTTAAAAAATCTTCTTCTCCAGATCCAGCAGGCAGAATCTTTTGATATTTGGTTTGCAACATTGTGGGGTGGATCTGATTCAAGTTTGTTCAAATCGGCTTTCTAGATTCATATTTGGGCTCACTATAGAAGCTCGAATTTGAACTTAGTGCATTTCATGCAAATTTCTTAAAAAATCTTCTTCTCCAGATCCAGCAGGCAGAATCTTTTCATATTTGGTAAGCAACATTGCGGGGTGGATCTGATTCAAGTTTGTTCAAATCGGCCCCCTGGGTTTATATTTGGGCTAAGTATAGGAGCCCAAATTTGAACTTAGTGCATTTCAAGCAAATTTATTAAAAAATCTTCTTCTCCAGATCCAGCAGGCAGAATCTTTTGATATTTGGTATGCAACATTGTGGGGTGGATCTGATTCAAGTTTGTTCAAATCGGCTTCCTAGATTCATATTTGGGCTCACTATAGAAGCTCGAATTCAAACTTAGTGCATTTCAGGCAAATTTCTTAAAAAATTTTCTTCTCCAGATCCAGCAGGCAGAATCTTTTGATATTTGGTATGCAACATTGTGGGATGGATCTGATGCAAATTTGTTTAAATCGGCTCCCTAGATTCATATTTGAGCTTACTATAGAAGCTCGAATTCGAACGTAGTGCATTTCAGGCAAATTTCTTAAAAAATTATCTTCTCCAGATCCAGCAGGCAGAATCTTTTGATATTTGGTATGCAACATTGCGGGGTGGATCTGATTCAAGTTTGTTCAAATCGGCCCCCTGGATTCATATTTGGGCTCACTATAGAAGCTCGAATTCAAACTTAGTGCATTTCGGGCAAATTTCTTCAAAAATCTTCTTCTCCAGATCCAGCAGGCAGAATCTTTTGATATTTGGTATGCAACATTGCGGGGTGGATCTGATTCAAGTTTGTTCAAATCGGCCCCCTGGATTCATATTTGGGCTTAATATAGAAGCCCGAATTCGGACTTAGTGCATTTCGGGCAAATTTATTAAAAAATCTTCTTCTCCAGATCCAGCAGGCAGAATCTTTTGATATTTGGTATGCAACATTGTGGGGTGGATCTGATTCAAGTTTGTTCAAATCGGTTTCCTAGATTCATATTTGGGCTCACTATAGAAGCTCGAATTCGAACTTAGTGCATTTCAGGCAAATTTCTTAAAAAATCATCTTCTCCAGATCCAGCAGGCAGAATCTTTTGATATTTGGTATGCAACATTGCGGGGTGGATCTGATTCAAGTTTGTTCAAATCGGCCCCCTGGATTCATATTTGGGCTCACTATAGAAGCTCGAATTCAAACTTAGTGCATTTTGGGCAAATTTCTTCAAAAATCTTCTTCTCCAGATCCAGCAGGCAGAATCTTTTGATATTTGGTATGCGACATTGCGGGGTGGATCTGATTCAAGTTTGTTCAAATCGGCCCCCTGGATTCATATTTGGGCTTAATATAGAAGCCCGAATTCGCACTTAGTGCATTTCGGGCAAATTTATTAAAAAATCTTCTTCTCCAGATCCAGCAGGCAGAATCTTTTGATATTTGGTATGCAACATTGTGGGGTGGATCTGATTCAAGTTTGTTCAAATCGGCTTCCTAGTTTCATATTTGGGCTCACTATAGAAGCTCGAATTCGAACTTAGTGCATTTCAGGCAAATTTCTTAAAAAATCTTCTTCTCCAGATCCAGCTTCAGAATCTTTTCATATTTGGTAAGCAACATTGTGGGGTGGATCTGATTCAAGTTTGTTCAAATCAGCCCCCTGGGTTTATATTTGAGCTCCGTATAGGAGCCCAAATTTTAACTTAGTGCATTTCAGGCATATTTCTTAAAAAATCTTCTTCTCCAGATCCAGCAGGCAGAATCTTTTGATATTTGGTATGCAACATTGTGGGGTGGATCTGATTGTGATTCATGAACGTATTTATTTGTAAAGTTGATAGAATCTTAGACAAAATTTGCAGAAAAGATCTACTATAGAAGGGGTGGTATCCAGGGTGAACCGTTTACCCAAATCTAGCAGTACTAATGCATTATTCACACAAATCTCCGTTCAAATTTTATGACCCCCTCATTGGAACACACGCATTCAGCTCATTCCAACAAAGGTCATATGCCATGTTTTCGAGACAAAGGAATAAAAATTTTAGTTATTCATGAAATTTTTAGGCAACTGTTGTCTGTTATTCACATTGCTTCATGAAATTTCAGTACTTTTAGAAGTTACCTCAGTAATCAAGGGTTAATTCCCCTTAATTAAATGTCGCCTCTAAAAACAACCACTTTGCATATCTTACCTTTTTACCAGCATAACTGCCAAAACTTGTCAGCATTCTTCGCAAAAATCGCTATTCAAATTTTAATTTTTGTCTCTTAAACATACATGTACTTATCGCTTGTAAATACCCCATTGGAATGAGCTTCCAATGAGAGGTCGCACACCATGCTTTTTGAGTCAAAAAAGCAATTTTTTTAGTTATTCCAGAATTTCGTACGTAAAACACAGCTTTATGACTTCACATTAAAATGAGCTCTCTAAGCTTGTTCCAATCAACATTCACGCACTATGTCTTTCACACAAAAAATAAAATTTTCCATTTATTCAGGAATTTTGTTTGCAAGAACACTCTTACCCCCCCCCCCCCCCACACACACACACACAAACACACACACACACACACACACACACACACAAACACAGACACACACATCTAAAAGTTTGTCAGCAAAAAAACAGTTACTTCAATTTTTAAATGCATTATAGGAACAACTTGCCTAATCAAATTTAAATACTTTTGCATCATTCTGTATCTAGAACAAACCATTTACCATATCTTTACGCAAAATTCTCCAGCATCATTCACAAAAAAACACCATTATTTATATATTCACATTTCTGTCTCAAAAATATATCTGATCATCCCATACCCCTATTGGAATAAGCTGTTTGAGCTTGTTCCAATGATGATAAAAAAAACTAATATTTTGGAAAATTTGTGAAAATTTTTGTTTTCTTGCATGCAAATACATACATGTAGCACATGGAAGATATCCACAGTTGGGGAGAGATGTCCAAGGCTATCTCTTCACATTCCTTGTTTGTGCTTCATGCTAAACCAGTTTGTCTGCAGAGATAAATTTGCTTTATTAAAAATCATTGGAGATTGGCCTAAAACTAATTTTAGGTAACAAATGTTGAACTTCAAACAAAATCTATCACTCAACCAGTTAATGTTGATGAGGCATGACATGGTGAAGGTGACCTAAAATACTTCTTAGAGTCACTTTGTCAGGTGAGCGATTAAGGCCACGTGGGGCCTCTTGTTTAGTTTTCTGTTTAGCTCAGAATTTCATGTTTAACTTAGTGTTTAGTTCAGCTGCTATGCTCCTTCTCTTCCCATGGCACTTATATTCATCATACATGTTCCTCAGTATCAGTGCTCCATGATTAACCCCTCATTCTCTACATTTTGAACATTTTTCTTGAGATTTTTAGTTGCATTTAGTTTTCTGTTTAGCTCAGAATTTCACGTTTGACAAAATTGACTTAGTGTTTATGTCAGTTTCTGTGTTTTACTTTTAAGAGGTTGTGTTTAGGTCAGGCATGTTATGAGCCTGTTTGATACAGTTCTTGTGTTTGCCAAAGTTACTATCAAAGAGGAATGTTGGTGAGCTATAGGGCCTTGGTGTCCTTCTTGTTATTTATACATTGTACAGCATGTTACAATTAAGAGATAAACCTCTCAGTTGTTTTTATTTATACATTGTACAGCATGTTACAATCAGGAGATAAACCGCTTGTTTGTTTTTAGCTCACTGAAGGGAGCTTAACTTATCACCGGCTGTCCGTCGTCCGGCGTCTGACGTCGTGAACATTTTTCAAACGACTTCTCCTCTGAAACCACTGGTCCGATTTTCACGAAACTTCATGTGGATATTCATTACTATATGGCAATTCATATTTGTTCAAATGAAATGGCCACGTCCCATAGGGGCTCTGTATGGGGCATAACTCTGATAGCACCGTATGAATTATAGAAAAATTATTAAAAAATCTTCTTCTCCAGAACCAGTGGGCAGAATCTTTTGATACTTGGTATGCAGCATCTTGGTATGGATCTGATTCAAGTTTGTTCAAATCGGCCCCCTGGATTCATATTTGGGCTCACTATAAAAGCTCGAATTCTAACTTAGTGCATTTCAGGCAAATTTCTTAAAAAATCTTCTTCTCCAGATCCAGCAGGCAGAATCTTTTGATATTTAGTATGCAACATTGTGGGATGGATCTGATTCAAGTTTGTTCAAATCGGCTCCCTGGGTTCATATTTGGGCTCAGTATAGGTGCCCAAATTTGAACTTTGTGCATTTCAGGCAAATTTCTTAAAAAATCTTCTTCTCAAGATCCAGCAGACAGTATCTTTTGATATTGGGGTGTGCTGCATGCTTAGGGGGTGAGATTCAAGTTTGTTCAAGCCAAGTCCCCTGTGTTCACTGTGGTAGCCAGAATTATAACTTAGTTCAAAGTGAGGAATTTTCTTTAAAAATCTTCTTCTTCAGATCCAGCGGCCAGAATGTTTTGATATTTGGTATGCAGCATCTTTAGTGGGGTGAGATTCAAATTTGTTCAAACCATGTCCCTAGGTCCATATTTGGGCTCACTGTGAGAGCCAGAATGATAACTTACTTCAAAATGAGGAATTTTCTTTAAAAATCTTCTTCTTCAGATCCAGCAGTCTGAATGTTGTGATATTTGGTATGCAGCATCCTTGGGGGGGGGGGGGGGGGGGGGGGGGGGAGATTCAAGTGTGTTCAAGCCATATCCCTAGGTCCATAATTTGGGCTGACTGTGGGAGCTTGGATTGTAACTTAGTTCGAAATGAGGAATTTTCTTTAAAAATCTTCTTATTCAGATCCAGTGGCCAGAATGTTTTGATATTTGGTATGCAGCATCTTTAGTGGGGTGAGATTTAAGTTTGTTCAAACCATGTCCCTAGGTCCATATTTGGGCTCACTGTGGGAGCCCGAATGATAACTTAGTTCAAAATGAGGAATTTTCTTTAAAACTCTTCTTCTTCAGATCCAGCAGTCTGAATGTTTTGATATTTGGTATGCAGCATCCTTGGGAGGGGGGGTGGGGGTGGGGGTGAGATTCAAGTTTGTTCAAGTCATATCCCTAGGTCCATAATTTGGGCTGACTGTGGGAGCTTGAATTGTAACTTAGTTCGAAATGAGGAATTTTCTTAAAAAATCTTCTTCTTCAGATCCAGCAGTCGGAATGTTTTGATATGTGGTGTGTAGCATTCTTAGAGGGGGGGGGGGGGGGGGGGGGTGGGGTGGGGGGTGAGATTCAAGTTTGATAAAGCCAAGTCCTTGGGTTTATATTTGGGCTCACTGTGGGAGCCCAAATGATAACTTAGTTCAAAATGAGGAATTTTCTTTAAAAATCTTCTTCTTCAGATCCAGCAGATGAATGCTTTTGATATTTGGTATGCAGCATCCTTAGGGGGGTAAGATTCAAGTTTGTTCAAGCCATGTCCCTAGTTCCATAAAATTTGTCTCTCATGACTTCATTCCTTTGTAGTGTTGATGAACCATGTCTAACTGAATGTGACCCCAAATACTTCTTTGAACCACTTTGTTTGAATCACTTTGCCCGGTGAGCGATTAAAGCCCCTTGGGGCCTCTTGTTATTTATACATTGTACAGCATGTTACAATCAGGAGATAAACCTCTCGTTTATTTTTATTTATACATTGTACAGCATGTTACAGTCAGGAGATAAATGTCTCTTGTTTCATTAGACATTTGGGAATTGACTATGGAAAGAGGCTCATCAACAAATGGTTTTCCATAATCAAATACCCGGATGTCTAACGAAACAAGAGACATTTATCTCCATTGTAATTCCTGTCATATTGGAAGTGAAAATATTCTCCAGACCCATTTTATTTGAAGAAAAACAATAAAAAAAATGTCAATTTTGATGTATTTGCCATGATCAAATTTACAGAAAACAACTCTAGGGTGTGTCCGATCTGTAATAGGAGCAGTTTAGCACTGTTGCTCATGCATAGCGTGCATACAGACATGTTCTGATTGACCCACTTCCAGCAGTTAGAGCACAGTAAGAGTGAATTTACCTGAGATTACAGCACAGAGCCCACCGGCTCTCAGCCAATCAAATTTAACTGATGAATTACAATACAGTATTTAACTAGTTTCTGAGTTTCAGAATGTTACTTTATACACTTTTTAAGCTATTAACTTTTCATAGTTGATTACCTAATGAACTGACAGGATGCATTCCACTCTTCAAAAAAATCTGAATGTTGTCGCAAAAAACGTTAACTGTTCTGGTTGGTGACCCGATCCTAAAGCCTTTATGAGTCAATATAAAAAGATGTGCCATTTTCACCTAGCACAAACCATGAAAACAAACACATAGCGAAATAAAAGTTTATTTCATATTTCAAACCAACAATCATTGTGAGTCACAGGAATGCGTGATTTGAGTCTAAAATGTCTAGAGCTTTCATACAGTGATGGCTTGTAGCATGGCAGGCAACATACTATGTCCTTACTGTAACAGCAACTTCGGTCAACTCCTACGATTTGCAGTATTGTCAGAACTGGTCTTCATCATGATAATATTACATGATGGTGACAACGTCCACTACATGATGCCAGAAAACAGGGAACAGAATATATTTGTTACATGTTTGTGACTGCATCAGTTTTCATCTCCAGAAAGTTCGATTTTCCAAACATTTGAATATTTGCTACCCATGGAGTTGGTTGTGTATCTATTGCTTATGTTGTTATGTATGTGTGGTTTTGGCTAACAATTATAATGTAGACAAAGTGTTTCTGGTCCGAGAATAGTTTCTGAATATTTTTGAAAAACATCCCGTTACGGGAAATACACCACTGTTACAGGAAATACCCAGATTTTCACAGGACGATAAACTGGTCATGCACAGGTTAGTGAGCAATGCTATTCATACATTGTGGTATCATTTATTCATGATTGGGTTTGCCCTGTTTCATGGGAAAATCTACCCACACACAAGATCTCATAGTAGGGGAGCGATATAGATTTTCGGTGGCTCGTGTTACAGTGAATATATAAATGTTACACAAAGGACATAAAACTCGTTCTAGGTAATGCTACCCCAACATTGTGGTGAAGTTTAATCATATAAGAGTATCAGCTTGCACAAAAGATCTCATAAAAGTGAGGAGCCACAGCGATTTCAGCTGGCTCGTGTTACAGTAAATACATAGACATCACACGAAGGACATAAAACTAGCTCAAAGCTATTTATTCATACTTTAGTTACTTATGTACCACCTCATATGCTGGGGAGCATGATGTGGTATCTGGTTTGGAGCACAAACAATGTTGTTTCTTTTCAGTTGATGTACCCAAACTGCAAGGAATGTGGTCTAATATGGGTTAAACAATATTTGACATTAGTTTACAGTGATGACATTCTGAATACCCGAATGTCCAAACTAAAGGTACATGTTCAGTTGTTCCTTCAAGAATCACTGCGCAAGGTATCCCATATTTGGTGCGTACATTAAATTGTGTACTGGAACCTTTTGTTGACTGCAATGATGGGTTTACCGCAACAATTTCTTCATGACAGTACCATCACTTAGGCCATATGAAACAATTCGCTGACTTTTCGCCGATTCGTTTCATACATTTATCGAACAACTCAGAACCTGACACACTTTCTACTAGTCCTGGGTACAAAGCCGTCTGCTGCCGTACTATGACATACTTTCCCATGCATTCGAGAGGGGGGGGGGGGAGGTATGTTCAACCATTCAGACTTACAGACACCTTGAACTTGTACGCTTAACGCACAATGGCTAATCATACCTGGAGGTACACTAGCTGGTAATACTACTTGCTCATCTCTGGTAACTGGTGTAGCCCTCTCTCCCATCCAAGTTACCAACAGCGTCCACAACTTCCATTCCAGATTACTCATCAACCAAATTCTCATCACATTCCATTACCTTTTGCATCACACAGTCTCTCTTAGGCTTACCCTCTCTTTTATCAAAACCAACAATGAACAATTTCAACCTTTTCAACACTATCACCCACAGCCCTAGCCACATCCAGAGCCTCGCACGCAACATTCTCATCACCATCACTAACAGCTCTCACCACATCTTGGACCTCACACTCCTCACCACCACTATCACTAATTGCTCTTGCTACATACGGGACCTCACACTAAACCCCTTCATCAGTATCTATCAGCCCTAGCTACATCCAGAGCCTCGCACGCAACATTCTCATCACCATCACTAACAGCTCTCGCTACATCTGAGACCTCACACTCAATCCCCTCACCAGTATCACTAGCAGCTCTATCTACAATCAGGGCCTCACACTCAGCATTCTCACCACTATTCACTAACAGCTCTACTGGGACCTCACACTCAGCCTTCTCACCACTATCACTAAGAGCTCTACCAACATCCGGGGCCTCACACTCAATCTTCTCACCACTACCACGAAGAGCTCTACCTACATCAGTAGCCTCACACCCAACCTTCTCGCAACACCTTATTTCATGTAACATCGTATATTTCCTGTAACAATAAAAGAACCGTTTGCATTTTCAAAACAAGATGATATCCCATCACATCATAGCACTTCCTGACATCAAGTGAGTAAGGAAAGGTATTAACAAATGACATTGTATGCGATAGGTGCAGTTATTTGACCGATATTGACTTTCCTATAACGAAAAGGGTATTTACTGTAACATGATTTTTAAAACATATTTGAACAGAACCTCTTCCTTCGGTTCTGGCTCTTTTCGTTGAAATACAAAGATTACACGTGGAAGATCCTTTTCTACAAGAGCCAAAAAATCCCCTAGAAAATATTCTCTATTACAATGAAAGAAAGACATATTTGTATTTCAAATAACGATTTTAGTGTTTCGTGTAACAATTTTCACTGTTACAGCACTAGACCGACCGTTACAGGAAATACCGGCTTACTGAAAAATAGCAAAATCATAATGATGCCTCCTGTGCCCAGGAACGAGCATTTGCAATTATAAGGTTCGCAGTGAAGTACATTTAAACCGATTTCACCAGATACCTCATACACCCCGCTATATCACAATATACCTGTAACATTCTATACAGTTTTAAAAATTACACGCCAACCTGTCAGCACTTGATAACAAATATCTTGGTAACTTGTACAAATATCGGAAATTTTCGTGTGATATCGCATACTTCGGTGCGAAAAGGCTTCGTTGCAGGACATACATAAAATCAAGGGACAGAATTCGATGGGAAATTTTCCGAATAAGAAATCATTCTTGGTCATGCTATAATAGTTTATAGCTTAGCCTAAAATGTTGTTTTAAAAAATCGGAAGGAATATTAATGGGTGTTATGCATATTTTCCTACAGCAGTACAAATAACATCAGAAACTGGATTGGGGACAGCATATTTTGCCTTATTTTGGGGGTATAAGTCAAGGTAGGGCAACTGCTAACCATACCAATTGATTCATTTTTTCATGTTTTTCTGGATGAACTAATGGCCACCAAGACCACCGACAAAATATTAGTCTACAATTACAAAACCAAAATTGGTATCCCTCCAGGACACCAAAATCGGTATCCCACCGGGACACCAAAATGGCACATTTTTAGCCCGACTGTTTACAGTGAGGGCAAAAGTAATGACTTTTGTCCGTCCGTCTGTCTGTCTGCCTGTCTTTTTCTGTTAACATTTAGAGTTTTGGTTAAAGTTTGTGGTTCAAGTTTTTTATTGAAGGTTCAAATGTTTTTTTTTGGTTTTTTTTGTTTTTTTTCTTATTCCTGTTTAGTTGACATTTGGAGTTTTGGTTAAAGTTTTTTTATTCAGTCTTCAAGTACAGACTATACCCGGTTTCTTGTCTGATCGTCATGAAATTTCATATGCAGGTTTTAGGCCATGTCTGCATGAGAATGCCCCTTTTGGTCATGATCGGTCAACCGGTATGGCTGCCTGAGCCCAAAACCTGAAAACCATTAAGCACAGTCTACAGGTCGTATTTATGAAGGGATTTCATTGCAACTTCATAGAATGCCTCTGTATAATGCCTAGATGAGAACGTCCCCGTTTGGGCATGATCTGTCAACTGTGATGGCTGCCCAAGCCCGAAACCCAAAAACTTTTGGCACAGTCTGCAGGTCATGATTAATAATGGGCGGTTTTTCATTGTAACTTGATACGATGACTCCGTATGATGTCTACATGAGAATTTCCCCATTTGGGCGTGATCTATCAACCGTCACGACTGCCCAAGCCCAAAACCCGAAACCTTTAGCACAGTCTGCAGGTCATATTTTATGGAGGGGGATTTCATTGTAACTTCATAGGTTGACTTCATATAATTTCTACACATCAGAAAGTCCCCTTTTGGACGTGATTGGGCAACTGTCATGGCTGCAGGTGCCCGAAGTCCGAAAACCTTCAGCACAGTCTACAGGTCATATTTATGAAGGGATTTCATTGTAACTTCGTAGGATCAATCCACATGATTCCCAGATGAGAATGTCCCCTTTTGGTTGCGATCATTCAACCATGATGGCTGCCGAGCCCAAAGCCCGAAAACCTTTAGCACAGTCTACACGTCATATTGATGGAGGGATTTCATTGTAACTTGATAGGTTGACTTCATATAATGTCTAGATGAGAACGTCCCCTTTTGGGCAACTCTGACAGCAACAGAAGCCCGAAGCCCGAAAACCTTTAGAAAATTCCATTGGCCATAATTATGAAGGGATTTCATTGTAGCTTGGTAGGATGACTCCAAGTTTGTGGTCAAAAACCCAGACAAACACCACCACCATCTACATGCATTTTGAACTATTTACAGTCACTACATGTGGAACCTTTTTAGCTCACCAACTTTAGTTGTGTGAGCTTATGGCATGGCTCGATCGGTCGACGTCGGCGTCAGCATCAGCGTCGGCGTCAGCGTCGGCGTCAGCGTACGTGTCCAATAATGTTAAAGTTTCTGTTTAGGTCACTTATTCGCCCTATTTCCATATCATGGCTTTTATAATGCTTCTATATGATGATTATTATCATTTTACCATGATTTAACCCCTCATACCCAACATTTTAGCCATTTTTCTTGACATTTTTAGTTGCGTTTAGTTTTCTGTTTAGCTCAGAATTTCATGTTTAACTAAGTGTTTAGGTCAGCTGCTGTGCTCTTTCTCTTCCAATGGCACTTATATTCATCACACATGTTCCTCAGTATCATTGTTCCATGATTAACCCCTCATACCCTGCATTTTAAACATTTTTCTTGACATTTTTAGTTGCGTTTAGTTTTCTGTTTAGCTCGGAATTTCATGTTTGACTTAGTGTTTAGGTCAGCTGCTGTGCTCCTTCTCTTCCCATGGCACTTATATTCATTATACATGTTCCTCAGTATCATTGTTCCATGATTAACCCCTCACACCCTGCATTTTAAACATTTTTCTTGACATTTTTAGTTGCGTTTAGTTTTCTGTTTAGCTCAGAATTTCATGTTTAACTAAGTGTTTAGGTCAGCTGCTGTGCTCCTTCTCTTCCAATGGCACTTATATTCATCATACATGTTCCTCAGTATCATTGTTCCATGATTAACCCCTCATACCCTGCATTATAAACATTTTTCTTGACATTTTTAGTTGCGTTTAGTTTTCTGTTTAGCTCGGAATTTCATGTTTGACTTAGTGTTTTAGGTCAGCTGCTGTGCTCCTTCTCTTCCCATGGCACTTATATTCATTATACATGTTCCTCAGTATCATTGTTCCATGATTAACCCCTCATACCCTGCATTTTAAACATTTTTCTTGACATTTTTAGTTGCGTTTAGTTTTCTGTTTAGCTCAGAATTTCATGTTTAACTTAGTGTTTAGGTCAGCTGCTGTGCTCCTTCTCTTCCCATGGCACTTATATTCATTATACATGTTCCTCAGTATCATTGTTCCATGATTAACCCCTCATACCCTGCATTTTAAACATTTTTCTTGACATTTTTAGTTGCATTTAGTTTTCTGTTTAGCTCGGAATTTCATGTTTAACTTAGTGTTTAGGTCAGCTGCTGTGCTCCTTCTCTTCCCATGGCACTTATATTCATTATACATGTTCCTCAGTATCATTGTTCCATGATTAACCCCTCATACCCTGCATTTTAAACATTTTTCTTGACATTTTTAGTTGCGTTTAGTTTTCTGTTTAGCTCAGAATTTCATGTTTAACTTAGTGTTTAGGTCAGCTGCTGTGCTCCTTCTCTTCCCATGGCACTTACATTCATCATACATGTTCCTCAGTATCATTGTTCCATGATTAACCCCTCATACCCTGCATTTTAAACATTTTTCTTGACATTTTTAGTTGCGTTTAGTTTTCTGTTTAGCTCGGAATTTCATGTTTAACTTAGTGTTTAGGTCAGCTGCTGTGCTCCTTCTCTTCCCATGGCACTTATATTCATCATACATGTTCCTCAGTATCATTGTTCCATGATTAACCCCTCATACCCTGCATTTTAAACATTTTTCTTGACATTTTTAGTTGCGTTTAGTTTTCTGTTTAGCTCAGAATTTCATGTTTAACTAAGTGTTTAGGTCAGCTTCTGTGCTCCTTCTCTTCCCATGGCACTTATATTCATCATACATGTTCCTCAGTATCATTGTTCTATGATTAACCCCTCATACCCTCCATTTTAAACATTTTTCTTGACATTTTTAGTTGCGTTTAGTTTTCTGTTTAGCTCGGAATTTCATGTTTAACTTAGTGTTTAGGTCAGCTGCTGTGCTCCTTCTCTTCCCATTGCACTTATATTCATTATACATGTTCCTCAGTATCATTGTTCCATGATTAACCCCTCATACCCTGCATTTTAAACGTTTGTCTTCACATTTTTAGTTGCGTTTAGTTTTCTGTTTAGCTCAGAATTTCATGTTTAACTAAGTGTTTAGGTCAGCTGCTGTGCTCCTTCTCTTCCCATGGCACTTATATTCATCATACATGTTCCTCAGTATCATTGTTCCATGATTAACCCCTCATACCCTGCATTTTAAACATTTTTCTTGACATTTTTAGTTGCGTTTAGTTTTCTGTTTAGCTCGGAATTTCATGTTTAACTTAGTGTTTAGGTCAGCTGCTGTGCTCCTTCTCTTCCCATTGCACTTATATTCATCATACATGTTCCTCAGTATCATTGTTCCATGATTAACCCCTCATACCCTGCATTTTAAACATTTTTCTTGACATTTTTATTTGCGTTTAGTTTTCTGTTTCGCTCAGAATTTCATGCATCACTTAGTGTTTATGTCAGTTTCTGTGTTTTACTTTTAAGAGGTTGTGTTTAGGTAAGCTTTGTCGCATGTTATGAGCCTGTTTGATACAGTTCTTGTGTTTGCCAAAGTTACTATCAAAGAGGAATGTTGGTGAGCTATAGGGCATTGGCGTCCTTCTTGTTTTAAACTGACATACCCCCCCCCCACCCCCCACCCCCCCCACCCCCCACCCACCCACACCCCCCCACCCCCATGTCATGGGGGCCTATTAGGCACTTTTTTTTTCTTTCGTCAAAAATGCTTTTTTACAGTTTTCGTTAATGTTTGTGGTTAAAAACCCAGACAAACACCACCCCCCACCCCCACCCCCATGGTGCCAGTTAGATTTTTTTTTTTCTCTGCTCAAAATGCATTCTGAAGGATTTAGACTGACCACTTGTGGAAAAAAAAATGGACTCCCCTAATACACCCCCACTCTCCCCCACCCCTCATCCCCCACCCCACCTCCTCCTCATCCAGGGCCATTCATGAAATATTTTTTCTTTGGTACAAAATGCATTCTTAGCCTGACTGTTTATAGTCAGGGCTATAGTCATGACTTTTGTCCGTCCATCTGTCTGTAAACAATTGGTTTCCGACTGATAACTCCAGTTTGGATTATTTGATTTCAACCAAAGTTGATATGTGTATTTTCCCGCTAGTAATACAGGCCAGGTTTCAATATAGGTTCCACAACTGCCCCCCTCCCCCCCTTCCCCCCCCCCCACACACACACACACACACACACACACACCACCACCACCACCACCACCACCACCACCACCACCACCACACACACACACACACAAATTGTCACTTAGGCAATTATTCCCAAAATGCATTTTGAAGGATTGGGAGTTATTACATGCAAAAAAGAAAACTGACTTATATAGCCCAACATTGATTTATGTACTGCATCTTTAATCCTTTACCTTACACAAGTTGAAGCCAACAGTATAAATTATTTTTCTGAAACCTCAGATTTTTTCATTTTTTATTTACTTCTAACCATGGCTTATTACTCCTTATTGGAACAAGCTCATCAAGTTTGTTCCATTAATAGGTCATGAGGAATGTTTTGAAGTAGAGAAATGAAAAAATAAAATTTGAATAGCAAATTTTGTATATCACGAGTGCAGATATGGCAGATTCGTTAGGTAAACTGTTAACAAAAAATGGCTCTGACTATTTTGCGTCTAAGCATTGCCATTCACGGGACAGTCGGGCTGCATGCGTGACATCACTCTAGTTTGATATTGACTCTTATCTCCAAAGTCTTCCACAAGACAGGTACTATACCATATACACATAAAGTCTTCCACAAGACAGGTATTATACCGTATACACATAGTCTTCCCCAAGACGGGTACTATACCAAATCGCGTCAGCCGAGTGGGCGACTAGGGCAAAGAAGTCGCCTTGTTTTGGAGCGAAATTCAAGTCGCCCTCCAAAACTTCCTTGGGAGACATGGCAGTTTACTGTATTTTCTTATGTTTTATTTAAAAAAAACCCCAACGCTTCTGCATTCACAAAAAAAGTAAACATGGCTGCTGTTAAAATCCTTCATACAGCTCTGAAAATAGCCTAAACTAGCCCAATTTTATATTTCTGAAAAGAGTTGCAATGTCGTAGTTGTTCGAACAATATGTCCCAACTGATAGCAACCAGCACAAAATGCTATTTAAAAACAAAAGTGTCAGCAAAAACCATGAATCACACAAGACACGCATCAAGTTGATTAGAATTTATTAAAGTTAACCACCGTTTCAAAACCAAAAAAAATGTGCAGGGGGCAGTTCATCCATAAAAACGTCGAAATTGCTTACAGTTACGCTCTGTTCCACTGCAAAATTGGTTGCACTGAAATTCGCCCCGCAATTTGCATTGAAAGTTTTTCTTTGAAAACTTGTGATGGAAGGGGGTTAAATGTAATAAGGCTATGATAGAAATCACACATATTAGGATGGATAAGAATGGCAGGCTTTGTAGCACCAGTCGCACGTGTCAATGTAAGATGGTTGACAGAAATTGTCATTTTTCTGAACAGAGTATTATCACCCAGTGCAGCAGGTAAGGGAGACAACTGAAATATTTTGTCATTTACCTTAGAAATAAATTAACTCAAATTGTTAATGACGCTTAATTTATGAAGGTTGTCGAAAACTTTTTTAACTACGCTTTTCAATTCAATTAGGACATTCAGAAACCATGAATGACCCAGCTTCTTATGTGAACTTGAAATTTATTTTAAATACTTTAAATATTTTTTAAAAAATAATATACCTTCTATAACAGAGAACACTTTCACCATGGGTAATGCTAAATTTCAAATCCACTGCATTGAGGCAAATGCAAAATCAACTGCATGGTCACCCCAGACCTAGTCATCACTGTTAGGGAAAGAGTTAGGGTATTCAGAAACCATGGACGACACAATTTTTTGTAGGGGAGAGGGAGGATTTTAACCTACATGACTAAGTTTTGTGTGTGTATGTATGTTTGTATAACTTTTATTTTTTCTCCACAATTGTGTCTTCTATGAACATTTATTTTGTCACGATGTCATATACGTTTTGTTTTTCGAACGTCTCCCTCATGTTAACTGACTTCTCCCTCCTGGCCCCTGACTTCTCCCTAAAGTCTCTGGAGGGAGAAGTCACTTGTCCCTAAAATCAGCTGCCACAAGACAGGTACTATACCGTATGCACATAAAGTCTTCCACAAGACAGGTACTATACCGTATACACATAAAGTCTTCCACAAGACGGGTACTATACCATAAACACATAAAGTCTTCCGCAAGACAGGTGCTATACCTTATACACATAAAGAAATTACTTTCAGAATGTGACCGCCACTGTGATAATTCTGTCATCAAAGCACAATTGTAAAACGTATCAAAGTCCTAATTGGCTTTCTGTTATAAAAATTGGGCTGATCAAATCAAAGTGTGAATTAATTTTATCCAAAATAAGATCTTTCAGGATGATAATTATGTGAAACCTTCAAGTATTCCTTTTTTGTTCAGTCTAAATTATAACAAGATGTTTTGAAGTGTGCCTATTGTATCAATTTACAGATGAGTAATTACAAACCGGCTATTACAGTTTTTTCTGATAATTGCAAATATTTGAAAAGTACTCCTAAAGTACTTGTAAAATACTCATAGGTACTGAGTATTTTTAATGAGTAATTATTTATTTTATTTATTATGGTTTAACAACACTTTAACAGCCAAGGTCATATCGTGTCTGTGACAGTTTTATGGGTGGAGGAAGCCGGAATACCTGGAGAGAACCACCATGCAATAATGAGCAGTTGCCAGCTCCCCAACATCGCAACTCCACACTGCAGCACAGGCAGGGTTAGATTGGTTGAAGACATGTGCACCATTGAAATTCAGTTCGCCTTAGTACACGGTGCCATCGTGCCCCCATGTGGACAATCAGGGTTAAGTGCCTTGCCCAAGGACACAATGCAGGAGTCTGAATTGATCACTCAGATGGTCACCCATCCAAGAACTAACCACTCAATGTTGCTTAACTTCGGTGATCTGACGAGGACCTTTTAATGAGTAACAAGTATGAGTAAAAGTACTGGGAACTTAATGAGTACGAGTACAAGTAATGAGTACTGAGTTCTATGAGTAACTAGTTCTTTGGCCCTAACCCTGATGTAGATGTGCATAAAAGATTCAGCTTTTTTTTTATTTGAACAGCCCCCCCCCCCCCCCCCTACCCTCCCCGACTGTCCCCCCTCCATTGTGGCCACTTTTGTCGTTAGAAGTTGGTTTCTGGCAAAAGGTTCCTACATGATGTATAATATTGAAATGTTCATAGTATGGTCAGGTAGGTTGTTTAGATGTTATGCAGATGTATATGAAGGTTTGAGATATTTTATTAACTCCAATTGTTCCACTTGTTCATTAGTGACTTGGTTTCTGGAAAGGTTTGTAGGGTATCTAATTCCAAGCTTTAATCGTTAGTGACTTGGTTTCTGGTGAAAGGTTTGTAGGGTATCTAATTCCAAGCTTTAATCGTTAGTGACTTGGTTTCTGGTGAAAGGTTTGTAGGGTATCTAATTCCAAGCTTTAATCGTTTAGTGACTCGGTTTCTGGTGAAAGGTTTGTAGGGTATCTAATTCCAAGCTTTAATCGTTAGTGACTCGGTTTCTGGTGAAAGGTTTGTAGGGTATCTAATTCCAAGCTTCAATCGTTAGTGACTCGGGTGACTCGGTTTCTGGTGAAAGGTTTGTAGGGTATCTAATTCCAAGCTTTAATCGTTAGTGACTCAGTTTCTGGTGAAAGGTTTGTAGGGTATCTAATTCCAAGCTTTAATCGTTAGTGGCTCGGTTTCTGGTGAAAGGTTTGTAGGGTATCTAATTCCAAGCTTTAATCGTTAGTGACTCGGTTTCTGGTGAAAGGTTTGTAGGGATCTAATTCCAAGCTTTAATCGTTAGTGGCTCGGTTTCTGGTGAAAGGTTTGTAGGGTATCTAATTCCAAGCTTTAATCGTTAGTGACTCGGTTACTGGTGAAAGGTTTGTAGGGTATCTAATTCCAAGCTTTAATCGTTAGTGACTCAGTTTCTGGTGAAAGGTTTGTAGGGTATCTAATTCCAAGCTTTAATCGTTAGTGGCTCGGTTTCTGGTGAAAGGTTTGTAGGGTATCTAATTCCAAGCTTTAATCGTTAGTGACTCGGTTTCTGGTGAAAGGTTTGTAGGGTATCTAATTCCAAGCTTTAATCGTTAGTGACTTGGTTTCTGGTGAAAGGTTTGTAGGGTATCTAATTCCAAGCTTTAATCGTTAGTGACTCGGTTTCTGGTGAAAGGTTTGTAGGGTATCTAATTCCAAGCTTTACTCGTTAGTGACTTGGTTTCTGGTGAAAGTTTTGTAGGGTATCTAATTCCAAGCTTTAATCGTTAGTGACTTGGTTTCTGGTGAAAGGTTTGTAGGGTATCTAATTCCAAGCTTTAATCGTTAGTGACTTGGTTTCTGGTGAAAGGTTTGTAGGGTATCTAATTCCAAGCTTTAATCATTAGTGACTTGGTTTCTGGTGAAAGGTTTGTAGGGTATCTAATTCCATGCTTTAATCGTTAGTGACTTGGTTTCAGATGAAAGGTTTGTAGGGTATCTAATGCCAAGCTTTAATCATTAGTGACTTGGTTTCTGGTGAAAGGTTTGTAGGGTATCTAATTCCAAGCTTTAATCATTAGTGACTTGGTTTCTAGTGAAAGGTTTGTAGGGTGTCTAATTCCAAGCTTTAAAGTATTTTCTGTTTTAACTTTTAACCTGCTGAGTATTTTTTCAGCATTTTTCATCAAATCTAGTCATGGCTGCTTCATAGCATTACCATAGTTGATTGTTTAATAACAGCCATGACTAGATTTGATGGAAAATTTATCAATATTTTACTCAAGAAGTCATTGGTCAATAAGTTGATTTGTTTTGCAGAAGGAAATTTTGGTAAATGTGCTCACATTGTGCTTACTGCAGTGGTAAAGGTAAGCCCATCCTGGGCAGGAAAATCTGTCAGCAGCATGTGAGGAGTTAATGAACACAAATAGAATAAAGTAACCATTTGCCAAAAAATTTGAGTAACCTGAACATTTTCATTTTTTTTGCCACAAAAACATAGCTTATGCCCCCTCATTGGATTGAGGTCCACAAGCTCATTCCATAAAGGGGTCATTAACAACTACATGCATGTTTTTGAAGGAAAAGTTTTTAAAATACTAAAATTTCAATGACATTGTCTGTAGGGCTGACAATAGTACTGGCCAGTTTTGATGAAGGGTTACATGAAACATTATTATCTTGTTCATTGATCAGTTTCCATTCTTGATGAGACATCTGTCATACAGGCCAGCATCTCAGTCTTAATGGGCCCTCTTGTTTTAATGTGTAATCATAAACAAACCTGTTTGGTTTGGTTTGCCTCTTACATGCTTATTTACCATAATGTAGCCCCTCCCATACAAGATCATAAAATTCACAAATTTTAATTAACTATTAAAGTGCCATTTGATGAATTTTGTAACCTCTGTATTCATCAGAACTAGATAATGAACCAATTCTCCATGCAGTGGTATCCAGTGAGAAGTCAAATCTTGTCTTATCAGATTTGTAGACTGTGGTTTCATAAATGTCTTCAAAACTGTCCTAGTGATTTTATGGTTAACCCTTTACCCAACGAATCGGCTGCATCCGCCCACGTAATATGCAAATTCAGCAGTTGAAAAAATATTATTTTTCAAAAAATTTCAACAAAACCATATCATGTGACCCCCTCATTGGAACGAGCTCATCGAGCTCGTTCCAACGTGTGGTCACATGATATGGTTTTGTTGAAATTTTTTGAAAAATTTGAAAAAATGATGTTTAAAATAACAAATTTTGATATCGTCTGCATTGGGTAAAGGGTTAAAGCCATACAGGCATTTCTTGGTGAGTTGATTTGTGAAACTTCCCAAAATAAAATATATTTGAAGGGAAGATCAAAGGCTCAGACAGATTACCTGCAGTGTTACAATTTTATGTCACACCAAACATTCAACAGAGCATGAATATATCAAGCCATGTACAAATGACAGATGTCTCATCAATCATTGATCACAACATTTTATGTGTATTGAGTTAACTGTTTGCTGCTACATGCACATGTAAAATTGATCTGAAATCACCCACTGATTTTCCTGTTTGTTAGTCTTACTCCTAGTATGATTTACTGAGTGTTACCCCTCCCCCCCCCTTCAGCCACAAAGTATGATTTACTGATTGTTACAACCCCCCAACCCCCCCCCCCCCCCCTTCTCCCTCCGGCTGCTATTAATCATTTCCAGATTCCATAAATTTCAATAAATATTAAGTGAGTGGTTAGTTGGGTGGAGAGGGAGCATAATAAACTGCCAACAAGGACCTGCCATGATTCTGGTCTTTGGAAAAAATAGTTGGAAAATGGATCCACAAAATGGCATTTCCTTACTTCTCTCACCTTGATGAAGTTTAAAAAGTAAGAGTTGGAGAAGAGCACCAATTAAGGTACTATACAGTACAGCCTATGTGGACTGGTCTTTTTCCATAGGTGGGCAATATTTCCACGGATGCAATGATATTACATTCCTAACATTAATTATAGGAATAATCATCAAAAATTTAATTAATGAAGCACCGGGTACAGCTTGGTGCTTCATTAATTAAATTTTTGATGATTATAATTTGTATTATAATGCATGGTCAATGCATGAGTGGACATTACTGCCGCCACGTGGATTATGACCAGTTCACTGCATCTGTACTGTACATACTGAACAGCCAACAAAGGAACTATACCCACTGAACAGCCAACAAAGGTACTAAGCCCACAGAATAGCTGACAAAGGTACTATACCCACTGAACAGCCAACAAAGGTACTATACCCACTGAACAGCCAACAAAGGTACTAAGCCCACAGAACAACTGACAAAGGTACTATATCCACTGAACAGCCAGCAAAGGTACTAAGCCCACTGAACAGCCGACAAGGGTTCTATACCTACATACCTACTGAACAGCCAACAAAGGTACTATACCTACTGAACAGCCAACAAAGGTACTATATCTATTGAACAGCCGGCAAAGGTACTACACCTGCCAACAATTAAGGTACTATACAGTACAGCCTACAATAAAGTTTAAACCTGGTCGCACTAATAATGTGCTATTTGGGTGATATTTGCATCACATTCGTATCTGAATATCGCAATATTTTTATAGGAATAATGCATCAGTTGGTCGTGATTTGTTCGGTCGAATGCGCTAAAATGACGAAATAAAAAAACCTATTTAACGTATAAGCTTCCAAACCAATTTTTAGCTCAACTTTGGCGAAGCCAAATTTGAGCTTTTGTCATGGCCCACTGTCCGTCTGTCCATCTGTCCGTATACCAACAATTGGATACGGCTCGGGCTAGAGGCCGTATTTATGAACCGATCTTTACGAAACTTCATGGGTACCTTTGTTATGACCGTGGGACAAGAACGAGTGTTTTTTGGTGCGATCCAAAATTCAAGATGGCTGCCAGCCGCCATTTTGTACCGACGATGCAGAAATCTGTTTTTTGTACAGAACTTCCATATGAAAGCTCTTATTTGAATAATTTTTTGTATGAATGTTTAGTACCATGAGATACATTACATATCATACGGGTTTTTTTCTTGTGCTTAAATTATGCAAATTAGACTAACTTTGATTTATTTAGTGTTATTTTCAGCACTGTCAGTGCAAGTGCCAATACAGCTCGGGCTAGAGGCTGCATTTATGAACCGATCTTTACGAAACTTCTTGGGTACCTTTGTTATCACCGTGGGACGAGAACGAGTGTTTTTGGGTCTGGTCCAAAATTCAAGATGGCCACTGGCAGCCATTTTGTTCAAAATTAGGGGCAATCAGATTTTTGCGCAGAACTTCCACATGAAAGCTCTGATTTGAATATTTTTTTGTATGAATGTTTATTACCATGGGATACATCACATATAATACAGGTTTTTTTCTCAGGCAGAAATTATGCAAATTAGATGAACTTTGATTTTTTCAGTGCTACTTACACACAGTAAGTACACATGTCAATACGGCTCGGGCTAGATTTATCAACTGATCTTCACAAAACTTCTTGGGTACCTCTGTTATCACCTTGGGATGAGAACGAGTGTTTCTGAGTGTGGTCCAAAATTCAAGATGGCTGCTAGTGGCCATTTTGTACCGAAATTAGGTCTAATCAGTTTTTTGTACACAACTGCTATATGGCTCAGGCTAGAGGCCGTATTTACGAACCGATCTTTACGAAACTTCTTGGGTACCTTTGTTATCACCGTGGGATGAGAACGAGTGTTTTTGGGTGTGGTCCGAAATTCAAGATGGCCACCAGCAGCAATTTTGTACCAAAATTAGTGCAATCAGTCTTTTGTACAGAACTTCTGTATGAAAGTTCTGATTTGAATAAATTTTTGTATGAATGTTTAGTAAAATGGAATACATCACATACAATACGGGTTTTTTTCTCGTGCAGAAATTATGCAAATTAGATGAATTTTTATTTATTTAGTGCTACTTATACACTGTAAGTGCACATGTCAATACGGCCTGGGCTAGAGGCTGTATTTATCAACCGATCTTCACAAAACGTCTTGGGTACCTTTGTTATCACCTTGGGACGAGAACGAGTGTTTCTGGGTGCGGTCCAAAATTCATGATGGCTGCCAGTGGCCATTTTGTACCAAAATTAGGTCCAATCAGTTTTTTGTCACAACTTCTGGAGAGCTCGTATTTATGAACTGATCTTCACAAAACTTCTTGGGTACCTTTGTTTTGACCTTGGGACAGGAATGAGTGTGTTTTGGGGTGCCTTTGTTATCACTGTGCTATGAGAACAAATATTTTGGGGTTCAGTCAGACCCACTCTGGGACTCAAAGATTTCTTTTCTAGTTTAGCATCTGACTGTCACCCACCTTTACAATACTTTACCTATAGATTTGTTACAGGCTACGGTCAGTATTTATGTACAGACCGTTACAATACTTATATGTACCTTTGTTATCAGGTCATTACCTAGATGTTTGTCATTGCTGTGTCACATACTATACATGTACATGTCTTGACAAGTTGAGCTACAGTGTCATTGACACTTTCATTGTTATAATATATTGTTTACAGTATATTTATTTTATTTACAACACCACATCAAGATACAAAATTAAAAACAACACATGATTAATTATTAACAGGTTTTAATGAACAATGTTTTGATCAAGTTCGAAAATGGGCTCGGTCTGATGTACTGTTTTCACAAGAGTTATGACCCTTTGTTAAAATCTTCTAATTTTGAACATGATAGCGCAATAACTTCAACAAACTTGAACTGATTTGACCGATATTTGGCACATGGGTTTTAAGGAACAATGTCTCGATCGAATTTGAAAATGGGCTTGGTCCGATGTATGGTTTTCACAAGAGTTATGGCCGTTTATTAAAATCGTCTAATTTTGAGCTTGATAGCGTTATGTCTTCAACAAACGTCAACCAATTTGACTGGTATTTGGCACATTGGTTTCAAGCAACAATGTTTTGACAGAGTTTGAAAATTGGCTCGGTCCGATGTACGACATAAGAATTATTGGGCTAACATGGCCATTTGGGGGGGGGGGGGGGGGGGGGGGGGGGGGGGGGAAGGACAAATCGGTCCGATATATGACAGCAAAATTATTGGGCTGACTTGGTCATTTTTGTGGATTTTGTGCACGATAACTTGAACAAACGTCAACTGAAGCAATTTATTTTCGTTATGTGGGTTTCCAGGAACATTTTCTTAATCGAGTTTGAAAATGGGCTCGGTTCATTTTTAGCTGAACTTGGCAAAGTCAAGCTGAGCTATTGCCATCACTTCTCGTCCATCGGCGAACATACATGTATGTACGTATGAATGTACGTACATATGTACGTACATTCGGGCATACATACATACGTACGTACATACATACGTACATCCACAATTTTCTTTGGCATACCTCACAGGTTGCATTTCTGATCAGATCGCTTGTTTTGGGTGACGTCTAGAGGGGAGCTATCGATTTTCTTCAATTTCAGTCAAAAAATGTTGCCGCCGGCAACGTCCTTAGAACTTAGTTTAGTCAGATCTCAGTATTTCCATTTGACACACCCTGCAGGGCACATTTATGATTGGATTGCATTGAAACCTGGCATGCTTGTTTGGGGTGACCTGTAGATGGGAGCTATCGATTTTCTGCCATTTCTGTCAAAAAATGTTGTCACGGGCAACAACCTTTGAACTTAGTTTAGTCAGGCATCAATATATTCCTTTGGCATGCTGAATAGGGCACATTTTTGACCAGATCGGTTTGAAACTTGGTATGCTTGTTTGGGGTTACCTCAAGATGGGAACTATCGATTTTCTTCGATATCTGCCAAGAAATGTTGCTTTGGCAACGACCTTTGATGAACTTAGTGCAGTTATGCATCAAAATTTCCCTTTGGCACACCCTGCAGGGCACATTTATTATCGGATCATTTTGAAACTTGGTATTCTTGTTTGGGGTGACCTCTAGATGGGAGCTATCAATTGTCTTCCATTTCTTATCAGCCTACCTTACAACTGTTTACTACAGGCTTGCACTACAGTGGAAGACCCTAACTTGGAAAATATACTCTCTATTTTGATCTTTCCCAAGTGATTTAGGAAAGAAAAGTGGTGCAAAAGCACCAAGAAAAAATAAGCCCAAACTGGGTCGAGTGCCATTGGTGCACACCCAGTAGGGGACGCTCTACTCTTAGTACAAATCCACGACTTCCGGAACCAGTGCCCAGGCAGTAACTAATGAATCATTCTTTTTTCATCCGCCCATGTGGCAGGACGTCCATTTTGCATTGAGAAACAGTGATAATTCAGCTTGTTGATAATGGTTACCTGTGACTGGAATTATGGATCTGAGGATCGTATAATAACAGGACTGTGTTTTATATATTTTTGTTATTATTTTCAACCACATTTTCATTGTATTTTATATATTTTTCGTGTTCGTACGTGACTGTCGCGTACCGTGCAGTTCCGACATAAAATTTTTCGGTTGATAAATTTTATTATTTTTGGAGTTTGGTGTCAATGGGGGACTGTATGGACAGGATTTCTCCTCTCTGTTGAGGGCAGAATTTCTGTATTTTGGGTCTCTGTCGGCCGTCTGGGTTCAGTTGTGTTTCCACCGGTCCTTTTTCTGCCACCTTTCTCTCACAGTTTGGGGTGTTCTTCTACTTTCCACATATCTGTTGAGTTCACTTTTTTCTTCTACTGCTCTCACCTCTGTTATGTCCAGTACTGTTCCTTTAGGGCAATGCCTTTTTCCCAAGCTTGTGGTGCGTTCTTGTGGCCGTTCCTCCCACACCCGTGGGGGGGGGGGGGGGGGGGGGAACGCTGTCATTCGGGGCCTCACGACATGACCACGTCTGGTGAGAGCTATACCCCCTCCGTGGGGGATGTGCAGTTTTTAACTGTGTTGGATACTGTGGGAGCTGTTGAGTTGTCTGGTGAAGAGATGCCTGGTTTCGGGATTGTGGTCCCTCTCCAGTCGACATCTGAGGCTGTCACTAGGGTTGTGACTCCTCCTTTGGAGGCAGAGTTTTGTTGCTCTCTTCCCTTTTCCACCAGTTTCAACAGCTCCCGTCATATTTGCTGCTACTGCTGTTCTGTATGCAACGTCATCGGTCACCATTTCAGCCGGCCTCGGCTTATCCCTGCATGGGTCTGCAGCGATGTCTGGTAGTGTGGATGTGGGGTATCGGTCTTCCCTGACTTCAACTCGGCGAAGTTGGAAGGGGCTGCCGACCGAACCCTCTGCTCTGGCCTCTCAGCTGTCGAGCACAGCAGTTTTATCCCTGCAGAGGTTTGCAGAGATGTCTGGTAGTGTGGATGTGGGATATCGGCCTCAGCCTTCCCTAACTTCAACTTGACGAAGTCGGAAGGGGCTACCGTCCGAACCCTCTACTGTGGTCTCGCAGAGGTTTGCAGAGATGTCTGGTAGTGTGGATGTGGGATATTGGCCTCAGCCTTCCCAAACTTCAACTTGACGAAGTCGGAAGGGGCTACCGGCTGAACCCTCTACTGTGGTCTCGCCGCCATCGAGCACTGCAGTTTTTTCATTCGGATGTTGATGGTGGGGCCACTATGAACTCCGTGGCATTTCCGGCCATGCATTCTGGTCACATGGCCAGTTTTGTGAGACCAATGCCTTTTGTGCAGCCTGGACCTTCTGTCCCTCAGAGGTCCATGGCAACTCTCCTGAGTTCCCGCTCTGTAGATCCTCGGGGTATGTCATACCCCTATAAACATCTGCCTCCAGATGTTTCGGCTGCACCATGTCGGGTGTATTTGAAGATCGTGACCCTTTGCTGGTTAAATGGGTCAGGAGTGAAGCCACTTTCCCAGTTCTTTCCCACATCGAACTGGCCAACACGGGCAGTGAGCTTAAGGAGACCCTTACCTTGCTCACCCAGGTTCTGTCCAAGAGCCTTTCTGTCACTTCCAGCGAGGCTACTAGCGGTTTCCAGGTGACCCTGCGGCGCCATCTCCTGGGATTGGAAGCAAGCCACTTTCTGATCCCTCAGGTGTGCCTACACCATGGGAGGCGTCGGCTGGTTTGCCCATGATGGACTATGTGTCTTACGACTCAGAGGATGAGTCCGACATACCTGACGTCGAGAGCCAACAGTCTTCTGACTTGGGGCAGCTCTTGCCGTTGTGTTTGGGTTCCTTCCAGATCTCAACCCGTCAAACCAGCCAACAGTGTCAGCCAGGCCACGATCATCGGTCGCGTGCCTACAGCCTGTGGAGCAACCTGCTTCTGGGTGCCTTCGACCGTGCCAGTCAGTACAGGTGGTTGAAGCATTTACAGCTTTGGACTCTAAGCTGAGTTCCAAGGCTATGAAGACTTCGTTGACACTTTTTTGCCCCCAGTGCGTTATCGTTCCTACGATTCCGCCAATCCATCAGTCTGCCCGACTTTGACAGTCTTGGATCAGGACTCCAACTCCCTCGGGCTTGCCAAGCCCAACTCAGCCATTATCCCTATGGTGACTCAGGAGTCCGTGTTGGGCTTATTGAGAGAGATGCTGGGCATGCTTTCTCTCTCAGATCACGTCGTCTCTGCTTTAGCTTCTAATCTGCCTCCAGATAAGTTTGACGACGTACAGGTTCCTTTGTGTGTGCTGTCCAAGGCGCTCATACATCTTACTCACCTGAATGCCTGTAACATGGCTAACTTGGAACTAGTTCGCAGGAACGCTATGCTGGACACAAGCCGTTCCCTTCCTGAGGGGCAGTGCGCTGCTCTTCGATCTGCTTCTTTGGTGGGTCCGCAACTATTCCATGGTTCCATGGCGACGGTCCTAGATGACGTCCTATGACATTCCAAGATCAGCTGCTGCTTCGTCAGCTTGATCAGCCTTCTGTTGGAGGCAGGGGCTGTCCAAATCCTAACAAGCACCCTTCTGATCCTCCTGCCACCGCTTCTACTTCTTACTCACAGGGTACGGGTAAGCATCAGCAGGCTAGAGGGAAGACTCCGGATTCTTTATATAGTAGAGGAGGTGGTTTCTCCTCTCGTGGGGCTCAAAATGAAGGTCCTCACCTCGATTCGTCCCAGGTTGGTGGAAGAATATCAGAATTTGCAGACCATTGGGCCACCATCTCATCCAATCCTTCGGTGTTAGATTTTGTTCAGTCCAGGCTGCGAATATCCTTCCGAAGGCACCCCACTCTGTCGAGAGTGCCTCTTCCAACTCCAGTTCCTTAAGACGTTTCACGTCGGGAGCTTTTGACAGTGGAGATAGACAGTCTCTTGGCATAGGGGGTGATCGAGGTCATCAAGAACATTCAGTCAGTGGGATTTTATTTCCGCCTGTTCTTGGTGCCGAAGAAGTACAGCCGACTCCGAACGGTTATCGATTTGAGTATCCTAAACCAGTGCTCCGAAGTTCAACATGGAAACTTTCAGGTCGGTTCGCTGTTCCATTCACCAGAGAGATTTCGCTTCCAGCATCGACCTGCGAGACGCTTACTTTCTCATTCCGATTCATCGGACATCGCAAAAGTATCTCAGGTTCGCTTTTCTGGCCGAGTTTGCCGTTCAAGGCCATGCCTTTCAGCCTCAACCTGGCTCCTTGGGCCTTCACCCGACTGATGTCGCATGTGATAGCCTTCCATCGCACACAGTCCAGGGTGACTACTTCGGCATGTCTAGACGATATCCTCCAGAGGCATTCCAATGCTGACTTTTTGGAGTCAGAAGTCAATACACTGTTTAGCCTGCTCTCGTCGCTAGGATTCAGAGTCAACGAGGAGAAGTCGGACCTGGTCCCTTCTCAGTTGTTTTCTCCGACTGCTCGGTCTCTGCTGTTCGGTGACGGATCTCATTCCTCTAGGTCGGCTGCATGTCAGACCTCTCAACACTTTCTGCTCAGTCATTGGAGGCCGAATGTCGATCCTCTGGATCTGGTGCTTCAGTTACCAGAGTCTCTTCATCGTCACCTCCCCTGGACGGATGTTCAGTGGATTATGCAGGGGGTTCTATTGGACTTGCCCACATCTGATCGTGTTCTGACGGCATATGCCAGTGATCTCTTTCCCTTCACAGGGCATGGGACCAGGATCAAGCAGCTCTTCACATCAACCGGAAGGAGCTTCTTGCTCTTCTTATGAGTTTCCGGTAGTGGATCCCCCACCTTTCGAATCACCAGGTCCTTCTGTTGTCCGACAATTCGACAGTGGTTGCTTACATTCGGAACCAGGGCAGCACGCACTCGGTTCCCATGTACAAATTGGCTTGGGATCTTCTACTGCTCGCTCAGGATGTCAATGCCGGGGTGGTGGTTCGTCACATTCCCTGTCATCTGAACGTTCTAGCTGACTCCCTGTCCCAAATGGACAGGGTCATTTCCACGGAGTGGATGTTCCACAGGGCGGTGTTCCTGTCGCTTTGCAATCTCTGGGGTCGTCCACACATCGATCTCTTTGCGACTCGTTGGAACCATCAGGTGGACACTTTCGTTTCCCCGTGTCCAGATCCTCTGGCTTTCACTTTGGACGCTCTGTCACTCGATTGGAACGGTCTTATCAGCTACGCCTTCCCGTTGGTTTCAGTTCTGCCATCCTGAAGTTGTTGAATCATTCTGATCGCTCCCCTGTCGCCTCAGCGGGTGTGGATCAATCAGTTCCACTCTGTGTTGGCGGTGGTTCTGGCACGTCTCCCTCTACGTTGCGACCTTCTTTGCCAAGGTCACCCGAGAAGGTTTCATGTCGACTCGACTTCATTGTGCCTTCACACATTTCTTTTGTCAGGTCCTGTCTCCTCTGTAGAGGTTTTTTTTCGAGACGAACAGTGGAGTGCATTTCTTCTTCCAGGAGGCACTCCACTGGTTTAGCCTATGCGGCAAAGTGGAAGGTCTTCTGTCGATGGTGTGCCAATCACTCAGTTCATTATGCAAATCCTTCGATTTCACAGATTGTGGAGTTTCTGGTATATCTGTTTGATTCTCGGGGTCTCCAGCCTGTTACCATCAAAGGGTAGAGGTCTATGCTTTCGGAGACCTTTTCGTATGTGGGAAAGCATCGTATCGGCACTAATCCTTACCTCTTCTTACGAGGTCAGTTCCAGCTCTGTGCTGTTACAGCCCTTTCTGTCTGTGTGTGTCGCACAGAACCATATGCTTCATCTCTCATTGTCTTTTACTAATGTTTGTGATGCTATGGTTTGATAGGCCTAGGGACCTCTTCCTCTGTCCATGGTTCCAGTGCAGTTGGGTTATGTGGGGGTTGGTTATGTGATTCCCTCCATCATTGATAAGAAATTTAAATTTTGTCATAATTTTCCTTTCTTATTATACCTACCACAGTTGTTTACATGGAGGCCCTCACGTCTTCTTATTTGGGTAAGAATCGTTCCTCCCCACTGATCACATAACTCCAATGTTGGCGGACTCAAAAGAATGATTAATTAGTTACTGCCTGCGCACTTGTTCCAGAAGTCATGGATTTGTACTAAGAGTAGAGCGCCCCCTACTGGGTGTATGCCAATGGCGCTCTACCCAGTTTGGGCTTATTTTTACCTGGTGCTTTTGCACCACTTTTCTTTCCCAAATCACTTGGGAAAGATCAAGATAGAGAGTATATTTTCCGAGTTAGGGTCTTCCACTGTACTGCAAGCCTGTAGTAAACAATTCTGGTAGGTATAATAAAAAAAAGAAATTTACTATAAAATTTAAATTTCTGTCAAAAAATGTTGCCGCTGACAACGTTCTTAGAACTTAGTTTAGTCAGACCTCAGTATTTCCCTTGGCACATCCTACAGGGCACATTTATGATAAGATTGCTTTGAAATCTGGCATGCTTGTCTGGAGTGACCTCTAGATGTGAGCTATTGATTTTCTTCCATTTCCATCAAAAAATTTTGCTCCTGGCATCGACCTTTGAACTTAGTTTAGGCAGGCATCAATATATTCCTTTGGCATGCCCTACAGGGCACATTTATGATCAGATCGGTTTGAAACTTTATATGCTTGTTTGGTGTTACCTCTAGATGGGAGTTATCAATTTTCTTCAATTTCCATCAAAAGATGTTGCCGCTGGCAATGACCTTCGATGAACTTAGTGCAGTTATGCATCAATATTTCCCTTTGGCACACCCTGCAGTGCACATTTTTGACCAGATCACTTTGAAACTTGGGTATGATTGTTTGGGGTGAGGTCTAAATGGGAGCTATCAATTTTCTTCCATTTCCGTCAAAAAATGTTGCTGCTGGCAACGACCTGTGCACTTAGTTTAGTCAGGCATCAATATATTCCTTTGGCATGCCTTATAAGGCACTTTTATGATCAGAATGATTTGAAACTTGGTATGTTTGTTTGATGGGAGCTATCGATTTTCTGCAATTTCTGTCAACAAATTTTGCCGCTGGCAACGACCTTCGATGAACTTCATGCAGTTATGCATCAATATTTCCCATTGGATATTTCCCCATGGCATATTTATGATTGGATCGCTTGGAAACTTGGTGTGCTTGTGTGGGGTGATATCTATATGGGAGTTATCGATTTTCTTCCATTTCTGTCCAAAAATGTTGATTGCATCACTTGGAAACTTTGTGTGCTTTTGTGGGGTGACATCTATCTATATGGGAGTTATCAATTTTCTTTTGGTGACCCAGAAACTTGGTCGATTTTGGTGACCTAGAAACTTTGTCGCCCAATGTCATTCATTCGAAATGATGTCACTCATAGACACTTTCATATTCTGTCTACATTGTTCTTTAGTTTGAACTGCATGTCAGTCATTGCTAAGTCATAATTTAACCCATTGGGTTATTTATTGAATAGACATGAGTGTCTATGGAAACAGTAGAAATTCAGATACTATAGACTGCTAACATCTTCTTTACAAGTTACAACATCAAAATGAATGACCCAGTTTATTTTATCACACATCCTAGAATGTCTTAATTTTAAATGGGTGTGTAATAAATACCTATGTTATGGTCATGATATAGCCATAGATGCTGAATGTGACCTTAAATATCATTAAATTTCATATCCCAGATACCCCTTTGAGATTGATATATTTGACTTTATCAGATTTATTCAGTATGTAACCAGATGTTTTATATTCACTCTATATTTCACATGCCTTCTATTAATAATATAATAATACTCAAAAATATCACAATTTCCAAGCTTTGATTTAAAATGTTGTAATGTTCAAGCGCAATATGGAAATTTTCTACCGCTAACCTTTTCATTAGCTCGCCTGACTTTCAGTCAGGGGAGCTATAGTGATCACTCACCGTCTGTTGTCCGGCATCCGTCATCTGCCATCCGTGAACATGGTGTTTGCATCTTCTCCTCCCAAACCGCTGAACCAATTTAATTGATATTTGAGATAATAGTTTGTTATGACATCGCATTTTGATTTTGTTCAAATCAAGTTGCCTCACCCCTTGGTAGGGCCACGCCCAAAAAGAGTGCTTAAATCTTAAAAAATCTTTTCCCTCATAAACCAGCAGTTGCAGAGACTTGATATTTAGTGTGAAGCTTCCTTTTGAGGTGTAGACTCAGATTTGTTCAAGAGAAGTTCGAGGAGCTATATTTGCCTTAATTATGGGAGGGGCAAGAATTTCTGTTTTCCAAGCTGAGTGGCAGATTTGAACCAAATTTGAAATGAGGGCTTATTGGGTCATAAGTACTTAATTTATGCCCAAAAAAATTTTCCCGTTGCCCCATGGCAACTGCAGGAGCTAAAAACAGAAAAAAATTAAAATGCCCATATCTCCAAAAGTACATGGCACTAAGAATTCGTATTTGGTGAGAAGCTTCCTTAGGACCAACAGAATGGAATGGTCCAAAAACATTGCTATCAGTTTTATCATGGGGTACTTTTTGGGGACTTTAAAAAAGTGCTGAGTCAGCAGTTTTTTCACACTGTGGACAATGGGGAAAACATTTAAGACTACTTTTCTCCCAAACCACTGCCCCAAAAGCTTTCAAATTTCACATATGACATCTTTGGAAGATTGTTTCACATGTTTATTGAAACCAAATCCCTGGGTCCATATTTGGGCTCTCTATGGGAGCCTGAATGTTTAAATTAGTGCAGTATGAGGAATATTCTTCAAAAACAATCTTCTTCAGATTTACCAATCAGATTCTTTTGATATTTGGTATGCAGCATGCTTAGGGGAGTGGGGGGGGGGGGGGATTCAAGTTTGTTGAAACCAAGTCCCTGGGTTCATATTTGGACTCCCTGTGGGAGCCCGAATTATAACTTAGTGCAATATGATGAATTTTTCTTTAAAAATCTTCTTCTTCAGATCCAGCAGTCAGAATGCTTTGATATTCGGTATGCAGCATCGTTGGGGGGGGGGGGGGGGGGGGGGGGATTCAAGTTTGTTCAAGCCAAGTCCCTGGGTTGATATTTGAGCTCACTGTGGGGGCCCGAATTATAACTTAGTGCAATATGAAAAATTTTTCGTTAAAAATCTTTTTCTTCAGATCCAGCAGTAGGAATGTTTTGATATTTGGTATGCAGCATCCTTGGGGGTGAGATTCAAGTTTGTTGAAACCAAGTCCCTGGGTTCATATTTGCACTCCCTGTGGGAGCCTGAATTAAAACTTAGTTCAATATGAGGAATATTGTTCAAAAATCTTCTTCACATCCACCAGTCAGAATCTTTTGATATTTGGTGTACAGCATCCCACTCGAGGTGAGTTCAAGTTTGTTCAAGCCAAGTCCCTGGGTTCATATTTATTTGGGCTCCCTGTGGGAGCCCCAATTATTACTTAGTTCAATATGAGAAATATTCTTTAAAAATCTTTTATTTTAGATCCATTGGTCAGAATCTTTGGATATTTGGTTTTAGCGTTTCTTAGGAGGGGCAGATGCAACTTGTTGAAATCAATTCCCTGCATTGATATTTAGGCTTCCATGTCAGGTGAGCACCATCAGGCCCTCCGCGGCCTCATATTTGGTGTTTTGAACACAATCTCATTTCCAAAATTAGATTGTTTGAACTGTAATATGCAGCATTAATTTATTTATTTATTGAGGTTTAATGACACTTTCGACAGCCAGGGTCACCTCGTGTCAGACAGTTTTACGGGTGGTAGAAGCCAGAATACCTGGAGAGAACTACCAAACAGTGGCAAGCAGCTGTCAGACTCCCCAAACTTACTAACTCCATAAAATCAAGGTTAGCATTGGTGTAGTATACCTTGGTACACAACACTATTATGCCCCCAATGTGGGCAATTAAATGTGGGGATGAATTGTCTTGCCCAAGGACACAATGTGTTTGCCACAGGTGGAATTTGAACCAAGGACCTCTTGGATTGTAACTATCATCTCTACCTTCTGAGCCACCACGCACCCATAATATGTAGTAATAGAACTCTTTATATGTACTTGTGTGATTATAAATGAATAATATTAACGTGGATACGGTTCCTCAGAATCAACTTGTACAGTATAATGGTCAGTTTATATGCAACTTCTAAGTGATGAGATAGAAAATGTGACATACAATGACAACATTTTGTACGGAAAACCAAAATATTTTTGGATCATTTCTGGAAGCTGAATTGCCTGAAATTTTCTGGCAAATTGCCTGAAAAATCAGCTCCTTTCCAACTCAGGAGTGGGTCGCGGCACAGCCTTCCCTGAAACCCCGGCCTTTGTGCCCATGATTCATCTGTACTTATTTTTTTCAAAGCAGAAAGGACATCGCTCGTTTTTCTTTCCACGAAAATATTCAGTAATTATCTCAAATATCTATTTTGGCTGCATAAAAACAAGTAGCATCACAAAAACTTGGATTTCCACTAAAATTAGCTGTTTTCAAAAATGATCGATGGTTTTGTGTACAATACAGTTTACCTTTTCATTATTAAAAACTTGGATTTCCACTAAAATTTGCTGTTTTCAAAAATCATCGATGGTTTTGTGTACAATACAGTTTGCCTTTTCATATTAAATAGTTAGGAAAGCTCATAATTTGTCCAACAAATTACAATTCTCTACTTGGTTTTGTATTTCTTTTCTATACACTATTATCATACTTGGTTTTGTATTTCTTTTCTATACACTATTATCATACTTGGTTTTGTATTTCTTTTCTATACACTATTATCATACTTGGTTTTATATTTCTTTTCTATACACTATTATCATACTTGGTTTTGTATTTCTGTTCTATACACTATTATCATACTTGGTTTTATATTTCTGTTCTATACACTATTATCATACTTGGTTTTGTATTTCTGTTCTATACACTATTATCATACTTGGTTTTGTATTTCTGTTCTATACACTATTATCATACTTGGTTTTGTATTTCTGTTCTATACACTATTATCATACTTGGTTTTATATTTCTTTTCTATACACTATTATCATACTTGGTTTTGTATTTCTGTTCTATACACTATTATCATACTTGGTTTTATATTTCTGTTCTATACACTATTATCATACTTGGTTTTGTATTTCTGTTCTATACACTATTATCATACTTGGTTTTGTATTTCTGTTCTATACACTATTATCATACTTGGTTTTGTATTTCTTTTCTATACACTATTATCATACTTGGTTTTATATTTCTTTTCTATACACTATTATCATACTTGGTTTTGTATTTCTTTTCTATACACTATTATCATACTTGGTTTTGTATTTCTTTTCTATACACTATTATCATACTTGGTTTTGTATTTCTTTTCTATACACTATTATCATACTTGGTTTTGTATTTCTTTTCTATACACTATTATCATACTTGGTTTTGTATTTCTTTTCTATACACTATTATCATACTTGGTTTTGTATTTCTTTTCTATACACTATTATCATACTTGGTTTTGTATTTCTTTTCTATACACTATTATCATACTTGGTTTTGTATTTCTTTTCTATACACTATTATCATACTTGGTTTTGTATTTCTGTTCTATACACTATTATCATACTTGGGTTTGTATTTCTGTTCTATACACTATTATCATAAGGCTTTCCCAAACCTAGCTTAGGAAAGACTATTGCTATTCTTCTTTTTCAAAAATTTTTCTTCTCCATTTTTTTTTCCCTCCCTCAATGTGTACGTTTTCAACCAAATTTGGCAAACTTTTGTCATAAAATGTAGTGAAGTGAGGTATCGTCATATTCACGAAAATGCTTATTTTCAAAATATTCTGCCCAAACCATCAAAATTTCACCATTTTTCAAAAGTCTCAAAATTGTTTACAGTTATTTAGCTTCACATTTCCACACATTTAGAGCATAATATGATACACCTAAGTCGCCACACAAATATTTCCAAATTAACCCCTATTGGCCAAAAATGACACGAATATAGTATTTTTTCTTCAAAATTAATCCACTTCAAGGGCACATTTCTCTGATTGCAAGGTTGTTGTAACAATTTTGTATGTTTTGATGCAACAATGATTGCTGAAGAAAGTTACTGTTTATTTTTTTTTTATCTCAGATTGAACACTCAAGCACAATGAGGGTGAGAATAAGAGTATTGTTTGAAAATGTCAACAATAAACAACTTTGGTTGCTTTTTGGTCTGTGTGAAACACACAGACTATTGTTTTTGTATGGTTTCTTTTTCTTTTCTTTTTTTTCTTCTTCTTATTCTCCTGTCTTCTGTCTTCTCATCACTTTTTGTCCACAAGATAACTCAAAAATGAAATTGCCCTATCTCGGTGATTTTTGGCATGCTGATAGACAGTCACAAGTTCTCGGCCACCTGTGTTTTTCAGATTCCTTGGGCATTAGTGGTGCCCGTAGGGGTGTTTTGAAAGTGGGTCACGCCCATATCTCGGGGGGGGGGGGGGGGTATGACATATGGACCTGGGACCAACACCAAATGAGTCGACACTCAATGGAGATTCCAAATATGGGTCAAGGTCACTGAGGTCACCTAGGGGTCATTAAGTTTATTTTTAGCTCAACTTGACAAAGTCAAGATAAGCTATTGCCATTACTCGTGCAGAAGTCTGTTAGTCTGTGAGTCTGTTCACATCTTCCTTTAGTACAGGTTACACCCAGTAGTTCTTGTCTGATCGTCACAAAATTTCAGGTTTGGGGTTATGTCTAGATGAGAACGGCCCCTTTTTGTCATGATCGGTCAACCGGTATGGTTGCCCGAGCCCAAAACCTGAAAAACCTGAAAAACCTGAAAAACATTAGCACAGTCTACAGGTTGTATTTATGAAGGGATTTCATTGTAACTTGGTAGGATGCCTATGTATAATGCCTAGAGGAGAACATCCCCTTTTGGGCATGATCTGTCAACCGTGATGCCCAAGCCTGAAACCCCAAAACTTTTAGCACAGTCTGCAGGTCATGTTTATGAAGGGATTTCATTGTAACTTGGTAGGATGACTCCAAATAATGTCTAGATGAGAATGTCCCATTTTGATCGTGATCATTCGGCCTTGATGGCTGCCCAAGCCCAAAAACCTTTAGCATAGTCAAAAAGTCATATTTATGGAAGGATTTCATTGTAACTTGTTAGGTTGACTCCATATAATGCCTAGATGATGACATCCCCTTTTGGTTGTGATTGGTCAACTGTGACGGCTACAGGTGCCAGCCGGAAGCCCGAAAACCTTGAGCACAGTCTACAGGTCATATTTATGAAGGGATTTCTTTGTAACTTTGTAGGATCACTCCAGATGATGCCCAGATGAGAATGTCCCCTTTTGGTTGTGCTCATTCAACCATGATGACTGCCTGAGCCCAAAGCCCGAAAACCTATAGCACAGTCTACAGGTCATATTTATGAAGGAAATTTGTTCAAGCTATGTCCCTAGGTCCATATTTGGGCTCACTGTGGAGCCCGAATGATAACTTAGTTGAAAATGAGGGGGCGCTGTGGCTCAGTTGGTAGAGGTGCAGGCTGCAAGCTGAGAGGTCCTCGGTTCGAATCCTTGGGCAAGACACTTCACCCCCATTGCCCACGTGGGGGCACTGTGACGTTGTGTACTAAGGCGTACTGCACGTTGATGGTGCACCTGTCTTCAACCAATGCTAACCCTGCTGCTGTGGAGTTGGTATGTTGGGGAGCTGACAGTTGCTCGTCATTGCTCGGTGGTTCTCTCCGGGTACTCCAGCTTCCTCCACCCGTAAAACTGTCACGGTCATGGTTAGCCATTGTGCAGAAATATGTGACCTTAAACACCAATAAATAAATAAATAAATAAATAAATAAATAAATAAATAAATAAATAAATAAATAAATAAATAGTTCAAAATGAGGAATTTTCTTTAAAAAACTTCTTCAGATCCAACAGTCAGAATGTTTTGATATTTGGTATGCAGTATCCTTAGGGGGGTGAGATTCAAGTTTGTTCAAGCCATGTCCCTAGGTCCATATTTGGGCTCACTGTGGGAGCTTGAATTGTAACTTAGTTCGAAATGAGGAATTTTCTTAAAAAATCTTCTTCTTCAGATCCAGCAGACGGAATGTTTTGATATGTGGTGTGTAATTGTATGTCATTGTATGTCATTGTAACTTGGTAGGTTTACTTCATATAATGTCTAGATGAAAACGTCTCCTTTTGGATGCAATTGGGCAACTGTGATGGCTACAGGGGCCCGAAAACCTTTAGCACGGTCTAGAGGTCATATTTATGAAGGGATTTCATTGTGACTTGGTAGGATGACTCGAAATAATGTCTAGATGAGAACGTCCCCTTTTGGTCATGATCATTCAGCCTTGATGGCTGCCCGGGCCCAAAACCCAAAAACCTTGAGCATACTCTATAGGTTGTATTTATGGAAGGATTTCATTGTAACTTTAGCACTGTCTTCAGGTCATATTTATGAAGCGGTTTCATTGTAACTTGGTAGGTTGACTTCATATAATGTCTAGATGAGAACAGCCCCTTTTCGACACGATTGGTTAACTGTGATGGCTACAGTGGGCCGAATCCCGAAAACCTTTAGCACAGTCTACAGGTCATATTTATGAAGGGATTTCATTGTAACTTCGTAGGATGACTCCAAATAATGTCTAGATGAGAACGTCCCGTTTTGGCCATGATCATTCAGCCTTGATGGCTGCCCAAGCCCAAAAACCTTTAGCATAGTCAAAAGGTCATATTTATGGAAGGATTTCATTGTAACTTGTTAGGTTGACTCCATATAATGCGTAGATGATGACATCCCCTTTTGGTCTTGTTTGATCCTACAAAGTTACAATGTTACTGTGCCGAAGCGAGAAAACCTTGAGCACAGTAACATTGTAACTTTGTAGGATCACTCCAGATTATGCCCTGATGACAACGCCCACTTTTGGTCGCAGTCATTCAACCATGATGGCTTCCCGAGCCCAAAACCCAAAAACTTTAGTACAGACTACAGGTCATATTTGTGAAGGGATTTCATTGTAACTTAGTAGAATGACTCAGTATAATGTCGAGATGAGGACGTTCCCTTTTAGTTGCAATCGGTCTACCATCATGGCTACACAGGCCTGAAGCCCAAAAACCTTTAGCACAGTCTACAGGCCATATTTTTGAAGGGATTTGAATGTAACTTGATAGAATGACTCATTTTGGAATAATTTCACTGTAACTTGGTTACTTTCATTGACATACATTAACTGTGAAGGCCACAAACATTAACTGTGTGGTCATATTAACTAAAACCCACCCCTCAGCTCTTTAGTACCGTGTACACCTCATATTATTTTTATTAAAAACATAGCATACAGGGAACCGAAATTAACATATTCCCAATTATCACAATTCTTGTCTTATTTCATAATCCTTTCATAAACATTGAACATTATTCTTTTCATCAAACACAACACACAGACAAGTTAAGCTACAGTCATTGACATTTTCATTCATAATTGCTGGAAATCACATTTTTTGACCCCCTAAAGCATTCCTGACATCCATACATGCATTTTGACGTAAAAAAAGTTGGCTTGGCCAAAATTTTTGAAAGTGGGTCACGCTCATTACTCAAGCATGGTACGATGCACAGACCTGGGACTAATACCAAATGAGTCGACATTCGATGGAGGTTCAAAATATGGGTCAAGGTCACCCTGGGGTCAATGAGTGTATTTTTTCATAATTGCTGGAAATCACATTTTTTGACCTCCAAATGCTTTCTCAAAATTCAGGCATGCATTTTTTCATGAAAAAAGTGGGCGTGGCCAAAAATTTTCAAAGTGGGTCACAGTCATATCTCAAGCATGATGTGATGCATGGACCTGGGGCCAACACTAAATGAGTCGACACTTGATGGAGGTTCAAAAATATGGGTCATGGTCACAGAGGTCACCTTGGGGTCATTGAGTGCACTCTTCAGAATTGCTGGAAAACCTATTTTTGCCCCCCTAATGCATTCCCTTGATCGGACCCTTTTTTGCTCTGTACATATACTAAAAGTTTGCTAAGGACCAAGTATATCCAACTACATTTTTTTTTTTTTTTAGTTGAAATATTGTAATGAAAAGTGTAGATATTTTTAGCTCACTGGAGGGAGCTTAACTTATCACTTGCCGTCGTCATCCGTCGTCGTGAACATTTTTCAAGTGAACATTTTTCAAACGACTTCTCCTCTGATACCACTGATCCGATTTTCACAAAACTTCATGTGGATGTTCATTACTATATGGCAATTCATGTTTGTTCAAATGAAATGGCCACGTCCCTTGGGGGCTCTGTATGGGGCATAACTCTGATAGCACCGTATGAATTATAGAAAAATTATTAAAAAATCTTCTTCTCCAGAACCAGTGGGCAGAATCTTTTGATACTTGGTATGCGGCATCTTGGTGTTGGGTCTGATTCAAGTTGTTCAAATTGGCCCCGTGGATTCATATTAGGGCTCACTATAAAAGCTCTAATTCGAACTTAGTGCATTTTAGGCAAATTTCTTAAAAAATCTTCTCCAGATCCAGCAGGCAGAATCTTTTGATATTTAGTATGCAACATTGTGGGGTGGATCTGATTCAAGTTTGTCCAAATCGGCCCCCTGGATTCATATTTGGGCTCACTATAAAAGCTCGAATTCGAACTTAGTGCATTTCAGGCAAATTTCTTAAAAAATCTTCTTCTCCAGATCCAGCAGGCACAATCTTTTGATATTTGGTATGCAACATTGTGGGGTGGATCTGATTCAAGTTTGTTCAAATCGGCCCCCTGGGTTCATATTTGGGCTCAGTATAGGAGCCCAATTTGAACTTAGCATTTCAGGCAAATTTCTATAAAAATCTTCTTCTCAAGATCCAGCAGGCAGAATCTTTTGATATTGGGTATGCAGCATGCTTAGGGGGGTGAGATTCAAGTTTGTTCAAGCCAAGTCCCTAGGTTCATATTTGGGCTCACTGTGGTAGGCCAAATTATAACTTAGTTCAAAATGAGGAATTTTCTTTAAAAATCTTCTTCTTCAGACCCAGCAGTCAGAATGTTTTGATATTTGGAATGCAGCATCCTTAGAGGGGTGAGATTCAAATTTGTTCAAGCTATGTCCGTAGGTCCATATTTGGGCTCACTGTGGAGCCCGATTGATAACTTAGTTGAAAATGAGGGGGCGCTGTGGCTCAGTTGGTAGAGGTGCAGGCTGCAAGCTGAGAGGTCCTCGGTTCGAATTCCACCTGCGGCAACCGCGTTGTGTCCTTGGGCAAGACACTTCACCCCCATTGCCCACGTGGGGGCACTGTGACGTTGTGTACTAAGACGTACTGCACGTTGATGGTGTGTACCTGTCTTCAACCAATGCTAACCCTGCTTCTGTGGAGTTGGTATGTTGGGGAGCTGACAGTTGCTCATCATTGCTCGGTGGTTCTCTCCGGGTACTCCGGCTTCCTCCACCCGTAAAACTGTCACGGTCATGGTTAGCCATTGAGCAGAAATATGTGACTTTAAACACCAATAAATAAATAAATAAATAAATAGTTCAAAATGAGGAATTTTCTTTAAAAATCTTCTTCAGATCCAGCAGTCGGAATGTTTTGATATTTGGTATGCAGTATCCTTATGGGGGTGAGATTCAAGTTTGTTCAAGCTATGTCCCTAGGTCCATATTTGGGCTCACTGTGGGAGCTTGAATTGTAACTTAGTTCGAAATGAGGAATTTTCTTAAAAAATCTTCTTCTTCTGATCCAGCAGACGGAATGTTTTGATATGTGGTGTGTAGCATCCTTAGAGAGGTGAGATTCAAGTTTGTTAAAGCAGAGTCTGTGGGTCCATATTTGGGCTCCCTGTGGGAGCCCGAATTATAACTTAGTCAATATGAGGAATTTTTAGCTAACTAAAGGGAGCTCAACTTATCACTTGCCGTCCGTCGTCGTGAACATTTTTCAAATGACTTCTCCTCTGAAACCACTGGACCGATTTTCACGAAACTTCAGGTGGATGTTCATTACTATATGGAAATTCATTTTTTCAAATGAAATGGCCACGTCCCTTGGGGGCTCTGTATGGGGCATAACTCTGATAGCACCGTATGAATTATAGAAAAATTATTAAAAAATCTTCTTCTCCAGAACCAGTTGGCAGAATCTTTTGATACTTGGTATGCAGCATCTTGGTATGGGTCTGATTCAAGTTTGTTCAAATCAAGTCCCTCAACCAATATTGGGGCTTACTATGGGGGCGTGAATTTTTACTTAGTGCTATTTAAGAAAAATTCTTTAAAAATCTTCTTCTCCAGAACCAATGGGCAGAATCTTTTGATATTTGGTATGCAGCATCTTGGTATGGGTCTGATTCAAGTTTGTTCAAATCGAGTCCCTTGATCAATATTGGGGCTCCCTATAGGGGCATGAATTTTTCCTTAGGGCAATTTAAGGAAAAATCTTCTTCACCAGAACCAGTGGGCAGAATCTTTAGATATTTGGTATGCAGCATCTTGGTATGGGTCTGATTCAAGTTTGTTCAAATCGAGTCGCTTGATCAATATTGGGGCTCCCTATAGGGGCATGAATTTTTCCTTAGGGCAATTTAAGGATAAATCTTCTTCTCCAGAACCAGTGGGCAAAATCTTTTGATATTTGGTATACAGCATCTTGGTATGGATCTGATTCAAGTTTATTCAAATGGAGTCCCTTGATCAATTTTGGGGCTCACTATGGGGACCTGAATTTTTACTTGGTGCAATTTAAGAAAAAAAAAATTAAAAATCTTCTTAAAATTGAGGCTTTTGATCAATATTGGGGCTCACTATGGGGACGTGAATGTTTACTTTGTGCAATTCAAGGAAAATTCTTTAAAAATCTTCTTCAGAACCATCATGCAGAATCTTTTGATATTTTATCAGCAGCATTGTCCCATTCAGTCCTGTTGATGTTTTAGCTCCACAGAGAGTATAGATTTACTCTGTAGAACCTTAAGAATAGCTTTTGATAAAATTTGTGTCTTAACAGTATGGAACATTCAGTGAGCGCCTAAGGCCCCTTGGGGCCTCTTGTTTATTTAGTTATATCTTTAATGATTTAAGCACAGAAATTAAGATTTTATGTGTGTTTTGACATTATTTTTCAGCTTTTGAATACGATAACCATGGAAAATGGATATTATTGGTAAAAGAGGAAATTTTTCAAATTTTACAAAAAGTTGACGGAGCCAACTGGTATGGATTCAATATCAAGTATGAGACCCATTACTGTTAATTACAGCTTGACAACTCCTTCTCCTGCACTCAGTCAGGTTTCTGGTGGTCCTTTGTGGGATGTTGTTCCATTCTTGGACCAGCATGGCACCAAGCTCATGGACACTTCTTGCCTGGACGGGACGGGCTGAAATTGCAAGCTGCAACTCATTCCAGAAATGTTCGATTGGATTGAGGTCAGGGGATCTTGCTGGCCAGTCCATACGCTCAATCCCTTTCCTCTGTCGGTACTCCCCGACTGCATGGGCAACATTAGGACCAGCATTATCGTCCATCAGAATGAATCTATCACCCACTGCAGCTGCATACAATCTGACGTGGACATCCAGGATCTCATCAATATACCACTGTGCAGTCAATGTACCAAGTTCAAGGACACAGAACTCTGTACATCCAATCCTGCTGATACCACCCCAGACCATGACTGACCCTCCACTTTAGCGGTCATGCTCAGCAATGTTGGCTGCATGGAATTGCTCTCCTGATCTTCTCCATACCCTAGAACGTCTATCTGTGTTGTCTAGGCAGTATAATTCTCTGTAAAAAGGACAGGTCACCAATCTTCTCTGATCCATCCAATTTGGTCCATGGCCTTTTCATATCGTGCCTGGCGGTGGATCTGGGACAGCGGAATGCCAATACATGGTCTTCTCGATTGGAGACCCCCTTCGTGCAACCTTGCCCGGATAGCCTGCATCGAAACATTTACCCCGGATGCATTCTGAAGGTCACTGCAAAGCTGGGTTACTGTGGCAAAGTGGTTCCTACGGGCCTGAATGATCAAAAACCAGTCTTCAGCTGCAGATGTTGCCCTGTTTCTGCCACCACCATGCCATCTTACTGGTGTGCCATACTGCTGAAATCTTGCCCAGGCTCTGATGATGCACACCAAGGGCTTCACCAACCTGACGATGAGTAGCCCCGTGCTCCACCATCTCTACAGCCTGCCACATTTCTGCTTCAGACAAATGTCTTCTTACATTTGCATTTGCCATATTCAATCATTAGTTCACAAGGGTTTGTGTTGAAATGAAGACTGAATACCCTACACATGTCATGTACATGTAGGCAGTACACGGAAACATCATGGAAATCAAGGGATACATGCTTTCCGTGACTGTCACGAAAAGTCTGCCTGTGAAGAGAGCTAATGTAAACACTGGGGACCATCTCAATACATTCCTCAATAATATCCACCACAAATATTGCTAATATGTCACAAGCAAATTTCACAATGATGTGTCAAATATTTGGTGCTTAGCAAACTTTGAGTAGTATATATGCCTTTTCTGGTTTCTTAGAAAAATGTATCTGATTCCTTAATGAATATCTTTAAATACTGTTAAAGAAAACCTATTTCTGATTTCTTTAAAACTATTTTATCCCCGAAAATAAGCCTCGCAAAGTATTCCAATTACATTCATAGAAGGGACTCCGTGGCTCAGTAGGTAGAGGTGAAGGCTGCAAACCGAGAGGTCCTCGGTTCGAATCCCAGCTGTACTAACCCTGTTGTGTCCTTTTCATACTTCATCCCCACTTTTGGATTCCGCCATCAGTGCAAGTAACAGTGTACGTAACCTTGGTGCCTTCTTCGACTCTACCATGTCTATGGACAGACGACACAAATATGTGCAATAAGGCTTTAAACAGATAAGACAGTTCCTCACCAAAGACTCAACAAAAACCCTAGTTCATGCCTTTGTAACTTCACATTTGGATTATTGTAATGCTTTACTGTGTTCAACCTTCCACAGTATCCGTACTCTCGCCTGCAAATGGTACTAAATGAATCAGGCCGAGTAGTATGTAGGGTATCATGATCTCAACACATCACTCCTGTTCTGAGGGATATGCACTGGCTGCCAGTCACGTACAGAATAATTTTCAAAACTTTATTATTAGTTTTTAAGACACAAAACAACATGTCACCAGCCAACTTAGTAGAACTCCTTAATACTAAGAATGTGTGTCAATACAACCTGAGGTCCGATGGTAATATGCTGCTACATGTTCCAAAACATAGGTGTAAGACATTTGGAGATAGGTCATTCTCGTTTGCTGGCCCTCACTTGTGGAATAATTTACCAGAACACCTAAAAACTGTCAAATGTCAACCTTTTCAAGAAAGATCTCAAAACATACTTGTTTCAAAAAGCCTATAAGTGATATTCTGGACTGTAAGATACTGTATATATTCCGTTTGTATATTTGCACGAGCTCAGTAACATGTGCAGCGCCTTAGAATATGGTTCTATTTCTTCTGAACTATAATTTTGGCGCTATATAAATGTGTATATTATTATTATTATTGCCCACTTGGGTGTATGGTGGCATTTTACATTAACACGTACTGCACATCGATAGTGTACTTGTCTTCAACAAATGCTAACCTGCTTGTGTGGAGTCAGTCTGTTGGGGAGCCTGACAGTTGCTTGCATTTGCTCAGTGGTTCTCTCAGGATACTCCAGCTTCCTCCTCCCATAAATCTGTCCGGCACAAGGTGACAGTGGCTGTCAATAGTGTCGTTGAGGCCCATAAATAAACAACATTCATAGAAGGCATGTTACAACCGATAATGTTACAACGCCGCATAATGTTACACCAATGCATAATGTTACAAAAATGTAGTAAACAACTGATAATGATATAAACTCCGCATAATGTTATAACTTTTTTCAACCCGTTATGTTATAAAAATTGACGTATAATGTTATAACTTTTTTCAACCCGTTATGTTACAACAAATTAACCGATAATGTTATAACTTCTGTATACTAATTCCAGTTACAGCTTTTGTAGATGGACTTTACCACTTACCATTTATTGCCACATAAAGGTATGTAATATTTATACTAAAGGTTTCTGCTCTGGTTAAGGCGAGGAGACACCCCCCCCCCCCCCCCAACTCCCGGGGATTTATCATAGAATGACCTAGTCACATTACATAGACGCGGGTTATCCTGGTAACTCAATCGTGTGATGTCATTACCATGATCATCCAGTGCCCAACATGGTGAAGGTGGGAATGGTGGAGGAGGGGTGCTATTTTATCCGATTGGTACGTTTACCAACATGCGTAATCTGCACTTCCAGAAATGTAGTGTACCATAGTCCCCTGACGCCTTTGGGGATGGGCAAATGCCTCTATTTCTGCTTGTTTTGGGCATCTAAAACTCATTTGTCGCATATTTCTTAGTCATAAGAATATCTTATTGTTCATAAATTTGACATTTTAACAACTAACAGTGAACAAAAATGAGGTGGAGTTAAAAGAGGTCAAAAAGTTGGATGGAGCGAGGTACATATGGTGTGTGTGGCAGGTTGGTAGTGTCGCACGGAAGCCAAACACAACACAACTCCTCCACAATCTCCTCCTTCTCCCTATACTGCCTGTTCTAGTGATTCCGCCTTTTCCAGAACCTGTAATCGCAAATTCATCACTTCCACTTCTTTCAACATCTCCACCATCTATATTATCATACCGTCTAGAACTACTCTCGTATAGTATTCTTAGATAGCTTTCTTTGCACAATCACCCTGATGTACTAATCCATGACCTCCTCTCTTTCTCAGCCTAATCCCTGCCCACCCCTTTCAATCCCCCTAAACCCCATTCCTCTTCCTACCCAGTCTCGCATCTTATTCTTCGGCTTCCGTGTGACACTACCAACCTGCCACATCCACCATATGTACCTCGCTCCATCCAACTTTTTGGCCTCTTTTAACTCCACCTCATTTTTGTTCACTGTTAGTTGTTAAAATGTCAAATTAATGAACAATAAGATATTCTTATGACTAAGAAATATGCGACAAATGAGTTTTAGATGTCCAAAACAAGCAGAAACAGAGGCATTTGCCCATCTCCAAAGGCATCAGGGGACTATGGTATACTACATTTCTGGAAGCGGAGACTGCACATGTTGGTAAACGTACCAACCGGATAAAATAGCACCCCTCCTCAACCACCCCCGCCTTCACCATATTGGGCACTGGATGATCATGGTAATGACCTCACACGATTGAGTTACCAGGATATTACGCGTCTGTGTAACATGACTAGGTCATTCTATGATAAATCCCCGGGAGTTGAAAAGGGGGGGGGGGGGGGGCGTCTCCTCGCCTTAACCAGAGCAGAAACCTTTAGTATAAATATTACATACCTTTATGCGGCAATAAATGGTAAGTGGTAAAGTCCATCTACAATAGCTGTAACTGGAATTAGTATACAGAAGTTATAACATTATCGGTTAATTTGTTGTAACATAACGGGTTGAAAAAAGTTATAACATTATTCGTCGATTTTTATAACATAACGGGTTGAAAAAAGTTATAACATTATGCGGAGTTTATATCATTATCGGTTGTTTACTACATTTTTTGTAACATTATGCGTTGGTGTAACATTATGCGGCGTTGTAACATTATCGGTTGTAACAAGGCATGCCTTGCTTGTCAACACGATAACCTAATACAATCAATCCCATCTTAATGTTTTGTTATACTGATAGACTACTTGCAAATGAGTTCACTGAAATCAATATCCATAATCTCTCAAAAACAAAGTGGTCAGAGAGAATGCTGTAAATTTTACATCCAATAGCATTATATATTTATTTAATATCATGTTACAAAATTAACCATGTTGAAAATAGAACCTTTCACATTTCAAAGCATTTTTAAGATTTATTTATTCTCAATCCTAACTCAACATTTTTCGGTATGGAGTGGTATGTGGCTTTCTCAAAACACCTATCACAATTATAAAGTAATGAATTGAAATATTTTAATGGTCTGTTTTTAACCCTCTTAATACTTCAGTGTGAGTACAAACACCCTTCATATAACTCATTGCTACAGAATTGTTTTACGCTTTCCTTTCTGTAACATTTAATTCTTTTTGGAATGCGACACCTTTCCAGGTTTACCTTCCAAAGTAAGGCATTCTTAACCCTTTCCCCAACATAACGCCGAAAACCAGCCAGTCAACATTGATGATCACCTCTCATTGGAATGAGCTCCTTTTTAAAACGTAAAAATGGAGATTTAAAGGGATTATTTTAACCCTCTCAATATCTTAATATGGATCCCCAAACATTTACCTTTGCAATGCAGGAATAATGATAACACTTTCTGTTCTCACAATGATGCTCTAAACATGCATGGGCTCTTGGGGCCATTTACCTCTATATTCCAACATTACTGAATTCTTTTACTCGCAATATACTTTCCAGAGGTATCAAGTACCTTAACACTGTCTTGGTAATATGAATATTTGCTATCATCTATAAAGATGGCATATCCGGAGTTGGAGGAGCCAATATTTTTAAAATGGGATACGCTTATACTTCAGGCTTGGAATGACGTATAGACATGGGACCTACACCAAATGAGTTGAAACCTTTTGGAGGTTCAAAATGTGGTCCACCTCAATGCGGGCAGTGGAGGTCATTAAGCACATTTTTCAGAACTATTAGGAATTCCATTTTATAAGAGCTAATGCAATGCTGAAAATTATCCATGTATCTTATCATTCAAATAATTGGCAGAGCCAAAAATGTCCATTTCTGATTCGTGTATCGAACCCTTTGAATGCTGGACACATGTATGCCTTTTCTAGTTTCTTATAAAAGTTGTTCTGATTCCTGTATGGATATCTGTAAATACTGTTAACAAAAATCCATTTCTGATTTGTTTAAAAATATTTTACACCTGAAAATGAGCCTCCATAAATTCTCTTTCTATATAGTTTTTCCTGATTCTTTAACCCTTTTCACACAGACGTGAATTTACTGGTGGCAGTAAATTCTGTTTCTCTAGTTTTCTATCATTTTGGAATTGGTTAAATTTAAACACTTTACATGTCTGTATTCACAATTGACTACCAAGCATATTTGCTATTGTAAGCTTGATTGTAAAGTTTAACCCTATGCCCATTCTGGTGGCATAAAAGTAGGAACCGTCCAAAAAACTCCCATTTTTCAGAATTTTGGTAAGTTTAAGTGACAGTTTACACCATTTCTAATTTATTGACCACTGAATGTTTTCTATGGCTGTATGACAACTTTTGTTTTATATGTTATTATTAAAAGTTTAACCCTTAGCAGATTTGAGACTTCCAATAAGGGTTCTGTCGGAATAACTTATTCTCACCAAATTTTGCATGCGATTTCTCAGCACTGGAGCCATATTTTCTCAAAATGTTTCCCATGAGAAGATAGGGCATTCATCCAAGACCAAATTTGCTGTTATATGTTTTATTCAAAGTTTCAGACTTAGTTTCTTCGTATATAAAATTAGGCTTTGCCACATACTTTCTTACTTTAATTCTAGCATAGTCAGTACAACTTAATTTTTGCATTTACATCAATGATTTCTTTTATCGGTTTTAGGAAATAGTTAACCCTTTTTTTGCAGTCAGTTTTACTTAGTTTCCGTGCTTAAAGTTTTGGTTTAAAGTTTTGCTTTTCAAGGTTGTACCTTTCATTCTTCAAACACTGTGTTACAACGTCATTGTTTTCATTTGGGGCAAGGTCTACTGAACCTGCATACAGTGGTTTCAAATAATATTGGCATTAATTTAACCCTTTTCAAAATGGTTTTCGAATTTTGTTTCTTTAAATTTCAAAGTAGCCTTCTACCACATACTTTGTTACTTTTTATCCTCCCCCAGGACCATTTAAGGAATATTTTTTCTTTGAACCAAAATGCATTTTGAAGGATTTAGAGTGACTACATGCGAAAAAATGTTTGACTCCTATAACCTCTATTCCCCCCCCCCCCCACCCCCCTCCACCCACTTGGCGTGCCAATTAGGCATTTTTAGTCTTGACTGTTTACAGTCGGAGCTACAGTCATGACTTTTGTCGGTTCGACCATTTGTTAACATTTAGAGTTTTGGTTAAAATTTGTGGTTAAAGTTTTTTATTCAACCTTCAAGTACAGGCTATACCCAGTAGTTCTTGTCTGATCGTCACGAAATTTCATATGTCAGGGAGCAAATTGTTTTGAAAATTTTGCATAGCAGTTTTTTCTTGATGATCACAGCAGATGATGCAAAGCGTCATCCGGACCGTGCAGCGGTTCGCTGGAGGTGAGCCTGACAGGGGGTATCCCCCCTCTCATTGTGGGGGGGGGGGGGGATTCCGGGGGGTCCTCCCGTGGAAAAAAATGAAATTTCAGAGGACAGGAGACGCATTCTGGTTGATTCTTAGAGCATAAAAAAAATGTTATGTGATCAGATGAGAGAGGAATGAATCAACTTTATTAGGGATTCAGGCCTATGCGGGAAAGGTTCGCCATTGCGCTAGTGCCCCGAAACGTGCCTACAGTTAAAATGGGGCGAGCAGTTTTATTCACGCCTTGATAATCATTTGGGCGAGCACAACTCAGATTGCGAACATATCAGGGATGCCGCAGATTAGGTACTTCCAAAGTTGATCCTATTCTCTAAAATTTTAACGTTCACATTACCTTAGTTTTTTGATAAATAATGCCTTGAATCAAAAGAATAGTTGCTCCATCAATTTAGCTGTACACATGCACAGTTGTGTCTGTTACCAAATATTGAGTCAAAGATTTCCCCAAACGTGTGCACGTTTTGGAAAATCCTGATCAATATTTGGTAACAGGCGCAACTGCGCATGTGTACAGCACAATTGTCTCTTAGAGGGGGTCTGAATAAATGAATGACATTCACTCATTGATCGACCCAAAATGTGTAATATTGTTCGTGTCACCGTGTGTAGACATGCATTTTCAACTCACTGCCCACGTCACGGGCAGTGAGTTGAAAATGCATGTATACACACATGCGGCGTGTCTTCGGTTCTGTCTCATGTAATTTGTAAACATCTAATATGTAGTACTGTAATTAACTGAAGATGAGCGAGGTCAGGAGTCATATTCTAATACATCTGACATTAAATTACTCTATATAGTCTATATAGAGTACATGTAATTTGACGTCAGATGTCCCATTAAAAATAACCATGATACGTCATGGAGGAGACTCTTCCGGCTTCCCCGCTGGTGAATGCGACAGCGTGCAAAGTTAACAGATTTCGGAAATGCGATTCATAGACCTAAACTTGCATCGCTATGTGTGGATATTGCATCGCATTTTGCGATGCGATTCCGGTCTTTTTGTTCCCTGTATGTGGGTTTTAGGTCATGTCTACATGAGAACGTCCCCTTTTGGTCGTGATCGATCAATGGCTGCCCGAGCCCAAAACCTGAAAACCATTAGCACAGTCTACAAGTCGTATTTATGAAGGGATTTCATTGCAACTTCATAGAATGCCTCTGTATAATGCCTAGATGAGGATGTCCCCGTTTGGGCATGATCTGTCATCCGTGATGGCTGCCCAAGCCCGGAACCCATAAACTTTTAGCACAGTCTGCAGGTCATGTTTAATATGGACAGATTTCGTTGTAACTTGATACGATGACTCCGTATGATGTCTACACGAGAATTTCCCCATTTGGGCGTGATCTATCAAGTGTCACGACTGCCCGAGCCCAAAACCCGAAAACCTTTAGCACAGTCTACAGGTCATATTTATGGAGGGATTTCATTGTAACTTGATAGGTTGACTTCATATAATGTCTACATGAGAAAGTCCCCTTTTGGACATGATTGGACAACTGGGATGGCTACAGGTGCCCGAATCCCAAAAACCTTCAGCACGGTCTAAAAGCTTTAGAAAATTCCACAGACCATAATTATGAATGGATTTCATTGTAGCTTGGTAGGATGACTCCCAAGTTTGTGGTTAAAAAAAAAGTGGCGCGGTATTTAATTGCAAAAAGCCTTGATGTAGATTGCATACTTTTATGCCTGATCAGAAAGAGGAATTTTCCTCCGAACAAACGAAAAATCATTATCAGATCCGTAACCCCCTCCATTGTGATTCACCAAACATTATTTACCTTATCACATGTAAGAGCTGTCGGAAACAGTATGTTGGTCAAAGTCAAAATCCTTTCCGAGAACGTGCTACTAGACACAAACAGGATATAAAACATAATGCTGATGCCCCAGTAGCACAACATTTTAACCTTCCTTGCCATTCTTTGGATGATTTCGAAATCCATCCTATTGAACAACCACCAATTAAAGACACATTAGAAGAAACGGATGAATTTAGAAAAAACGTGAAGCTTTTTGGATCAATACGCTTCAAACCCTCTGGCCATTTGGTATGAACATATCAGAGGGCGAATGCGAAAGGAGGTCCATCATTCCTTTCCCTTTAACGTACAACAGAATGAATATTGAAATAGCAAAAATGTTAAAAGATGAATTCAGTTTTACCAAGGCTAAATTAAATGAACCTTTGAATCTTCGACCTGTCATCGCCTATAAGAAAAACAAAAGCTTGCGTAACATCCTTGTAAGGACTAAATTAGAGCCCATCAATGAATAACATCAATTTTTGCCAGTCAGTTTAACCAGTTCCTAAGCTCATCACTTAGTTTAAATCAATTTTATGTACTTTTTTGTCATGTTTGAAACCCATCAGGGTTCAGTAAATGAAAACAATTTTTTGGCGGCATATTAAAAAAAAAAACGTTTCAGTAGGAAATGTCTGTGCCAGTGCGATTTTTTAACCTCAAACACACACACACACACACACACACACACACACACACACACACACACACACACACACACACACACACACACACACACACACACACACAGAGTCTTGTCTTCCCTACATACCGAGGTACCCCATTGTTTGTCTTTTGTGTGGACTAACGGTTTCAACCTCGTTTTGCCGGTACAGTTCTGGGAAAACAACCGAGGTAAAGGGTTTCTTTTGTCTTTTGTACCTCGGTAAGGCGAAACACGCAAACTCTTTTGTCTAGTTACCTCGTCAAGTTGGTAAGACAAACGCACACACACACACGCACACACACACACACACACACACACACACACACACACACACACACACACACACACACACACACTCACACACAAACATGTCGCTTAGGCAATTATTCCCAAAATGCATTTTGAAGGATTGGGAGTTATTACATGCAAGGGGGCGTGGTGGCTCAGTTGGTAGAGGTGCAGGCTGCAAGCCGAGAGGTCCTCGGCTCGAATCCCACCTGCAGCAACCACGTTGTTTCCTTGGGCAAGACACTTCACCCCCATTGCCCATGTAGGGGCACGGTGACGCTGTGTACTAAGGCATACTGCACGTCAGTGGTGCACCTGTCTTCAACCAATGCTAACCCTGCTTGTGTGGAGTTAGTATGTTGTGGAGCTGACAGTTGCTCGCCGTTGCTCAGTGGTTCTCTCCGGGTACTCCGGCTTCCTCCACCCATAAAACTGTCGTGGTCATGATTAGCCATTGTGCAGAAATATGTGACCTTAAACACCAATAAATAAATAAATATTACATGCAAAAAAGAAAATTGCCTCATATAGTCCAACATTGCTTTATGTACTGCATCTTTAATCCTTTACCTAACAGCCTTGAAGCCAACAGTACAAATTATTTTTCTGAAACATCAGATTTTTTCATTTTTTATTTACTTCTAACCATGGCTTATTACTCCTTCTTGGAACAAGCTCATCAAGTTTGTTCCATTAATACGTCATGAGGTATGTTTCGAAGTAGAGAAATGAAAAAATAAAATTTGAATAGCAAATTTTGTATATCACGAGTGTAGATATGGCAGATTCGTTAGGTAAACTGTTAACAAAAAATGGCTCTAACTATTTTGCGTCTAAGCATTGCCATTCCTGGGACAGTCGGGCTGCATGCGTGACATCACTCTAGTTTAAGTCAGTTTAACTTAGCACTTCCAGGTTAAAGTTTTTGGTTAAAGTTTTATATTTACAGAGTTACACCTTTAATTCTTCAAACTTTGCACCTGACTGTTATTTACTACCTGTAAGGCGGGGGCTTTGAGATAGGCCTTGCCTGTTCGCCGAAGCCTATTTCATTTAAGTGAAATAAATTTTTGTTTATATAAAAAAAAATTCTTCAAACAGTTCAGTGGAATGTCACTGTTCTCATTTGGGACAATGTCTACTGAAGCTTTCTACAGTGATTTTAATTAATATTTGCAGGATTTTAACCCCTTTTATACATGTTTACAGTCTTCGTTTCTTTGTATTGGAAAATACAACTTAATGATTGCATTTACATCAGTGATTTCTTTTATCAGTTTTAGGAACTATTTAACCCTTTTTTTGCAGTCAGTTTTACTTAGTATTCCCAGCTTTAAGTTTCGGATTAAAGTTTTGCTTTTCAAGGTTGTACCTTTTATTCTTCAAACACTGTGTTACAATGCCGTTGTTTTTCATTTGTGGCAAGGTCTACTGACACTGTATACAGTGGTTTCAATTAATATTTGCGTTAAGCGTTAATTTAACTCTTTTCAGAATGGTTTACGAATTTAGTTTCTTTAAATTTGAAATTGGGCTTCTAACGCATACTTTGTCACTTTTTGTTCTTGCATGATCAATACAACTTTTAATAATTGCATTTACAGACCTGATTTCTTTTACTTGTATGCAGCTTTTTTTCTCATTACCTGAGCTTCACAGTGTGAAATATAAAGAAATGCCTTCTGCAGCATACCTCTGTTGTTTTACAAAAGTAATACAGATTGGAAGGAAAAGGGAGTGAGGGACTTTGATGCTGTCTCCAAAACTTTGGGGGAGATGGGTCCAATCAATCCACTCCTCCCTCCTCCCCATGTTATCCAGAGGATAAATCCACTTCCAATTCTACGATTCTCTTCAAATTTGATATTACTTTTTAGCTCAACTTTGACGTAGTCAAATTTGAGGTTATGCCATGGCCCGACTTTCCGTCCGTCAGCAATTCAATACGGCTTGGGTTAGAGGCCGTATTTATGTACAGATCTTTACGAAACATGGAATGCATCACATATAATACAGGTCTTTTTCTCGTGTAGAAATTATGCAAATTAGATGAACTTTGATTTTTTCAGTGCTACTTATACACAGTAAGTACACACATGAATACGGCTCGGGTTAGGGGCTATATTTATGAACCAATCTTCACAAAACTTCTTGGGTACCTTTGTTATCACCTTGGGACGAGAACGAGTGTTTCTGGGTGTGGTCCAATATTCAAGATGGCTGCCAGTGGCCATTTTGTACCAAAATTAGATACAATAAGTTTTTTTGTACACAACTTCTACACAGCTCGGGCTAGAGGCCATACTGATGAACCGATCTTTTCGAAACTTATTGGGTACCTTTGTTATCACCGAAGGACAAGAACAAGTGTTTTTGGGTGTGGTCCGAAATTCAAGATGGCCACCGGAAGCCATTTTGTACCAAAATTAGTGCAATCAGGTTCTTGTACACAACTTCTATATGAAGGTTCTGATTTGAATAAATTTTTGAATCAATGTATAATATGGGTTTTTTTCTCGTGCAGAAATTATGCGAATTAGATGAACTTTGGTTAATTCAGTGCTCTACACAGTAAGTGCACATGTCAATACAGCTCGGGCTAGAGGCTGTATTTATGAACTGATCTTCACAAAACTTCTTGGGTACCTTAGTTATCACCTTGGAACGAGAATGAGTGTTTTTGGGTGCGGTGCGAAATTTCAAGATGGCCAATTAGACAAACTTTGATTTATTCAGTGCTGCGTATATACAGTAAGTGCACATTTCAATACGGCTCTGGCTAGAGGCATCTAACTGTCACCCACCATTACAATACTTTACCTGTACATTTGTTACAGGCTATGGTCAGTATTTATGTACAGACCTTTACAATACTTTACATGTACCTTTGTTATCAGATCATTACCCAGATGTGTGTCATTGCTGTGTCACGTACTATACATGTACATGTCTTACACAAGTTGAGCTGCAGGGTCATTGACACTTTCATTTAATCTCAAATTTAACCATCTAGCACAATGAGGTTGAGAATAAGAGTACCATTTTGCAATACCAAAATAGCCAACTTTTGTTGCTCTTTACTATCATTTTGGAAGGAGTTATTTTGAAACACTTTGCTTTGCTATATGCAGAGATGCTTAATCAACAAATCTGCTGTTTTAAGTTATGCTCTGGATCTGAACCCAACATGTGCATTGGCCACTTAGAAAATAGCTCTGTCTGGTATCGTCATATTTATGAATACGCTTATTTTCCAAATATTCTGCCAAAACCATCAAAATTTCTCTATTTTTCAAAAGTCTCAAAATTATTTCCAGTTATTCAGCTCAAATTTTCCAAAAATTTAGAACATAAGATGATACACCAAAATCACCACACAAATATTTCAAAATTAAACACTATTGGCCAAAATCAACGTGAATATAGCATTTATTCCTCAAAATTGATCAACTGGAAGGGAAAATTTCTCTAATTGCAAGGTTATTGTAACAGTTATTTTGGTATGTATAGATACAACAACGATTGCAGAAGAAGTTTACTGTTTACTTTTTAATCTCAGGTTTAACGCTCAAGCACAATGAGGGCAGGATATAAGTGCCGTAGAAATGCTAAAATTGACCAATTTTGGTTGCTCTTTTCTATCATTTTGGAAATGATTAATTTCAAATGCTTTGCTTTGCTGTATGCAGAGATGCATAATGAACAAATCTACTGCTGTACATTCTGCTCCAGATGGAGCTTAACCCATAATGTCCTTTGGCCACTTAAAAATTAAACTGTCCCCCAAAAAATTGATTTTCAGTGAATTCTGCAAATTTTTGTAATCATTTGTCCAAAGAAAAAAAATGAAAGAACTCTTTGTGCTTTCCATAACTGCATTCAAAAATCATTGGGGAACAGATTATATGTTTGGTGTAGGGACCTGCGAGCCGGGGATAAAACTTCGAACCGAATCTCGAGCCGAATCATCCCTCTGGTATCGAGTCGAGTCGAATCTCGAACCTTGAAACCGGCGCGACGGCGACATTCGTGCTTCCATAGTCTGCAATACCGGTACTCTGCATGCTGGATGAGTTCAGAATCAATTGGTCTGGAATCGAGTATTCTCGCTCTGCGAGAATACTCGATTCCAGACCAATTGATTCTGAACTCATAGACTCGCAGTTTTATTCTACCCACTTGGTGGTCGTGGCTCGTGCTCAGCCTCATCAGCACCAAATACCATTATTATAAAAGCAAACAAGGCATGTCGGAAAATATGATAAAAAATCTCAAAACTCAAAGTCTCGCGAAACACAGTATCGCGCACTAATAGTGAAGATAGACATACAATATTCTCAAAAACCCGGGGACGAATATTCCCGGGGACGAATCTTCCCTGACCCTCAGAGATCGTACGGTAGCCCGGGGGTTTAATAATCAACAAAATTGGAGAGCTAATACGTTCAGAGAGCGATTTATTACACTATCGTTAGCGTATGACGGCGTGTTCTTGATGCGAGCGAGTGCACATATAATTCGCCGTTTGAACAGAGGTTGGTTCGAAAAATACGAATCGGACGGTGAGGTATCGAGTCGAATCGAATCTCGGCGATGGTTTCGAGTCGAGCCGAATCTCGAACGGTTCGCAGGTCCCTAGTTTGGTGTCCCACTTTATCCAATGTATTATCCAGTATATACTAGTTTTGGCCATACAAATATGAGCACTGTCAGACAAAATTCTTTTTCCGATTAATTTCATACTTTCTGTACTGAATTATTGTGTTACGGGGAAAGAAATTTTCTGTGATAAGTTTTTGTGTCACAAATAATTCTACACGTGTTTTGACAACATTATCCTTAAAAGAATTTCAATTTTTGTGAATTTTGCTCCATTTTACAGTAATTTTTATGCCCCCCGACTAAAGTTGGGTGGCAAATAGTGATTGAAGTGTGTGTGTGTCCTTCCGTCCATGTGTCCATCCGTCCGTCCATCCATCCGTCCATCCATCCGTGTGTGTGTGTGTGTCCGAGCCGTGTCTCAGCCATAACTCAGAAAAGAATCATAGTTCAATTGTTAAACTTTTTACAAATGTTAAGGACAGTCAGAAGGTGTGTTGTGTATAATAGTTTCCGCCGCATCTGCAAGGTGAAGGTCACAGTGGGTGGGGGCATGTGTTACCTCAGTAACATTCTTCTTGTTTTCTGTTATTGTCATTTAATCAAAAAACCCAAACAACCTTATCTCTTCTGAAATGGAAATGGAGAAATGGAAACCCGGGGAAGTGAAGTAGTGCTTGCTTACTGTGGTAGACAGGCTCTGTTTTACTGATAAAATAGGACCCAGTCACCAATGCTTGGGGTGGAATTCCTCTATAATGGGTAACATGGGTATAAACAATATTGTGGTCATGATTAGCCATTGTGCAGAAATATGTGACCTGAAACATGAATAAAAATATAAATAAATAAATGGATATTAATGTGTAACATAATGGGGCTAAGAATTACTTCAGGCAAAAAGTCACCCAAAATATTTCCTCTGTTACGTTCAGTTTTGTATGATTTGGGGTTTACAAACAGATTGGAAAAACAAAATAGTAAATGATTTACGTGGTTTATTTTAAACAAAACAAAAATATGAAAAGATGAGTTTAGCTACAAATAAGATTCAACCTGGCTCACATGTAAATAATACACCACAGACCCCTCTGTTTTTGAGCATTGCCAAATTTGTGACATTTAATTTTTTTGTCTGCAAAGACCTTATCTGAACTGCAGTTATTTGGGAGAGTGGGCAAATTTTGATAGGTACCAATCTAAGGGTACTCATTCTTCGAGAAGTTTACACTGTATTGATAAAAATATCCGTTATCAAGGACCCTGCAGGGAGTGCCTCCGATGAAGAGAAGCATGCCAAAAATGTTTATCTCACCAGCAGATGCACTACATGCAGTGGAACGTGTCACCACGGGAGTAACTTCCCGAAGCAGGAGTACACCTACATGGAATGCCCCTCTCAACCAACCTGCAAGGCAAGTACAATCAGGTGCTGCAAGATTAATGCTTTAATTGCTCAGTTGTGGAAGGGTGACTTTTCTGACAGAACACTGTCTTATATAGCCATCCGAGGGCAGAAATACGGATCTACAATTGATCCCTCATTACGAAAATGACCAACCAGTGGTCGATAAATGGATAAACGAAAACAACCAATGAAATACATTGGTTTATAAGCACTACAGGTCCAGTATGGGAGAAACAGGAAGTAGGAGAAAAACCAAAATAAACAACATCGGAATTACCGATATTTAATGGATTTCCAAATTTAAAATGACAACTGTTACAAATGTAACTTACCATTTGCTGGAAAATGTTTTTCACATGTAGAAGAACGTTGTTGTTCACGTTTTAGTCCCAATAAATTATGAAATTCTTTAGAGTGACCCGGAATATGTCAAAATAATAAATTGTAGAAGTTAGGCATTAAGATATAGGCCCATTCAAAGAGCTCATCCTGTGAAAAAAAAACCCAAATTCATGATTTTCAACAAAGTTGAGCAAATTTGAAGAGTCTTTTTTTCTGATTGCAACCCTGGTATGTATAGATGCAGCACCCACATATGAACCCCCAGGAAGTGAAGCAGTGCTTGTTTTCTGTGGTAAAGAAGTTCTGTTTTCCTGGTAAAATGAAAATAGGATCTGGTAACCAATGCCACTGGGATGCACCCCCCCCCCCCCCCCCTCCAATAAGTGGCAAACATAAGCATAAACGATTGGCAAAACTTCACTTTATACTTATGTTGTGTCAGGATATAGCCCAGATGCTGACAATCATACAGAACACCAATGACAGGATATAGCCCAGATACTGACAATGATACTGAACACCAATAAACAGATGCAGCAATAATGATACGATAAAGTTAATGTTGGTATTTTTTCTCAGGTTTAAGCCTTCAGAGCACCCATGGAGGCATGAGAAGTGATGGTCTGCATGTCAATTGAACTAAATTTGTTTTCCTCCACTGGTAAAATAGGACCTGATAACCAATGGCACTGGGTGCAATCCCTCGGTAGGTGGACAACATAAGTACAAACCATTGGCAAAGCTTGAACACCACTGGGATGCAATCCCTCGTAAGGTGGACAACGTAAGTACAAACCATTGGCAAAACTTGAACACCACTGTGGTGCAATCCCTCAATAGGTGGACAACATAAGTACAAACCATTGGCAAAACTTGAATGCTACTGGAGTGCAATCCATTGGTAGGTGGACAACATAAGTACAAACTATTGGCAAAACTTGAACTCCACTGTGGTGCAATCCCTCGATAGGTGGACAACATAAGTACAAACCATTGGCAAAACTTGAATGCTACTGGAGTGCAATCCATTGGTAGGTGGACAACATAAGTACAAACCATTGGCAAAGCTTGAATTCCACTGTGGTGCAATCCCTCGATAGGTGGACAACATAAGTACAAACCATTGTCAAAGCTTGAACGCCACTGGGGTGCAATCCCTCGGTAGGTGGACAACATAAGTACAAACCATTGGCAAAACTTGAACGCCACTGGGGTGCAATCCCTTGGTAGGTGGACAACATAAGTACAAACCATTGGCAAAACTTGAACGCCACTGGGGTGCAATCCCTTGGTAGGTGGACAACATAAGTACAAACCATTGGCAAAGCTTGAACGCCACTGGGGTGCAATCCCTCGGTAGGTGGACAACATAAAGACAAACCATTGGCAAAACTTGAATGCCACTGGGGTTCGATTCTTCGGTAGGTGGACAACATAAGTACAAACCATTGGCAAAGCTTGAATGCTACTGGAGTGCAATCCCTCGGTAGGTGGACAACATAAGTACAAACCATTGGCAAAGCTTGAACGCCACTGGGGTGCAATCCCTTGGTAGGTGGACAACATAAGTACAAACCATTGGCAAAACTTGAACGCCACTGGGGTGCAATCCCTCGGTAGGTGGACAACATAAGTACAAACCATTGGCAAAGCTTGAACGCCACTGGGGTGCAATCCCTTGGTAGGTGGACAACATAAGTACAAACCATTGGCAAAGCTTGAACGCCACTGGGGTGCAATCCCTCGATAGGTGGACAACATAAAGACAAACCATTGGCAAAACTTGAATGCCACTGGGGTTCGATTCTTCGGTAGGTGGACAACATAAGTACAAACCATTGGCAAAGCTTGAACGCCACTGGGGTGCAATCCCTTGGTAGGTGGACAACATAAGTACAAACCATTGGCAAAGCTTGAATGCTACTGGAGTGCAATCCATTGGTAGGTGGACAACATAAGTACAAACTATTGGCAAAACTTGAACTCCACTGTGGTGCAATCCCTCGGTAGGTGGACAACATAAAGACAAACCATTGGCAAAACTTGAATGCCACTGGGGTTCGATTCTTCGGTAGGTGGACAACATAAGTACAAACCATTGGCAAAGCTTGAACGCCACTGGGGTGCAATCCCTTGGTAGGTGGACAACATAAGTACAAACCATTGGCAAAACTTGAACTCCACTGTGGTGCAATCCCTCGGTAGGTGGACAACATAAAGACAAACCATTGGCAAAGCTTGAACGCCACTGGGGTGCAGTCCCTAGGTAGGTGGACAACATAAGTACAAACCATTGGCAAAGCTTGAATGCTACTGGAGTGCAATCCCTCGGTAGGTGGACAACATAAGTACTAACCATTGGCAAAGCTTGAACGCCACTGGGGTGTAATCCCTCGGTAGGTGGACAACATAAGTACAAACCATTGGCAAAGCTTGAATGCTACTGGAGTGCAATCCATCGGTAGGTGAACAACATAAGTACACACCATTGGCAAAACTTGAACGCCACTGGGGTGCAATCCCTCGGTAGGTGGACAACATAAAGACAAACCATTGGCAAAACTTGAATGCCACTGGGGTTCGATTCTTCGGTAGGTGGACAACATAAGTACAAACCATTGGCAAAGCTTGAACGCCACTGGGGTTCAATCCCTCGGTAGGTGGACAACATAAGTACAAACCATTGGCAAAGCTTGAATGCTACTGGAGTGCAATCCCTCGGTAGGTGGACAACATAAGTACAAACCATTGGCAATGCTTGAACGCCAGTGGGGTGTAATCCCTCGGTAGGTGGACAACATAAGTACAAACCATTGGCAAAGCCTGAATGCCACTGGTAGCCCAAGAACATTAGGTTTCACTAGGGAAAAAAATCGGAGAAAGCTGATTTTTTCAGGGAATGTCGAGTACATGTCACTGAACGATTAGACAAAAGTCCCCTAAAATCCCAGTTGAGCTTTTTTTTCTACAGCCTTTTTTCGAAAACGCGTTTGAAAAAAATAAAAAGAAATCGCACGAACTTTGTAACCTCGAATTGATCCAACTGTACTTTTTGTTTACGCGTATTTTGAGCTACATAATGTCTAATATACATTTACCTAGAGGAAAATGTGCATTCTGTGACAATTTCTGCGAAAAATTATTGAAAATTCACAAAAAAGTATCGGATTTACGCAAAAAATGACGATTTTCCTAACGGATTTGCCCAAAGGGTCATAGTACAAACGGGATGTTAGTTGGACAGACGATAAAAAATCCACCACCATTTGAAGACTTTTATCATTGCTTACAAAATAGACATTATGGAAGACCCCCTCTGCTTCTGGCCGAGTTCCCCTTTTGGCATAAAATTCGTCAGCATGAGAACTCAACTATTTTCGGGCTTGGGACCGAACAGACACGTCTGTGTCTGGCAGCATTAGATCAATAAATAATATTTACAGAATGTACAAAAATCAATAAATAATATTTACAGAATGTCCAAATCAATCAACATGGGTAAGTTACATTGACTATTATCAACGCTATATACAGAAATGACATGACCTATATACATATTATTCATCGAACTCAGAAATTTCCGACAGGACAGTGTTTCTGTGGTTGTTACAAGAATCCGAACTGCAATTACACAAACCTGAGCAAGAGAGTCCTGCCTTCTTACACCCACACCTTTTTGTACAAGCACTCTTGCAACCACAACTGATCAGATTCAGTAGGTTATCGGGGGCACATGGCTTTGTGGCTGCAGTCGGTACAAGAAGTCCATTGTCTAGCGACCACCCCCAATCCGTCGGAGGAAGCGAAGTGCCCAGCCATTGTTGGACCTGGAGATAACATCTGTAGACATGTTGTTGTGCAGCATCGCTGCTTGGTGGGAGTGAGACTAGGTCGATGGGTTTATTCAGTTTAGATTTTGCTACATAACGCTTGTAAGTGACATGTCTATATTGGTCGAGAGAGGAAACAGTTTTACTCCCGTATAAGATCAGGAGAAGTTGTTCCACGGCAGCGCCTACTGCACTTGGTGTACTGTCATCCGCCAAAATTGTGTTGACATACTGTTGTGAGTCGCTAGTAACATCGGAGACAATTGTACTGAATACTTTCTTCTTACCAACTCGAAAGAGTGCAGAAGTAGTGTCACAACCACTTATAGAATATGCTACAAGGAGGTTGCTTCTATGGTCACCCATTTTGGTTGCTATTTCACTAACTGAAACTAGTAAGTTTGGGGTAACGGAATACATCATGTGAATATTACATCCCGATTGAACTTGAGAGGTAAGAATGACTAACAAGTCTGTGTCTGTTCCCACAACGACAACATTGTTGTCATCTTGAGCGATGTCAAGTGCAGTTTCGGCTATCAGTACATCAGCATCAGCCTCGGCCTGCTTGGACTGAATATTGATAGCAGATAGCTCCTGCATTAGAAGATCGATCAGTTGGGTTTTGTTCTTGGCATTTGCAAGGAAATCGGATTGGGTGTGGTGGCTGGTAACTCGGGTGAGATATTGATATCAATGGAATACCTGTCTTTAGATCTACGGGCTTGTTCCATGCCCTTTGTCGACATTGTACAAGCATAACCATCAAAAACAACCACGACGTTCGCCCCAAAATGTCTCACTAGATAATTGGAATATGATGTACATATGTCCTTATATGACGACTGTTTAGGCCATACAACTGCCCTCAATAAAAATCCACCATCTACAACAAACAGAGAATGTTCTGGGATTTTAGTTTGCTCGGAACCGTATGTTTTGAGAATCTTACCGAGCGTGCTTTTCTGTGTCTTCCTCATTCCAGCAGAATCAAACAATGCTGGTGGTTTCGGGGCGAGTTCATATTTGAGATACTCTTCCATCTCTGCTTGTGACTGAATAACACATGTGATGCGGTTGAACAGAATTGTGGGGTCAATCACTACCTTACTTCCACGGACTTTGATGCTATTTGCCATCGATGCGAAAGACTTCACAGTGTCAACACGTCGTAGTTTGATGCTGTTGAATGTTTTGCTTACAACATTCGATACGCAACATTCACCAATTTTGCGAACTTGGTCACAGTTCACAGTTTCGTCGGCCACAAACCCGGTCACTATAGAGACTAATTGTAGTGGATCTCTATTCTGAAAGGGGGAATGCACTCTGAGCCAGTTCAATAATTTGGGGATATCATTGGCATCAGTCAATTGTGAACTTTGACGGAGATCCCGATGTTGTTCGCCATGACCAGTGTGAACATGAACAAAATTTTCGAGAGCATTACATATCAGAAGGCAAAGAGGTAGTCCATGTACCCATTTCGCAACAGTGCTATCGGTTATTCCCCTGCCATGTGTGAGACCACCAGGGAGCTTGAACATTCTCATTAAACACTGCTCTATGGTCTGATCAGAATATATCCTGTCCCAGAATTTATCTGAGCGCCTTATGGTAAAGGAACCTTTCTCAGTGAACAACTTCAAATCATCCTGTTGCATTATTTCTGTAAGCTCATTCATCTGCTGCAAATAGAGATGAGAACTTTTTGCGTATGCAAAATGACCACCTGCATGAAATACTGGAATCATATTGCGAACACAATATGTGTGGAGTTCCCAGTCGCCTGTGCGCTCTGCTCTCAAGAACAACTGGAGAAGACCTATTTGCTCGTAGTATTGTACCCAAAGCTTTCCTGTACGTCCTACGGACGCATTCTGGAGCAGTTCGTGTAATTTTGACAGTAGATGGTTGACACTTTCTTGATTGACAGCGTCAGCTGTTGTACAGTCACCTCTGGCAAGTCCACAGAATATTTCATTGACTTCTGTGCAGTCTATGTTATCTAGTGTTCGGCTTTCTTCAAACACAAGTTTTGTAATGGCAATTTGTGTTAGCAAATGGGCACGAACTGCTCTTGAATATGCATGACCACTGATCAAATGATGGATTGACCCACCAGCATAAACAGTCCCCCAAAGTTCATCCAAGCCGCTACCAGCCATGATCGAACCAATTGCCCCTAAATATGACATAATCATATGGAAATACAAATTTGTTTATGAGTACACATCAAGGGCGTGCACACATTACATGCCAATGCGAACACCACATTATGTGATTTAATCGAACATGGAAATTGAAACAATGATGCTATAATACGGTATTTGAATGAGAAAAGTCGATGCCGTTTGAATTTGAGTTTAGGGGGTATGGTTAATATTTCACACGTTTCACCAGTTCATTATGGAATAAATGACTATTGTTATATATCATTATAAAGCCACTGCTTTTCTTCAATTTTTGATATATAATTTAACTCCCAAAGTAGTCGTAGATTTGATTTAATGGACGTTGTGTACCGTTGTGTGTATGAAAACAATAAAAAAATTTTCGTAATTTTGTACATTTTCGTGAATATTTCACCATTGAGTGTGAGGATTGGTACAAAGTTGGGGATATGTATTCTCAATATAATTCAGCACGATATTTATGATTCTCACCCTACTAAGGCGAATAAGAATGAGAAATATGGAGCTGGGTCGAATTTTTTTTAAAAAAAATTTTTTCATCAAAAAAACGCTATAACTAAAAAAGCTCAACTCGGATTCGCGGGGACTTTTCACACTTAATCCGCAATGCGTGACCCGGAAACATATAAAAAAATGAGCTTTCTCCGATTTTTTTCCTTACTTTCTCATTTTTATGTCTAATGTGCCTGGACTATGGGGTGCAATCCATTGGTAGGTGGACAACATTAGTACAACCATTGGCAAAGCTTGAATGCCACTGGGGTGCAATTCATCAGGTGGACAACATAAGTACAAACCGTTGGCAAAGCTTGAATGCCACTGGGGTGCTATCCCTCGGTAGGTGGACAACATAAGTACAAACCATTGGCAAAGCTGGAACGCCTCTGGGGTGCAATCCATTGGTATGTGGACAGCATAAGTACAAACCATTGGCAAAGCTTGAATGCCACTGGGGTGCAATCCCTCGGTAGGTGGACAACATAAGCACAAACCATTGTCAAAGCTTGAAAGCCACTGGGGAGCAATCCCTCGATAGGTGGGCAACTTAAGTACAAACCATTGTCAAAGCTTGAAAGCCACTGGGGTGCAATCCATTGGTTGGTGGACAACATAAGTACAAACCATTGGCAAAACTTGAACGCCACTGGAGTGCAATCCCTCGGTAGGTGGACAACATAAGCACAAACCATTGTCAAAGCTTGAAAGCCACTGGGGAGCAATCCCTCGATAGGTGGGCAACATAAGTACAAACCATTGTCAAAGCTTGAAAGCCACTGGGGTGCAATCCCTTGGTAGGTGGACAACATAAGTACAAACCATTGGCAAAGCTTGAATACCAGTGGGGTGCAATCCCTTGGTAGGCGGACAATATAAGTACAAACCATTGGCAAAGCTTGAACACCACTGTAGTGCAATCCCTCGGGAGGATGGACAACATAAGTACAAACCATTGGCAAAGATTGAACGCCACTGGGGTGCAATCCATCGGTAGGTGGACAACATAAGTACAAACCATTGGCAAAGCTTGAACACCACTGTAGTGCAATCCCTCGGGAGGATGGACAACATAAGTACAAACCATTGGCAAAGCTTGAACACCACTGTAGTGCAATCCCTCGGGAGGATGGACAACATAAGTACAAACCATTGGCAAAGATTGAACGCCACTGGGGTGCAATCCATCGGTAGGTGGACAACATAAGTACAAACCATTGGCAAAGCTTGAACACCAGTGGGGTGCAATCCCTCAGTAGGTGGACAACATAAGTACAAACCATTGGCAAAGATTGAACGCCACTGGGGTGCAATCCCTCGGGAGGATGGACAACATAAGTACAAACCATTGGCAAAGCTTGAATGCCAGTGGGGTGCAATCCTTTGGTAGGTGGAGAACATAAGTACAAACCATTGGCAAGGCTTGAATGCCACTGGGGTGCAATCCATCAGTAGGTGGACAACATAAGTACAAACCATTGGCAAAGCTTGAGCCCAAAAATCAGGTGTAAAAATAATCAATATGAGTGATTGTTTTGTGTACAATGCAGCCTGCCTTTTCACATTAAAAAGTTGAGAAAGCCTGTAAGTTGTCCAACAAATTACAATGCTCTAGATAACATTTCTTATCAACCTACTCACAATTGTTTACTTCAGGCTTGCACTACAGTGGAAGTCCCTAACTCGGATAAAATACTCTCTATTTTTGTCTTTCCCAAGCAAGTTGGGAAAGAAAAGTGGTGCAAAAGCACCAATAAAAAATAAGCCAAAACTGGGTCGAGTGCAACCGGCGCAGACCCAGTACGAGACGCTCTCTCCCAAGTACAACTCCACGACTTCCGTTGCCAGTGCGCATGCATGTACCGTCTCTAAAGACTCATTCTTTTTATAATCCGCTTCGTGTCGAGATGTTTTTCCACGCTTATCAGTGTTCCTCCAGCTCAATGTTTGATGATTCCTGATTCATTGTACCACAGTGTATCCTTTGTATTCTCAGGAACAGTGTTTTTTTATATTCTCTTTTATATTATATGTCCATAATGTATATTTTATTGTTCTCTCTCGAGTCGCGTGCGAATTTCGTGTGCCATGCGGTTCGGACTTATATTATTTCACAATTATTGTTAATGCTTTTTTTGCAAAATTTTCTAATTGTGTTAGAGTTAGGTGTCAGCGGGGTACCACTCCTACAGTTTTTCTTCTTTCTTTTGAGAGTAGTTATCCTGTTGTGTGGTTCCCGGTCGACCGTCTGGGGTCTTTGTTTCTGTCACCTTTCTCTCTTCTTTGGGGGTGTTCTGTTTTCTGATTTCACCTTCTCTGCTCCTCTCACCTCGATCATGCCCAGGACAATTCCTTGTGGGCAATGTCTGCTGCCAAAGCATGTGGACGATGTACATTCGTCTTGTTCCTCCTGTAATGGGTGTTCAGCCGAGCGGCCATGTGGTGTCTGTGGATCATGGTCATCCACTTTCTGGGCGTCAGTTAACCGTGTCGTTCGTTCTTGTGGCCGTGCCTCCCGCTCCCGCGGGAAAGGAGAACGTGGTCGTTCGGGGCCTCCCGAGCCGACCTTGCCTGGTGAGAGTTATTCCTCCTCCGTGGGGGATGTGCAGTCTTTTTCTGTGGTGGATATTGCGGGAGCCGTTGAGTGTTCTGGTGAAGAGGTGCCTGGTTCCGGGACTACGGTCCCCCTCCAGTCGACATCTGAGGCTGTCACTAGGGTTGTGACTCCTCCTTCGGAGCCGAGCCGGTGTGCTCTCTCCACTATTTCACCAGCCTCAATGACTCTCGACGTATCTACTACTACTGCTGGTCCGTCTGCTTCGTTGTCAGTTTTAGCCGGCCTCGGCTTTTCGCTGCAGGGGACTGCAGGAATGTCCGGTACTGTAGACGTGGGATATCGGCCTCAGCCTTCCCTGACTTCAACTCGGCGAAGTCGGAAGGGGCTGTCGGCCGAACCCATCTCTGTGGTCTCTTCGCCGTCGAGCACCACAGTTGTGTCTTTGGATTCGGATGTTCTTAGTGGAAACACTATGAACTCCGTGGCGTTTCCGTCCACTCATTCTGGCCACACGACCAGTTTTGGGGGACCAACGCCTTTTGTGCAGCCTGGACCTTCTGCCCCGCAGAGGTCTGCGGTGACTCTCATGAGTTCTCGCCATATTGATCCTCGGGGTGCATCGTACCCCTATACACGTCTGCCTTCAGATGTTTCGGCTGCCGCCCATCGTCCCGCGTCGGGTGTTTTGGAGGATCGTGACCCTTCGCTGGTTAAGAGGGTCAGAGGTGAAGCCACTTTGCCGGTTCGCTCCCCTGTTGAACCGGTCGGTACGGGCAGTGAGCTTAGGGAGGCCCTCTCCTTACTCACTCAGGTTCTTTCTAAGAGCCTTCCTGTTGCTTCCAGCGAGGCTATGAGTGGTTTCCAGGCGCCTCCTATGGCGCCGCCTCCCGGGATTGGAAACAGGCCAGTTTCTGATTCTTCTGGTGTCCCGACACCATGGGAGGCGTCGGCTGGTTTGCCCACGATGGGCTATGTGTCTTCCGACTCTGGGGAGGAGTCCGACATGCTTGAGGTCGAGGGCCAGCAGTCTTCGGACTTGGGGGCAGCTCTTGACTTTGTGTTTGGGTTTCTGCCTGATCTCAAACCTGCTAACCAGCCGACAGTGTCAGCCTGGCCGCGATCATCGGTCACGCGCCAACAGCCTATGGAGCAACCTGCTTCTGGGCGCCTTCGACCGTGCCAGTCGGTACAGGTGGTTGAAGCTTTTTCAGCATTGGATTCCAAGCTGAATTCCAAGGCTTTGAAGACTTCGTTCTTCACCAGGGTTGACATCTTTTTGCCTCCTGTGCGTTATCGTTCCTACGATTCCGCCAATCCGTCGGTCTGCCAGACATTGACGTTTCTGGATCAGGACTCCACTTCCCTCGGGCTTTCCAAGCCCAAGTCTGCCGTCATTCCAATGACGAGTCTGGAGTCCACGTTGGGCTTATCTAGAGAGATGCTTGGTATGCTTTCTCTCTCAGATCACGTCGTCTCAGCTTTTGGCTGCTTATCTGCCTCCAGATAAGTTTGACGAGGTACAGGCTCCTTTGCGTGTGCTGTCCAAGGCGCTTATGCACCTTACTCACACGCATGCCTGTAACACGGCTAATTTGGAATTAGTTCGAAGGGACGCTGTGCTGGACACAGGACGATCCCTTCCCGAGGAGCAGCGCGCTGCTCTTCGATCTGCTTCTTTGGCAGGTCCGCAACTTTTCCATGGTTCCGTGTCGATGGTCCGGGATGACGTCCTACGTCATTCCAAAGATCAGCTGCTGTTTCGTCAGCTTGATCAGCCTTCTCGGGGAGGCAAGGGCCGTTCCAAGCCTAACAAGTACCCTTCTGCTTCCTCTGTCAAGCAAAAGGCTGGTCCTTCTGCCGCCGCCTCTACTTCTTACTCACGGGGTAAAGGTAGGGGTCGGCAGAATCGAGGGAAGTCTCAGGATTCTTCATTTAGCAGAGGAGGTGGTTTCTCCTCTCGCGGGCCTCGTCAGGGCTCGAAATGAAGGTCCTCACCTCGACTCGTCCCAGGTTGGAGGAAGGATAGCAGAGTTCACAGACCATTGGGCCACCATCACATCCGATCCGTGGGTGTTAGATGTTGTTCGGTCCGGGCTGCGAATATCCTTCCGACGGCACCCCACTCTGTCAAGGGTGCCTCTTCCAACCACAGTTCCTTCAGACGTTTTACGTCGGGAACTTTTGTCCATGGAGATTGCCAATCTCCTGGCAAAGGGGGCGATCGAGGTCGTCAAGAACGTTCAGTCAGTGGGTTTCTATTCCCGCCTGTTCTTGGTGCCGAAGAAGGACGGCCGACTCCGACCGGTTATCTATCTGAGTATCCTGAACGAGTCTTTCATTGCTCCCAAGTTCAGCATGGAGACTTTCAGGTCGGTCCGCCAATCAATTCACCAGGGAGATTTCGCAGCCAGCATTGACCTGCGAGACCTGGCTCCTTAGGCGTTCACCAGACTGATGTCGCATGTGATAGCGTTCCATCGCACACAGTCCAGGGTGACTACTTCGGCATATCTGGACGATATCCTCCAGAGGCATTCCAATGCTGCCTTACTGGAGTCGGATGTCGCCACTCTGTTGAGCTTGCTCACGTCGCTAGGATTCAGAGTCAACGAGGAGAAGTCGGACCTGGTCCCTTCTCAGTCGTTTTTTCATCTGGGGATGTCTTTCCAAACCAAATTCAATTTGGTAGCGGTTCCCCAGGCCAAGGCTGTGATTCTCTCAGCTTTTGCTCTGACTCTGTCCCAGTCCATGTCCGCGACCACTCGGAGTTTTCTCCGGCTGATCGGTCTCTGCGGTTCGGTGACGGATCTCATTCCTCTCGGTCGGCTGCGTGTCAGACCTCTCCAACACTTTCTGCTCAGTCGTTGGAGGCCGAATGTAGATTCTCTGGATCAGGTGCTTCCGTTTCCGGACTCTCTGTATCCTCACCTTCTTCCCTGGACAGATGTTCAGTGGATTACGCAGGGTGTTCCACTGGACTTACCCACGTCCGATCGCGTTCTGACGGCAGATGCCAGCGATCTCGGATGGGGTGCGACGTTGGATCCTCTCGGTCTTTCCCTACATGGGATGTGGGACCAGGATCAAGCAGCTCTACACATTAACCAGAAGGAGCTTCTTGCTCTTCTTCTGAGTTTCAGGCAGTGGATCCCTCACCTGTCGAATCGCCAGGTCCTTCTACTATCCGACAATTCGACAGTGGTTGCTTACATTCGGAACCAGGGCGGCACGCACTCGGTTCCGATGTACGAGTTAGCTCGGGATCTTCTACTGCTCGCTCAGGATGTTCACGCCGGAGTGGTGGTTCATCACATTCCCGGTCGTCTGAACGTCCTAGCCGACTCCCTGTCCCGACAGGGCAGGGTTATTTCCACCGAGTGGATGCTTCACAGGGCAGTGTTCCAGTCGCTTTGCGATCTCTAGGGACGTCCCCACATCAACCTCTTTGTGACTGATTGGAACCATCAGGTGGACACTTTCGTGTCCCTGTGTCCAGATCCTCTGGCTTTTGCCGTGGACGCTCTGTCACTCGATTGGAACGGTCTAGTCAGCTACGCCTTCCCGCCGGTTCCAATTCTTCCTCAGGTTCTCACCAAAATTCGAACCTGCAGTTGTCGAATCATTCTGATCGCTCCCCTGTCACCTCAGCTGGTGTAGATCAATCAGCTCCGCTCGCTGATGGCGGCGGTTCCGGCACGTCTCCCGCTACGCCGCGACCTTCTTTGTCAAGGTCGCCCGAGGAGGTTTCACGTCGACCCGACTTCGTTGTGCCTTCACGCATATCTTTTGTCAGGTCCTGTCTCCTCCGTAGAGGTTTTTCGAGACGTGCAGTGGAGTGCATTTCTTCTTCAAGGAGGCACTCCACTGGTTTAGCTTATGCAGCTAAATGGAAGGTCTTCTGTCGATGGTGTGCTGATCACTCGGTTGATTATGCCAATCCTTCGATTTCACAGATTGCGGAGTTTCTGGTATATCTGTTTGATTCTCGGGGTCTCCAGCCTATTACCATCAAGGGTTACAGGTCTATGCTTTCAGAGACTTTTTCTTATGTGGGGAAGCGTCGTATCGGCACTAATCCTTACCTCTCCAAGCTTGTTCGGCACTTTTCTTTGAAAAGGCCTCGGACTTTGCAGCTTACTCCACGATGGAATCTTTCGTGGGTGCTGTTTTGCTTGGGGGGGGGGGGGGGGGGCGCCGTTCGAACGCATTTTCTCACATATAAGACAGCTTTTCTGATGGCATTTGCTTCGGCCAGACGGGTTAATGAGCTTCACGCCCTCTCGGTTGACCCGGCCATTTTAGGAGCTCTCCCAACAGTGTTACTTTTACCACTGATTGCTCCTTTTTGGCCAAGAGTCAGTTACCAGATACTACTCCTCCTCCTATCTGTATCAGGGCTCTTCCTTCTGTTGAGGGTAATCGCCCTTTGCTTTGACCGGTCCGTGCTATTCGCATTTATCTTGATCGGACACGCTTCATACGGAAAGGCAGGAAACGTTTTTTTCTGTCTCTCATTCCGGGTCGACAGAAGATCTCTCCTCAATCCATTTCTCGATGGATTTGTCTTGCTATTCATACGGCTTATGGTCGTTTAGCAGCTGGCGATTGTATTACCAATCGTATTTCTGCCCACGAGGTGCGGGCACTGTCCACCTCTTGGGCTTATTCTAACTCTAAGTTGTCGGATGTTATACAGGCAGCCTACTGGAGAAATGCTTCTACTTTCTCCACCTTTTATTTGCACCAGTTGCAGGAGCAGTCGGAGGACCTTTTTGCCCTGGGTCCTCTTTCTTCTGCTCAGGCTGTTGTCTGCCATAGCCATTAGGCTTCTTGAAGGTCAGTTTCAGCCTTGTGCTGTTACTGCCCTTTTTCTGTCTGTGTGTCACACAGGCTCATATGTCTCTTTTCATTGTCCTTTACCAATGATTGCGACATTATGGTTGATAAGCCTCGGGACCTCTTCCTTCTGCTTCACGGTTCCAGTGCACTGGGGTTATGTGTGGGTTGGTTATGCGATTCCCTCCAGCCTTTTGTCTATTCAGCCTGAAGTAAACAATTGTGAGTAGGTTGATAAGAAATCTAAATTTTATAGTAAATTTCCTTTCTTATTATACCTACCACAATTGTTTACATGGAGGCCCTCCCGTCTTCTTTACAGGTAAAGAATCTTTCCTCCCCGCTGATCACATAACTCTAACGTTGACGGATTCAAAAAGAATGAGTCTTTAGAGACGGTACATGCGCACTGGCAACGGAAGTCGTGGAGTTGTACTTGGGAGAGAGCATCCCGTACTGGGTCTGCGCCGGTTGCACTCGACCCAGTTTTGGCTTATTTTTAGCTCATCTTGACAAAGTCAAGCTGAGCTAATCTAATCGCTTCCCGTCCGTCGTCCGTCAACACCATGTTTTGGTCTTCTCCTCCAAAGCCACTGGGCCAATTCAAGTGAAAGTTTGTGTGAGTGATGGTCCCAAAGGGGCATTTCATTTTTGTTCAACTGAGCATGCCCAGCCCCATAGGGAGGGAGTGGGGGAAAATGCTCCAAAATATTTTTAAAATCTTCTTCTCAAGAACCAGTGTGTACAATGACTTGATATTTGCTATGTAGCTTCCATATGAGGTGTAGAATCAAGTTTGTTCAAACGAAGTTCGTAAAGTAATATTTGGCTTTGTAATAGGAGGGGTAAGATTTTTGGCCCCGCCCAAAATTTCTATTTTCTGAACCGATGGTCCGGTATGAACCAAATTTGGTTTGTGGTAGTATTGGGTCATAAGTACTTGACTCATGCCAAAAAAAAAAATTCACGCATCCCCATGGGAACCCTGGGAGCTAAAAATAGAAATATTTTCAAACGCCCATATTTCCCAAACCCCACGGAACAGAGAGCTTTTATTTGGTATGAAGTATCCTTATGACCAGTAGAATTGAATGGTAAAAATAAATTGCCATCGGTTATGTTAGGGTGTTCTGTAATGGGCATCGAAAAAATGCGGAGTCAGCATATTTGCAAAAATTTTAAAAAATCTTTTCTCCAGAACCAATCATCAGAATCTTTTGATATTTGGTATACAGCATTCATAGGGGGGTCAGATAAAAGTTTGTTGAAATAAAGCTCATTGGTTCATATTTGGGCTCTCTACAGGAACCCGAAGTTTTAACATAGGGTAACGTGGGGAATATTCTTTAAAAATCTTCTTCTTCAGAACCACCAGTCAGAATCTTTTAATATTTGGTATACATCATTGTTATGAGGGTCAGATTCTAGATTGGTCAAACCAAGTCCCTAGGTTAATATTTGGGCTTCCTACGGAAGCCCAAATTTTATCTTTGTTCAATATGGAGGGTAATTTAAAAAAATCTTCTTCTTCAGATCCATCAGTCAGAATGCTTTGATATTTGGTATGCAACATCTCTATGGGGGTCAGATTCAAGTTTGTTCAAATCAAATTCCTAGGTATATATTTGGGCTCACTATGGTAGCCCAAATTTTTACTTAGTGCAATATGAGAAAATTTCTTTAAAAATCTTCTTCTTCAGATCCACCAGTCGGAATGCTTTTATATTTGGTATACAACATCTCTAGGGGGGTCAGATTCCAGGTCGTTCAATTCGAGTGCCTAGGTTAATATTTGGGCTCCATATGGGAACATGAAATTTAACTTAGTACAATATGAGGGAATTTCTTCAAAAATCTTCGTCTTCAGATTCACTTGTCAGAATTCTTTCACATTTGGTATACAACATCTCTAGGGGGGTCAGATTCAAGTTTGTTCAAATCGGATCCATAGGTCAATATTTGGGCTCGCTATGGTAGCCCAAATTTGAATTTAGTGCAATTCGAAGAAATTTCTTTACAATTTCTCTTCTTCAGATCCAACAGTCAGAATGCTTTCATATTCGGTACACAACATCTCTAGGGAAGTCAGATTTAACTGTGTTCAAATCAAGAGCCTGGGTTAATATTTGGGCTCTCTATGGGAGCCAGAATTGGCCATTTTGCTGAAGAATTAAAAATTTTGTATTCAGTACCCTCTAGAGGTACTAAGATTAATCCACATAGGTTGTATCAAGGGGCTTCATAGGGGAGCTCTACATTTTACTTATGATCAACTGAAGAAAAGGCATGATGCCCAGATTATTTTTGTCACTCCTGAGGGACTCAAGGATTGACAGTGCAGCCTATGGAGATGGCTTGCTTAATGTAGACTCATTCTTGGACTCTGTTTAAGTTGTGTTCTGTACAAGATGTGCACTTCAGGCCCCGTGGGGCCTCTTGTTTATTGGTGCTTTTGCACCACTTTTCTTTCCCAACTTGCTTGGGAAAAACAAAAATAGAGAGTATTTTATCCGAGTTAGGGACTTCCACTGTAGTGCAAGCCTGAAGTAAACAATTGTGGTAGGTATAATAAGAAAGGAAATTTACTATAAAATTTAGATTTCATTTCTCTCTCTCCTAAACCAATATTTCCAATATATACTCAAACAAACACATAGTGTTCCAGCTCCTTTTCAAACATAATGATTAGTATACACTTGATATATGTCATATCTGATCTAATCTGCTTGTAATATTATTGTATATATGGAAAATGACAACAATAAGACTGCGGCTTACTGTCGAATCCAATCCACATACTATTGTACATTACTACCAGATAATATTGGAAATAAATATTGTTTAAACTAAATTCTCTTTCTAATGGCCAAGCTATAATTTATTTCTGATGCTTTCACTATTTTTACCCAGTCTCGAATTTACTGGATGCAGTAAATTCTGTTTCTCTAGCAGTAAATTCTGTTTCTCTAGCAGTAAAATCTGTTTCTCTTGTTGGAATACAACATCCTTATGGGATTCAGAATCAAAGTTATTTAAATCATGTCCATAGTGTTAATATTTGATATACTGTTATGAGCCCAAAATTTAACTTGGTACAATATGAGGAATATTCTTAAAAAATCTTTGTCTTCATATTCACCAGTGTGAATCTTTGGATATTTGGTGTCAAGTCTCTGTCAAGAAATGTCAACTTATTGCAATATAATGAATACAGTGGAACCCTCTTAATTGAATAGCCACTTTCCCAATAAAAATTATTCAATTAACAGGAGTATTCAATTAACAGGGATTGTGTCACTTTCCTGTATTCTAGAGATAAACTCCATGAGCTCTGTCAAACAAGATATAATGGATTAAATGCCTGTATTGGTTAGTTATTGGTGTTTAAGGTCACATATAAATGCCTGTATTGGATGTACTGAGGCTAAATAAGTCTATAAACAAAGGAAAACTGGGGAGAGTCAGGGTAATTTCTTGACAGGTTACAAGATTTTTTATCCAATTAACAGGAGCTTACTCTGTAACATATATTCAATTAACAGGTCAAATTTGAACAGCGGGTATGGTAAATGGTTTTGTGTTGGGAAATCATATTCAGTTAACAGGGTTATTCAGTTAAGGGATATCCAATTAAGTGGGTTCCACTGTATATCTTTTTCAGATCCACCAGGAAGGCAGAATCTTTAGATAATCGATCTGTCTGTGGCTGTGTAAAAACACAAAACCAGAAAGACGTAATTTGTCAAAAACACTGTCTCAGTGATGTCATTGCTGACAGCCGTTTCTCTGCATTTCTTCACACAACTGATGGCTTTGCAGTCGTGAATATTTTATCCAATTTCAGCCCAGAATTCAGATGAGTCCAGGAGTTCCATTCAGAGGGAAGCTCTTTTGTCAAATCTAACAAAGCATGTGTGTGAGGAGGTTTGAGTGCAGACATCCTTGATGAGAGTATTTAATGATAGTCATAGCACTATGTACACATGTACAAGATAATACTTCCTTTACACTAACTTCCTCCTTCTCACTCACTTTTAATTTCTTTATAGACAACGTAATACAGGTGAGCATTTTAGGGCTCAGCATTTGTGAACCCTCCACAGGCTTCCAAATGTCAAAATTTTGATAAAATGGGACTGTGTTTGGGCACCCACAGCACCCAAAGGGTGCTAGAGAGATAAACATAACTTCATTGATTGGAAGTGGAATTCACCGAGAATCATTTTTGTAAATAACAAGGGTATTTAAAAAATTCAAGCATTAACCCGTTGTGGGCTGGTTAAACAGCAATATCCCTCAACAGCTCAAAAATTCATGTTTTCCTGGATTTCTCTATTTATTTATTTATTTATTTATTTATTTATTGGTGTTTGAGGTCACATACTTATGCACAATGGCTAATCGTGACCGTGACAGTTTTGCAGGTGACGGAAGCCGGAGTACCCAGAGAGAATCACTGAGCATCGACGAGCAACTGTCCACTACTCAACATTCTAACTCTGTTCAAGCTGCACTCAAGCAGGGTTACAGCAGTTGAAGACATGTGCACCATCGACGTGCAGTTCACCTTAGTACACGGCGTCATTGTGCCCCCATGTAGGCAAGCAGGATAAAGTGACTTGCCCAAGGACACAATGTGTGTTGTCCTGGATGAGCATCGAACTTGGGACCTTTAGCATAGAAATCTGTCTACCACTAGTGAGCTGGATTTCTCTAAACGAATCTTGTAGATTTTCAAGAAAAATTGGCCATTGTTGATGTGACATTACAAGTTGCACGAACAAAATATTCCGGTAAATACTTGTTAACCCTCCACAGGCTGCAAAACGTCAAAAAATTATGATAAAATGGGCTGTTTTTGGACACCAACCTCACCCATTGCATAGGCCGCACAGAAACATAACTTCTTTTTTATCAGATGTAAAATTTATAGGGAAACTTTTTTGAAAGTAGTAAGGGTATTCAAAAATTGAAGTCTTAAAGAGAGATACCCCCTTTAAAGCTTAAAATTCCCGTTTTCTGTGGATTTCTCTAAAAACATCTTGTAGGTTTTCAAGAAAAATTGACCACTCCCAGATCTTGGTGTGACATTACAAGTTACATGGACAAAATATTCCGGAAGTGTTTGTTAACCCTCCACAGGCTGTCAAGCATCATAATTTTGAAAAAATCGGCTGTTTTCAGGCACCCACAGCACACATTGTGTAGCTGAGAGATACACATAACTTCCTTTTTTGAAAGTGGAATTCACCATGGATAATTTTGTGAAGTAATAAGGGTATTCAAAAAACGAAGCCTTAACTCGTTTTGGGCTGGTTAAACAGCGAAACCCATCAAAAGCTTAAAAATTCACGTTTTCCCTGAATTTCTCTAAAAATATCTTGTAGATTTTTTCAAGAAAAATTGGTCATTCACAGGTCTTGGTGTGCCATGACAAATTGCTGGAAAAAGTATTCTGGTAAGCGTTTTTTAACCCTCATAAGTTGCCAAACATCAAAATTTTAGATAAATTTGAGATAAAATGGGCTGTTTTCAAATATCCACAGCACTCAATGGGTATGTGTCAAACAAACATAACTCCTTTTTCTTGGACTAAGACTTGTCTGCTGAAAATATTGATATTAACCCTCTCCATAAATACACTCTTTTTTTTTTTTTTTATCAAACAGCCATTTGAGACTACTATACCGTCCTTTCTCAGGACATCAATAAAGGTACTTTATAGTCCAGGCACATTAGACATAAAAATGAGAAAGTAAGGAAAAAAATCGGAGAAAGCTCATTTTTTTATATGTTTCCGGGACACACATTGCAGATAAAGTGTGAAAAGTCCCCGCAAATCCGAGTTGAGCTTTTTTAGTTATAGCGTTTTTTTGATGAAAAAAAAAATTTAAAAAAAAATTCGACCCAGCTTCATATTTCTCCTTCTTATTCGCCTTAGTAGGGTGAGAATCATAAATATCGTGCTGAATTATATTGAGAATACATATCCCCAACAGAAAATGCCAACTTTGTACCAATCCTCACACTCAATGGTGAAATATTCACGAAAATGTACAAAATTACGAAAAAATTTTTATTGTTTTCATACACACAACGGTACACAACGTCCATTAAATCAAATCTACGACAACTTTGGGAGTTAAATTATATATCAAAAATTGCAGAAAAGCAGTGGCTTTATAATGATATTTATCACATGACTATTGTAAAGTTCAATGAAAAAGTCCATCTGATATTCTTCTATATGAGAACACGTGTAATATGACCTGCAAGGATTTTCATTGGCTGAATTTTAAGCCTCATCACCTAATTAATATTCATATTGTACCACTCCATTGTTTACAAACAAAACATGTCGCGTGTACTTAACTATCGAGTGAACGAAATTGTGAAAATAGATGGAAAAGGAGAAGGGGAAATTGTTAAGATCATTGATTCCACAAAAGGCTTGTTATACACTGTGAAAATAATAGGTATCGACTTTGAAGTGACTCTGTCGGCAGAATGTTTGAGCCCATTACACGATGAACGCTACGAGACGCTAGATTGCCAAGAAACTGTTGGCGTTGCTAAGCAAACGGACGCTACTCAACAGCGTCGTTTTGTTAATATCAGCGGTGCAGATATAGATGGATTTGTTGAAAAAGAAACAAATAAAAACACTTTAAGCAAGACCTTTTATGATATGAAGTTAGTAAGAAATTTTCTTCAAAGCAATAATATAAATGAGCATCGTGAAATTCACAACATACCGCCCAGTGAACTGTGTGTTATTTTATGCAAATTTATCCTGTCAGTCAGAAAATCTGACGGCTCTGAATATGAACCAAGCTCGTTGCGTGGATTTATTTCCAGTATTGACAGAAATTTAAAACGTTTTAATTATGGCCACACAATAGTTAGCAGTGTAGAATTTGTGAAAGTGAGAGACATATTGAAGGCCAAACAACGACAACTGAAACGAAGTGGCTTGGGCAATCGGGAAAAGAAGGCGGAGCCAATAAGTGATAATGAAATTGACATTTTGTGGCAAAGCGGTCAACTGGGTTCTTCGACACCCGAATCTATAATAAACTCCTTGTGGTTTTTAAACACTATTCACTTTGGTTTACGGGGCTCAGATGAGCACCGTAAAATGTGTTGGGGGGATGTTAGTTTGCACAAGGACCCAAATGGCCAGGAATATTTACAGTTTATAGAAAGACAAACAAAAACTCGCCCTGGTGACAATGTGAGAGATGTTCGAAGTGTGCCACCCAGAATGTGGTGTAACTTTGATTTACCAGAAAGGTGTCCTGTGAATATTTATAAAAAGTACTCTCTTTTAAGGCCCTCTGGTTACAGGGACGAAAGTGACCCTTTTTATATAGCAACACATACTAAACAAGATATTATGAATGTCGGTGATCAGTGGTTTAAAAGACAGCCGATTGGAATAAATAAACTTACCTCCATCATGAAGCGCATGGCAAAAGCAGCTGGTCTCTCGCCGGAAAAGAAACTTACAAATCACAGTGCTCACAAACATCTTGTTCAGAAACTTAGTGAAAATAACATCCCTGCTCACCAGATTATGCAAATCACAGGACACAAGAATATCCAGTCAATTAACAATTACAGCCATATCAATGAACAACAACATAAACAAATTTCTCGTGTGTTATCTAACTCCAATCTTCAAACTGAAAATAGGCCTCAATATCCTAAATCCATGGACACAGATGTAGTTTTTCAAAACCAGTCAATTTCTAACACAAATTCCACTGATCGAAACACACAATTTGTGGGTAGACTACAGAATATGTTCACAGGCAACATTTATGGTGGGCACTTTGAAATACACATTCATAACCCAGAAACATCATCATCAGCCCAACCCGCTCAGAAACGTAGGCGCATCATTGTGTCCGACAGCGACTCGGATTAAAGTTTATAAAATATAGAAATTGCAAATCCCTTCTTTGGATTTGCTTCTCTTATTGTTGACAATTGAATTACTAATGAGGGTTTTGTTGCAGTCTGTTTATTAAATGTTAATAAGACTGTTTGTTTTGAGAACTATTTTGTAAAGCGGAAGTATTGAACGCATTCAGTCAACATGGCGAAAGTAGGTTAATTTTCTTTTTCCATGTACGGGAACACAGACTCGTTAAAAATAAATCGGTTCAAGTTCGTTTGTGTGTGTCATGTGATAAAAAGAATCTGAAATTCGTTTCTCTTTGACATAAGATTTATGAAACTCGTTTCGACAATTTTATTTTAGCTCGCCAGAGGCTCGCTAAAATAAAATTGTCTACACTCGTTTCATAAATCTTATATCAAAGAGAAACTCATTACAGATCCTCTATATAACAATAGTCATTTATTCCATAATGAACTGGTGAAACGTGTGAAATATTAACCATACCCCCTAAACTCAAATTCAAACGGCATCGACTTTTCTCATTCAAATACCGTATTATAGCATCATTGTTTCAATTTCCATGTTCGATTAAATCACATAATGTGGAGATTGTGTCTTCATCAGATAAGTTGACAAAAGTTTTCGTTAGACTCGGCGGCTTCCATATGATTATGTCATATTTAGGGGCAATTGGTTCGATCATGGCTGGTAGCGGCTTGGATGAACTTTGGGGGACTGTTTATGCTGGTGGGTCAATCCATCATTTGATCAGTGGTCATGCATATTCAAGAGCAGTTCGTGCCCATTTGCTAACACAAATTGCCATTACAAAACTTGTGTTGAAGAAAGCCGAACACTAGATAACATAGACTGCACAGAAGTCAATGAAATATTCTGTGGACTTGCTAGAGGTGATGGTACAACAGCTGACGCTGTCAATCAAGAAAGTGTCAACCATCTACTGTCAAAATTACACGAACTGCTCCAGAATGCGTCCGTAGGACGCACAGGAAAGCTTTGGGTACAATACTACGAGCAAATAGGTCTTCTCCAGTTGTTCTTGAGAGCAGAGTGCACAGGCGACTGGGAACTCCACACATATTGTGTTCGCAATATGATTCCAGTATTTCACGCAGGTGGTCATTTTGCATACGCAAAAAGTTCTCATCTCTATTTGCAGCAGATGAATGAGCTAACAGAAATAATGCAACAGGATGATTTGAAGTTGTTCACTGAGAAAGGTTACTTTACCATAAGGCGCTCAGATAAATTCTGGGACGGGATATATTCTGATCAGACCATAGAGCAGTGTTTAATGAGAATGTTCAAGCTCCCTGGTGGTCTCACACATGGCAGGGGAATAACCGATAGCACTGTTGCAAAATGGGTACATGGACTACCTCTTTGCCTTCCGATATGTAATGCTCTCGAAAATTTTGTTCATGTTCACACTGGTCATGGCGAACAACATCGGGATCTCCGTCAAAGTTCACAATTGACTGATGCCAATGATATCACTAAATTATTGAACTGGCTCAGAGTGCATTCCCCCTTTCAGAATAGAGATCCACTACAATTAGTCTCTATAGCGACCGGGCTTGTGGCCGACGAAACTGTGAACTGTGACCAAGTTCGCAAAATTGGTGAATGTTGCGTATCGAATGTTGTAAGCAAAACGTTCAACAGCATCAAACTACGACGTGTTGACACTGTGAAGTCTTTCGCATCGATGGCAAATAGCATCAAAGTCCATGGAAGTAAGGTAGTGATTGACCCCACAATTCTGTTCAACCGCATCACATGTGTTATTCAGTCACAAGCAGAGATGGAAGAGTATCTCAAATATGAACTCGCCCCGAAACCACCAGCATTGTTTGATTCTGCTGGAAAGAGGAAGACACAGAAAAGCACGCTCGGTAAGATCCTCAAAACATACGGTTCTGAGCAAACTAAAATCCCAGAACATTCTCTGTTTGTTGTAGATGGTGGATTTTTATTGAGGGCAGTTGTATGGCCTAAACAGTCGTCATATAAGGACATATGTACATCATATTCCAATTATCTAGTGAGACATTTTGGGGCGAACGTCGTGGTTGTTTTTGATGGTTATGCTTGTACAATGTCGACAAAGGGCATGGAACAAGCCCGTAGATCTAAAGACAGGTATTCCATTGATATCAATATCTCACCCGAGTTACCAGCCACCACACCCCAATCCGATTTCCTTGCAAATGCCAAGAACAAAACCCAACTGATTGATCTTCTAATGCAGGAGCTATCTGCTATCAATATTCAGTCCAAGCAGGCCGAGGCTGATGCTGATGTATTGATAGCCGAAACTGCACTTGACATCGCTCAAGATGACAACAATGTTGTCGTTTTGGGAACAGACACAGACTTGTTAGTCATTCTTACCTCTCGAGTTCAACCGGGATGTAATATTCACATGATATATTCCATTACCCCAAACTTACTAGTTTCAGTTAGTGAAATAGCAACCAAAATGTGTGACCATAGAAGCAACCTCCTTGTAGCACATTCTATAAGTGGTTGTGACACTACTTCTGCACTCTTTCGAGTTGGTAAGAAGAAAGTATTCAGTACAATTGTCTCCGATGTTACTAGCGACTCACAACAGTATGTCAACACAATTTTGGCGGATGGCAGTACACCAAGTGCAGTAGCCGCTGCCGGGGAACAACTTCTCCTGATCTTATACGGGAGTAAAACTGTTTCCTCTCTCGACCAATATAGATATGTCACTTACAAGCGTTATGTAGCAAAATCTAAACTGAATAAACCCATCGACCTAGCCTCACTCCCACCAAGCAGCGATGCTGCACAACAACATGTCTACAGATGTTATCTCCAGGTCCAACAATGGCTGGGCACTTCGCTTCCTCCGACGGATTGGGGGTGGTCGCTAGACAATGGACTTCTTGTACCGACTGCAGCCACAAAGCCATGTGCCCCCGATAACCTACTAAATCTGATCAGTTGTGGTTGCAAGAGTGCTTGTACAAAAAGGTGTGGGTGTAAGAAGGCAGGACTCTCTTGCTCAGGTTTGTGTAATTGCAGTTCGGATTCTTGTAACAACCACAGAAACACTGTCCTGTCGGAAATTTCTGAGTTCGATGAATAATATGTATATAGGTCATGTCATTTCTGTATATAGCGTTGATAATAGTCAATGTAACTTAATCCATGTTGATTGATTTGTACATTCTGTAAATATTATTTATTGATTTTTGTACATTCTGTAAATATTATTTATTGATCTAATGCTGCCAGACACAGACGTGTCTGTTCGGTCCCAAGCCCGAAAATAGTTGAGTTCTCATGCTGACGAATTTTATGCCAAAAGGGGAACTCGGCCAGAAGCAGAGGGGGTCTTCCATAATGTCTATTTTGTAAGCAATGATAAAAGTCTTCAAATGGTGGTGGATTTTTTATCGTCTGTCCAACTAACATCCCGTTCTGTACTATGACCCTTTGGGCAAATCCGTTAGGAAAATCGTCATTTTTTGCGTAAATCCGATACTTTGTTGTGAATTTTCAATAATTTTTCGTAGAAATTGTCACAGAATGCACATTTTCCTCTAGGTAAATGTATATTAGACATTATGTAGCTCGAAATATGCGTAAACAAAAAATACAGTTGGATCAATTCGAGGTTACAAAGTTCGTGCGATTTTTTATTTTTTTCAAACGCGTTTTCGAAAAAAGGCTGTAGAAAAAAAAGCTCAACTGGGATTTTAGGGGACTTTTGTCTAATCGTTCAGTGACATGTACTCAACATTCCCTGAAAAAATCAGCTTTCTCCGATTTTTTTCCCTAGTGAAACCTAATGTTCTTGGGCTATTAGTGATACAGTTAAAAACAGTTCTTTACACTCTGGGGTAATGGAAAATCATGGAAACTAGCCTGGAAAAGCCATGAATCATTAAGTCTAGTTTTAATAATTTATATTCTGTCACTATCAGGACATGTATGGCAATCATCTTCGATTTTTAGCTCACCTGACTGAAAGTCAGGGTGAGCTTTTCTTATCACTCTTCGTCCGCCATCCGCCGTCCTGCTTGAAGGTGGTGTTTGAGCCTCTTTCCCCTGAACCACTGGCCACATTTTAATTAAATTTCATGTAAGTAATGGTTATATAGGGGCATTTTGATTTTTATGCAAATTAGCTTTTGGCTCATATTGAGCAGAGGTGTGGGGAAAAAATGGCCAAATTTTTTGAAAATCTTCTTTTAATGAACCACCAGTAGCAGAGACTTGATATGTGGTATACAGCGTCCTTTTGAGGTTTAGAATCAAGTTCGTTCAAGAGAAGTTTGTCGGGCATTATTTGCCTTCGTTTTGGCAACTTATGGGAGGGGCAAGAATTTTTGCCACTCCCAAAATTTCTATTTTCCAAACCGAGAGGCAGATTTGAAGCAAATTTGATATGAGGGCTTATTGGGTCATAAGTACTTAATTTATGCCCAGATTTTTGTTCCCGTCGCCCCATGGGAACTGCAGGAGCTAAAAATAGAAAACAATAAAAACACCCATATCTCCAAAACTACACGGCACTGAGAATTCTTATTTGGTGTGAAGCTTCCTTAGGACCAACAGAATGGAATGGTCCAATAAAATTGCTATCGGTTTTATCATGGGGTACTTTTTGGGGACTTTGAAAAAGTGCTGAGTCAGCATTTTTTAACACTGTGGGTAATGGGAAAAACATGTAAGACTACTTACTTTCCTCCCAAACCATCTCTCCAAAAGCTTTCAAATTTCACAAAAAAACATCTTTGGAAGATTGTTTCACATGTTTATTGAAATCAATTCCCTGGGTCCATATTTGGGCTCTCTATGGGAGCCCAAATGTTTAAATTAGTGCAGTATGAGGAATATTCTTTAAAAATATGCTTCTTCAGATCTACCAATAAGAATCTTTTGATATTTGGTATGCAGCATCCTTGGGGGGGGGGGGGGGGGGGGGGTGGGGGGGGGGGGAGGGAGATTCAAGTTTGTTCAAGCCAAGTCCCTGGGTTCATATTTAGGCTGAAAATTTGGGGGCCCGGACTTAGAAATTTTGGACCAAAATCTGGAATTTTTTTGTTTGTTTTTTTTATGCGTTTCGGTCAATTTTAAGACAAAAATTTTTTTTTTTACACTGAAAATTTGGGGTCCTGGTGGGTGTTAGAAAATTTTGGACCAAAATCCGGAAATTTTTTTATGCGTTTCGGTCAATTTTAAGACAAAAAAATTTTTTTTTTTTTTACACTGAAAATTTGGGGTCCGGTTGGGACTTAGAAAATTTTGGACCAAATCTGGAAATTAGAAAATCCTGTGTATTGTGTGGGCACAATCACGTCATCTAGTTGGTATATGCTTTTCTTAGGAGGGGCACATGCAGCTTATTCAAGTCAAGTCCCTGGTTTGATATTTAGACTACCATGTCAGGTGAGCGCCCTCAGGCCCCCTGGGGCCTCTTGTTTGTGATTTTTTCTTATTTGAATTACCAATGGATTTCATTTGTAGCTCAACTTTGGCGAAGCCAAATTTGAGCTTATGCCATGGCCAGTCGTCCGTCTGTCCGTCAACAATTCAGTACGGCTCGGGCTAGAGGCTGTATTTATGAACCGATCATTACGAAACTTCTTGGGTACCTTTGTTATGACCGTGGGACGAGAACGAGTGTTTTTGGGTCCGATCCGAAATTCAAGCTGGCCGCTGGCAGCCATTTTGTACATAATTTGGTGCAATCAGATTGCTGCGCAGAACTTCCATATGAAAGCGCTGATTTGTATAATTTTTTGTATGAATGTTTAGTACCATGGGATACATCACATATAATACGGGTTTTTTTCTCTAGCGTAAATTATGCAAATTAGACTTTGATGTATTTAGTGTTACTTTCAGCACTGTAAGTGCAAATGCCAATACGGCTCGGGCTAGAGGCCGTATTTATGAACCGATCTTTACAAAACTTGTTGGGTACCTTTGTTATCACTGTGGGACGAGAACGAGTGTTTTTGGGTCTGGTCCAAAATTCAAGATGGCCACCAGCAGCCAGTTTGTACAAAATTAGGTGCAATCAGATTTTTGCACAGAACTTTCATATGAAAGCGCTGGTTTGAATAATTTTGTGTGTGAATGTTTAGTACCATGGGATACATCACATATAATACAGGTTTTTTTCTCATGCAGAAATTATGCAAATTAGATCAACTTTGATTTTTTCGGTGCTACTTACACACAGTAAGTACACATGTCAATATGGCTCGGGCTAGAGTCTGTATTTATGAACCGATCTTCACAAAACGTCTTGGGTACCTTTGTTATCACCTTGGGATGAGAACGAGTGTTTCTGGGTGCGGTCCAAAGTTCAAGATGGCTGCCGATTGTACCGAAATTAAGTCTAATCAGTTTTTTGTAAACAACTTCTCTATGGCTTAGGCTAGAGGCTGTATTTATGAACAGATCTTTACGAAACTTCTTGGGTACCTTTGTTATCACCGTGGGATGAGAACGAGTGTTTTTGGGTGTGGTCCGAAATTCAGGATGGCCAACAGCAGCCATTTTGTACCAAAATTAGTGCTATCAGTCTTTTGTAAATTGTTGTATGAATGTTTAGTAACGTGGAATACATCATATATAGTACTTTTTTTTCTCATGCAGAAATTATGCAAATTAGATGAACTTTGATTTATTCAGTGCTACTTATACACTGTAAGTGCACATGTCAATACAGCTTGGGCTAGAGGCTGTATTTATCAACTGATCTTCATGAAACTTTTTGGGTACCTTTGTTGTCAACTTGGGATGAGAACGAGTGTTTCTGGGTGTGGTCCAAAATTCAAAATGGCTGCCAGTGGCCATTTTGTACCGAAATTAGTTCCAATTAGTTTTTTGTCACAACTTCTATACAGCTCGTATTTATGAACTGATCTTCACAAAACTTCTTGGGTACCTTTGTTTTCACCTTGGGACAGGAACGAGTGTATTTTGGGGTGCCTTTGTTATCACTGTGCTATGAGAAAAAATATTTGGGGGTTCAGTCAGACCCACTCTGGGACTCGAAGATTTCTTTTTTAGTTTAGCATCAGACTGTCACCTACCTTTACAATACTTTACCTATACATTTGTTACAGGCTACGGTCAGTATTTATGTACAGACCGTTACAATACTTTAAATGTACCTTTGTTATCAGGTCATTACCTAGATGTTTATCATTGCTGTGTCACATACTATACATGTACAAGTTGAACTACAGTGTCATTGACACTTTCATTCTTGTGTAATTGACTTGCCAGGTATATTTCTCCATGCAATGTAATTGAATTTACATTAAGTGGCTATGTAATGACGCCAATGCCCATTGGCACTCTTGTGAAAAAATTATTTTTACCCTGAGTAAATAAATCAATAAAAAGCCCCCACTCTGCACTTATACTGTTTCCATTCCCCATAGACGACTTGATCCGGGTATGCATTTTAGGTTCACTTGAATCTCTAGTGTGCCCAAAGTGGATGTCATCCATTCCCCATAGACGACTTGATGCGGGTATGCATTTTAGGCTCACTTGAGTCTAGTGTTCCCAAAGTGGATGTCATAAATGAAAAGTTACTGATAACTACTACATGTATCTGTACTCTCGTGGTCTGAACCCTGGTCTTTGATTACATATTAATGCACAAACAATGATTTCAAAAGAAAACACCCAAGTGGAACAAACTGTTCACTTGAAAACTGAACATTAGAACATGTACACATTCTTCTTTCAGAATTGCAAAAAGTAAAATCTTATGTGTCAATTCTAACAATAAAATTGTGACAGATGAGGCATTACATGTGTATTTATTTTGTTATGAAATCCACCCTATCATCTGTCATTATAATCAGCAGGAAATCATGTGTTAACCTTGACCATTTATAATACAATATATATGTAATCTGTCTCAGAATTAGGCTAATTTTTTTTTTACATAAAAAATGTGCTCACAGTGGAATTATGATCTGCACTTTGGATCCCCTATTAGCTCACCTGAGTGATGCTCAGTGGGAGCTATTGTGATCACCATCCGGCGTGAACTTTACATTATCGATTTCTCCTCATAAACCACTGGGCCAAATTGAACTAAATAGCCTCACACTTAATTACTATTTATCTACGATGATGGCCACAGGCACTAATTACTATTTTATCCCCCATGGGAACCCCTGAAAGTGAAGCAGTGCTTGTTTACTGTGGTAAACAAGCTCATTTTCACTGGTAAAATAGGACCCAGTCACTAATGCTTGGGGTGCGAGTCCTCTAAAATAGGCAACATGGGGGGGGGGGGGGGGGGGTGCGGTTGCATTGCAGCAATCGGTTCTTGTCAGATCACCGAAGTTAAGCAATGTTGAGCCTGGTTAATCATTTGATGGGTGACCGCCTGAGTGATCAATTCGGACTCCTGCATTGTGTCCTTGGGCAAGGCACTTAACCCCGATTGTTACATGGGAGCACGATGGCACCATGTACTAAGTCGTACTGCACATCGATGGTACGCATGTCTTCAACCAATCTAACCCTGCCTGTGCTGCAGTGTGTGGAGTTACGAAGTTGGGGAGCTGGCAGCTGCTCGTCATTGCTCAGTTGTTCTCTCCCCATAATCCTGCTTCCTCCATCTGTAAAACTGTCACAGTCATGATTAGCCATTGTGCATAAGTGTATGACCTTGAACACCAATAAATAAATAAATAAATAAATAATAGGCAACATGGGGTATAAATGATTGATTGACCTTGACTTTATCCATGTTGTGGTCATGATTAGCTGACTGACCTTGACTTTATCCATGTTGTGGTCATGATTAGCCATTGTGCAAAAGTATGTGAACTTAAACACCAATAAATTAATAAATAAATTCTATTTCTTCTACGATGATGGCCACAGACACTAATTACTATTTATCTACAATGATGGCCACAGACACTAATTACGATTTACCTACAATGATGGCCACAGACACTAATTACTATTTATCTACAATGATGGCCACAGACACTAATTACTATTTATCTACAATGATGGCCACAGACACTAATTACTATTTATCTACAATGATGGCAATGGACACTAATTACTATTTTATCCACGATGATGGCCACGTACACTAATTACTATTTATCTACAGTGATGGCTACGAACACTAATTACTGTATTATCTATGATGATGGCTATGGACACTAATTACTATTTATCTACAATGATGGCGATGGACACTAATTACTATTTATCTACGATGATGGCCACAGACACTAATTACTATTTTTCTACAATCATGGTGATGGACACTAATTACTATTTTATCTACAATGATGTCCACAGACACTAATTACTAGATTATATCCGATGACGGTCACGGACACTAATTACAATTTATCTACGATGATGGTGATGGACTCTAATTACTATTTATCTACAATGATAACCACAGACACTAATTACTATTTATCTACAATGATGGTGATGGACTCTGATTACTATTTATCTACAATGATGGTGATGAACACTAATTACTATTTATGTACAATGATGACCACAGACACTAATTACTATTTATCTACAATGATGGCCACAGACACTAATTACTATTTATGTACAATGATGACCACAGACTCTAATTACTATTTATCTACAATGATGGTGATGCACTCTAATTACTATTTATCTACAATGATGACCACAGACACTAATTACTATTTATCTACAATGATGGTGATGGACTCTAATTACTATTTATCTACAACGATGACCACAGACACTAATTACTATTTATCTACAATGATGGTGATGGACTCTAATTACTATTTATCTACAACGATGACCACTGACACTAATTACTATTTATCTACAATGATGGTGATGGACACTAATTACTATTTATCTACAATGATGGCGATGCACACTATTTACTATTTATCTATGATGATGACCACAGACACTAATTACTATTTATCTACAATGATTGCGATGGACACTAATTACTATTTATGTACAATGATGCCCACAGACACTAATTACTATTTATCTACAATGATGGCGATGGACACTATTTATTTATTGGTGTTTAAGGTCACATATTTCTGCACAATGGCTAACCATGACCGTGACAGTTTTATGGGTGGAGGAAGCCGGAGTACCCAGAGAGAACCACTGAGCAATGGCGAGCAACTGTCAGCTCCCCAACACACCAACTCCACACAAGCAGGGTTAGCATTGGTTGAAGACAGGTGCACCATCGACGTGCAGTACGCTTTAATACACAGCGTCACCGTGCCCCCACATGGGCAATGGGGGTGAAGTGTCTTGCCCAAGGACACAACACGGTTGCCGCAGGTGGGATTCGAACCGAGGACCTCTCGGCTTGCAGCCTGCACCTCTACCAACTGAGCCACCGCGCCCCCGGCGATGGACACTAATTACTATTTATCTACAATGATGGCGATGGACACTATTTACTATTTATCTATGATGATGACCACAGACACTAATTACTATTTATCTACAATGATGGCGATGGACACTAATTATTATTTATCTACAATGATGGCGATGGACACTAATTACTATTTATCTACAATGATGGCGATGGACACTAATTACTATTTATGTACAATGATGGCGATGGACCTCTAATTACTATTCATCTACAATGATGGCGATGGACACTAATTACTATTTATGTACAATGATGGCAATGGACACTAATTACTATTTATCTATGATGATGACCACAGACACTAATTACTATTTATCGACAATGATGGCGATGGACACTAATTACTATTTATGTACAATGATGGCGATGGACACTAATTACTATTTATCTACAATGATGGCGATGGACACTAATTACTATTTATGTACAATGATGGCGATGGACACTATTTACTATTTATCTATGATGATGACCACAGACACTAATTACTATTTATCTACAATGATGGTGATGGACACTAATTACTATTTATCTACAATGATGGCGATGGACACTAATTACTATTTATCTACAATGATGGCGATGGACACTAATTACTATTTATCTACAATGATGGCGATGGACACTAATTACTATTTATCTACAATGATGGCGATGGACACTAATTACTATTTATGTACAATGATGGTGATGGACACTAATTACTATTTATCTATGATGATGACCACAGACCCTAATTACTATTTATGTACAGTGATTGCGATGGACACTAATTACTATTTATGTACAATGATGGCGATGGGCACTAATTACTATTTATCTATGATGATGACCACAGACCCTAATTACTATTTATCTACAGTGATTGTGATGGACACTAATTACTATTTACGTACAATGATGGCGATGGACACTAATTACTATTTATCTATGATGATGGCGATGGACACTAATTACTATTTATCTACAGTGATTGCGATGGACACTAATTACTATTTATGTACAATGATGGCGATGGACACTAATTACTATTTATCTATGATGATGACCACAAACCCCAATTACTATTTATCTACAGTGATTGCGATGGACACTAATTACTATTTATGTACAATGATGGCGATGGACACTAATTACTATTTATGTACAATGATGGCGATGGACACTAATTACTATTTATCTATGATGATGACCACAGACCCTAATTACTATTTATCTACATTGATTGCGATGGACATTAATTACTATTTATGTACAATGATGGCGATGGACACTAATTACTATTTATCTATGATGATGACCACAGACCCCAATTACTATTTATCTACAGTGATTGCGATGGACACTAATTACTATTCATGTACAATGATGGCGATGGACACTAATTACTATTTATCTATGATGATGACCACAGACCCTAATTACTATTTATCTACAGTGATTGCAATGGACACTAATTACTATTTATGTACAATGATGGCGATGGACACTAATTACTATTTATGTACAATGATGGCTATGGACACTAATTACTATTTATCTATGATGATGACCACAGACCCCAATTACTATTTATCTACAGTGATTGCGATGGACACTAATTATTATTTATGTACAATGATGGCGATGGACACTAATTACTATTTATCTACAATGATGGCGATGGACACTAATTACTATTTATCTATGATGATGACCACAGACACTAATTACTATTTATCTACAATGATGGCGATGGACACTAATTACTATTTATGTACAATGATGGTGATGGACACTAATTACTATTTATCTATGATGATGACCACAAACCCTAATTACTATTTATCTATGATGATGACCACAGACCCTAATTACTATTTATCTACAATGATGGTGATGGACACTAATTACTATTTACTATTTATGTACAATGATGGCGATGGACACTAATTACTATTTATGTACAATGATGGCGATGTACACTAATTACTATTTATCTACAATGATGGTGATGGACACTAATTACTATTTATGTGCAATGATGGCGATGGACACTAATTACTATTTATCTACAATGATGGTGATGGACACTAATTACTATTTATGTACAATGATGGTGATGGACACTAATTACTATTTATGTACAATGATGGTGATGGACACTAATTACTATTTATCTATGATGATGACCACAGACACTATTTACTATTTATGTACAATGATGGCCACAGACACTAATTTCTATTTATGTACAATGATGGTGATGGACACTAATTACTATTTATGTACAATGCTGGCGATGGACACTATTTACTATTTATCTATGATGATGACCACATACACTAATTACTATTTATCTACAATGATTGCGATGGACACTAATTACTATTTATGTACAATGATGGCGATGGACACTAATTACTATTTATGTACAATGATGGCGATGGACACTATTTACTATTTATCTATGATGATGACCACAGACACCAATTACTATTTATGTACAATGATGGCGATGGACACTAATTACTATTTATGTACAATGATGGTGATGGACACTAATTACTATTTACTACTTATGTACAATGATGGCGATGGACACTAATTACTATTTATGTACAATGATGGTGATGGACACTAATTACTATTTATGTACAATGATGCCGATGGACACTATTTACTATTTATCTATGATGATGACCACAGACACCAATTACTATTTATGTACAATGATGGCGATGGACACTAATTACTATTTATGTACAATGATGGCGATGGACACTAATTACTATTTATCTATGATGATGACCACAGACACTAATTACTATTTATCTACAGTGATGGCGATGGACACTAATTACTATTTATTTATGATGATGACCACAGACCCTAATTACTATTTATCTACAATGATGGCGATGGACACTAATTACTATTTATGTACAATGATGGCGATGGACACTAATTACTATTTATCTATGATGATGGCCACAGACACTAATTACTATTTATCTACAATGATGGTGATGGACACTAATTACTATTTATGTACAATGATGGCGATGGACACTATTTACTATTTATCTATGATGATGACCACAAACCCCAATTACTATTTATCTACAGTGATTGCGATGGACACTAATTACTATTTATCTATGATGATGACCACAGACACTAATTACTATTTATCTACAATGATGGTGATGGACACTAATTACTATTTATCTACAATGATGGCGATGGACACTAATTACTATTTATGTACAATGATGGCGATGAACACTAATTACTATTTATCTACAATGATGGCGATGGACACTATTTACTATTTATCTATGATGATGACCACAGACACTAATTACTATTTATGTATAATGATGGCGATGGACATTAATTACTATTTATGTACAATGATGGCGATGGACACTAATTACTATTTATCTATGATGATGACCACAGACACTAATTACTATTTATCTACAATGATGGTGATGGACACTAATTACTATTTATGAACAATGATGGCGATGGACACTATTTACTATTTATCTATGATGATGACCACAGACACTAATTACTATTTATCTACAATGATGGCGATGGTCACTAATTACTATTTATCTACAATGATGGCGATGGACACTAATTTCTATTTATCTACAATGATGGTGATGGACACTATTTACTATTTATCTATGATGATGACCACAGACACTAATTACTATTTATCTACAATGATGGCGATGGACACTAATTACTATTTATCTACAATGATGGCGATGGACACTAATTACTATTTATCTACAATGATGGCGATGGACACTAATTACTATTTATCTATGATGATGACCACAGACACTAATTACTATTTATGTACAATGATGGCCATGGACACTAATTACTATTTATCTATGATGATGACCACAGACACTAATTACTGTTTATCTACAATGATGGCGATGGACACTAATTACTATTTATGTACAATGATGGCGATGGACCCTATTTACTATTTATCTATGATGATGACCACAGACACTAATTACTATTTATGTACAATGATGGCGATGGACACTAATTACTATTTATGTACAATGATGGCGATGGACACTTACTGTTTATCTACAATGATGGCGATGGACACTAATTACTATTTATCTGCAATGATGGTGATGGACACTAATTACTATTTATGTACAATGATGGCCATGGACACTAATTACTATTTATCTATGATGATGACCACAGACACTAATTACTATTTATCTACAATGATGGCGATGGACACTAATTACTATTTATCTACAATGATGGCCACAGACACTAATTACTATTTATCTACAATGATGGCGATGGACACTAATTACTATTTATCTATGATGATGACCACAGACACTAATTACTATTTATCTACAATGATGGCGATGGACACTAATTACTATTTATGTACAATGATGGCGATGGACACTAATTACTATTTGTCTATGATGATGACCACAGACACTAATTACTATTTATGTACAATGATGGCGATGGACACTAATTACTATTTATCTATGACACTAATTACTATTTATCTACAATGATGGCAATGGACACTAATTACTATTTATCTGTGATGATGGCCACAGACACTGATTACTATTTATCTACGATGATGCAGGGGCATGATCCCCACTGACAACGAATCGCACCATCAGTGAAAGTGTAGCCAAATTGTCCTTTAGGGTACAGATGTTCATTTGTTCACATTTACACAGAGGCACACCAAAACTTACATAGACAGTTGGAACTTCATGCGGTGAAAGCCCATCACAAAAACAGATCAAGGAGGAAGTCAGAGTTATTTCATAGATAATAGGACTTGGCAAACAGGCCCCAGCCCCATGAGCAGTGGTCTGCGAGATTGTTTAAACTATAAAAGGACCAGAATAGAAGAAGTTAGACAGAAGAGAGAAGAAATGAAGAAGTAGAAGTAGGCCATCCTGAATACATGATACATTGTCAACAATAAGAATTCAAATGATGCGTTGCCAACAACAAGAATTCAAATCCTTCCAAAGTGAAAATGTTACCAAAATTTCACTGAAATTTCAGTAAAATTTCCGTGAATTTGGGTGAAAAGGTGAATTTTGAGGACATTTCAGAATTTTGATGAAATTTCACAGAAATTTCATGAAATATTTTCAAAATTTCACTAAAATCTTTTTTTTTTAGTTTTAGTGAAAATTTTCCAAACACATTTCAGTAAAACTTTTGTAAAATTTTATTCAAACATTTGTGAAATCTGAATGGATATAATTAATAAATAATTCTTATTTTAAAACGAACCAAATCTGACATTTATCTATGTATGACTGCCGGAGTGAATAAAATTCCTCATCATAGACCAGTGTGACATGATATTATTTGCAAACCAACTTTTTCAAATATTAAGCCAGGCACTCAATTTGAACAAACTTCAATCTCAACCCCCCTAGTGATGTTGTATACCAAATATGAAAGCATTAATTTTGACTGTTGGATCTGAAGAAGATTGTTAAAGATTATTCTCCATATTGTCTAAGTTAAAATTCAGGCTTCTGTATTGAGCCCAAATATGAACCAAGGAGCTTAATTTTAACAAGACAGTCTAACAATATCCATATCCCCCGCTGACTTGAATGTTATAATAGGAATAATCTCATTATCGACCTGGACATGTATTCATACCGAGTAGTGTTACTCATCAAATATCATTGAATTTCTTTAATTGCAACTGAAGATATTGTCCAAAGACCTGCAATTTTGGTAAATTCAAAGTTAACAACAACAAGGGATATAACTCTGGAAGAATTATTCGAATTGAAACTTCCTTTCCATATGCACATGTACACATCATACTCATACTGCACACCAACTGTTATAAAAATCTAACCAAAAATGCAGGAGTTAAACAGACAAGCAATGTGACAGAAATTTTGCTGTTTCCAAGGGTCAAAACCACGCAAAATTCATCGCATCAAAAATTCTTTACCAAGTTTCGTAAAAATCCAATAAAAATGTTGGAGGAGTTAAGCAACAAGGAAGGGAGGGGAGGACATAAGGTAAAAACATTTTCGCATAAAACCATTCTAAATTATCTAGGAACTCTATTTTGAAAAGAATCCAAAAAACAAACTTCCCGAACTTTGGCCCATATTTTAGTTGGATCTGGACCCAAAATTTTCAGGCTATAAAAATTGTTTTGTTTTTTATGTATGTCTCAAAATTGAACAAAACACATGAAAAATCACCCCAAAAATTCCAAATTTTGGTCCAAAATTTTGGAGTTAAAACTGGACCAAAAATTTTCAACCCTGATTTGAACAAACTTGAAACTGCCCCCCCCCCCCCCCCCTTCCCCTCCCCAGAGATGATGTATATATACCAAATGTTAAAGGATTCTGACTGGTGGATCTGAAGAAGATTTTTAAAAAATTTCCTCATATTGCACTAAGTTCAAATTTGGGCGCCCATAGGGAGCCCAAATATTAACCACGGAACTCGATTTGAACAATCTTGAATCTGGCCCCCCTAGAGATGATGTATACCAAATATGAGAGGATTCTGACTGGTAGATCTGAAGAAGATTTTTAAAGAAATTTCCTCATATTGCAATAAGTTAAAATTCAGGCTCCCAAAGGGATCCCAAATATTAACTCAGGAACTCGATTTAAACAAACTTGAATCTGGCCCCCCTAGAGATGATGTATACCAAATATGAGAGGATTCTGACTGGTGAATCTGAAGAAGAAGATTTTTAAAGAATATTCCATATATTGCACAAAGTTAAAATTTGGGCGCCAATAGGGAGCCCAAACATTAACAGAGGGACTCGATTTGAACCTGCCCCCACCTCCCCCCCCCCCCCCACACACACACACACACACACACACGAAAATGTTAAATATGAAAAGATTCTGACCACTGGATCTGAAGTGGGCATGGCAACTTTATTTGCTTGAATTGAGCCATTGTGCATATGTGTGTGACCTTAAACACCAATAAATAAATAATTAAGCATCTCACAGTGTTCACCCTGCCTTACAGCAGGCCTGACTTCATTTGATTAGAAATTTGAGAAAATACCCTGCAGGTTTAGAGTTAAAAGGCATAAAAAAAAACTGTGAGTGATTGTAAGGTACTAGTATGTGTGATTTCACCTGTATAATTAGTATTGATGAAGAGTTTGTAGTGTGTGTACCAGCTGTTCTTATATATATACAGAATTCATTCACAGAGTCATGAAGGACAGTTTTATGAAAATGGTTGAGTTAGAATCAGGGATTATATGTGAAGTGATAATAAATTCTTAGTGGTTTTAATGGATATATGAAGAAGAGTTTTATATCAAAATGTATGTACATCACATTGTAGCTTTCAAAATAGTTAATGTTATGTGAAATTTCTCATTAATAAAATATGTTATTGATAATATCTGAAGATATCTGCATGGTTTATAATCACTTTAATCACTATTCTATTAATAACAAATAGAAGGTGTCTCCTCCTCAGTTATTTTTTTATACTCTTTATATTACATATTTAATTTAACCCTCTACTTAATGTAACAGCATTTTGTCGAGGCTAGTCTGAAGCAGGGATTATATTTCGTCTAAATTCGTGAGAATCCATTTGGAATCTCGTGAAAATGGTTGCGAGAATCCATACCTACTATGAGTGTCCCAGGATCCCATGATGCCACCATGGTTGAACCACTGTTATATACTGATAACACATGTTAACCTTTTACGCAACACACCTTTTTAATTTTTAAAACTAAATTTGATAATTTTTAAACAATAAATAATAAATGATAAAATAATTAAATGAACAAAATTTACCAATAAAATCTTACAAATATGGCTGTCGTTGGAGCCGGCTCAATGAGACGGTTCCAATGACAGCCATATTTGTAAGATTTTATTGACAAAGTGTCAGGATATTTCAGGTCATGTTAGCCTTCTATTGGTTAATTTGTTGCCGTTGTGTTAGTTAACCCTTTACCCAACGTAACGGCCAAAACCGGCCAGCGCAATTCTCAAAAATCGTCAGTTAATTTTCATTATTTTTTCAATTTTGTGTCTCAAAAACTTAGGTTATGACCCCTCATTGGAACGAGCTCGTCGAGCTCGTTCCAATGAGGGGTCAGAACCTATGTTTTGGAGACAAAAAATGAAAAAAATTAGTTGTTCAAGAATTTTTTTTGCAAGTGTCGTCTGCTTTTCATGTTAGGTAAAGGGTTAAAGGGTTAAATTGACTCAATTTTTTTTCATGCGAATCCTAGCAGAGGTGCAGCAAGAATCTACATGGATTCTCGCCTGTTTTATTTTGCGAATCGATTCTTGGATTCTCATAAAAAAATATAAGCCCTACTGATGGGCCCAGAGAGTTGCCTCCAAACAATTTTTGCTATGTCTATCGGCAGACCCTGCAAAGAATATTTTACTGTGAAGTTTATTGGATGACCCTCATGTAGGTTCCCAAAACCTTTCTATGAGGTCTTTTGGTAGGCCACAACATGCAAGGCCTATAATGGCAAAGCCAGACCAGTACAAGTCACAAAAAGAACCATTTAAAAATTTTATTTTTTCCAATTTTTGACTGAAAAACATGTCTTCTTGTTGGAACCAGCATTTATTTGAGAATCCCTGTGGGAACCACGGTAGTGAAGCCGTGCTTGTTTACTGTGATAAACAACATCTGTTCTATTGGTAAAATAGGACCCGTTAACCAATACCTGGAGTGGAATTCCTCAAACTGGGCAACCTGAATGGAAATGATTGTCTGGACTTTATTTTATATTCATGTTATTAGTACTATCACAATTAGCTACAATTAGCTATTGTGCTCAAATATGTGGCCTTACCAACCAACCAACCAATAAATAAATATATAATTTCAATGAGAAGTTGCAAATAAAATTATAATATATAAAATTAAAAGTATAATATAAGTTTTATTTGTTCAACAATTTTTTACTGAATGAGTAACCAATGCATTGGGGTGGGGGGGGGGGGGGGGGGGGGGGGTGGTATTGAAGTATTAGCCCACTGAGTATTTTCAAAATATTTTTCTTCAAATCTAGTCATAGCTGCTGGGAAATGATGAAAACTACATGTAAGTTTAACTCTCAAAATCATTCGTCAAAAAGTCAATTCAATTTGCAGCTTGATATTTTGTTAAATGTGCCCAGATTATACTTAACTAGTGGATTGGTGGGTAGCACCCTGCCATGGCAAGGAAAATGGCTAGTAACATATAAACAGTTAAAGTTGACTGCAGAGTTGTAAAAAATTAGCAAGACTTGTCTTTATACTTATGTAGCAGTATTAATAAGACTTGACACGCAACACAGATTTGATCCCAAGTGACCCGAAGTGTAAACATTCTATGACTGCTGTAATAGCGTGAATGTATTGGATTTGGGTTAGTAATTAAGAAGATGTCTCAGGTTCTAAAGTTAGCCCCTCCCATCTAGCCCAGCACTTCTGAAAGTGATCATACCTACATATTCGGTAATATGCCGCTCTTTCAATGTAATAATATCGCCAAAGTTCATGTTTTATCTGTGATAACGTTGGGTAATGATTAGTGAATTTTGTTTTATAAATCATAAAATGCCTGTAGCTGGAGTTGCAAATAATTTGGAGTCTTCACTTATTTGTAGGTTTTCACCAGTCTTTTCAATAACCCATACTCTTAATTGTTCCCACAGCCATGATATTACCGGGCATTCTCAAAATAATAGGTGAATAATTGTTTCCGACTTCGTCTTACAAAATCTGCATAGGTTATCCGACATAATACCACACTTACGTAAGATGGACCTTGTTCCAAGAATCCGAGAGTTTATACGATATTGAAACCAATGATATTTACCATCAATACAACATGTGAAGGGACGTATTAGGCTGGATTGCCACCAGTTATTTTCAGAATTTATGCCACAATTCGTCTCCCATTTTCCTTTAAATTTATTTTCGTCCCTCCTTCTCTTGAGAATCATATATGTGCTTTTACAGCCTCTGTCTGAAAAAAGGTAGTCTAGCTGAAAGGGCCTGATTGGGCGGGATAAAACATGAAAATTACTTGTGTTATAGATAGGCCTAATGTATGTGGTGACCACTTTCTTAATTCCAGAAAAAGTAATAAAATCTGTCTCTATTTTATAGATGTCTTTGAATTTTTCATAAGATAAAAAAAATTCTCTTTTCATCCAAAAGATCGTTAATAAATGTAACCCCGTTATCTTCCCATTTTTAGCTCAACTTTGACGGATGTCAAATTTGAGCTTATGCCATAGCCAGTCGTCCGTCTGTCTGTCAGCAATTTAATATGGCTCGGGCTAGAGGCCGTATTTATGAACCGATCTTTACGAAACTTCTTGGGTACCTTTGTTATCACCATGGGACGAGAACAAGTGTTTTGGGGTCCAGTCCGAAATTCAAGATGGCCGCCAGCAGCCATTTTGTACAAAATTAGGTGCAATCAGATTTTTCCACAGAACTTCCATATGAAAACTCTGATTTGAATATTTTTTTTGTATGAATGTTTAGACCATGGGATACATCTCATATAATATGTGTTTTTTTCTCGTGCGTAAATTATGTAAATTAGACTAACTTTGAATTATTTTGTGTTACTTTCAGCACTGAAAGTGCAAATGCCAATACTGCTCGGGCTAGAGGCCGTATTTATGAACCGATCTTTACGAAACTTCTTGGGTACCTTTGTTATCACCGTGGGATGAGAACGAGTGTTTTGGGGGTCCGGTCTGAAATACAAGATGGCCACAGGGAGCCATTTTGTACAAAAAAAAAATCAAATTTTCAGCAGAACTTCCATATGAAAGCACTGATTTGAATAATTTTTTGTGTGAATGTTTAGTACCATGGGATACATCACAAAAAATACAGGTTTTTTTTCTTGTGCATAAATTATGCCAATTAGACTAACTTCGATCTATTTAGTGTTACTTTCAGCACTGTAACTGCAAATGCCAATACGGCTTGGGCTAGAGGCCGTATTTATGAACCGATCTTTACAAAACCTCTTGGGTACCTTTGTTATCACCGTGGGATGAGAACGAGTGGTTTTGGGTGCGGTCTGAGATTCAAGATGGCCACCAGCAGCCATTTTGTACTTTAGTTAGTGCAATCAGTTTTTTGTACTGAACTTCAGTATGAAAGTTCTGATTTGAATAACTTTTTGTATGAATGTTTAGTAACATGGAATACATCACATATAATACAGATTTTTTTCTCGTGCAGAAATTATGCAAATTAGATGAACTTTGATTTATTCAGTGCTACTTATACACTGTAAGTGCACATGTCAATACGGCTAGGGCTAGAGGCTGTATTTATGAACCGATCTTCATGAAACATCTTGGGTACCTTTGTTATCACCTTGGTATGAGAATGGGTGTTTTTGGGTGCGGTCCGAAATTCAAGATGGCTGCCGGTGGCCATTTTGTCCCAAAATTAGTGCAAAAAGTTTTTTGTACAGAACTTCTGTATGAAAGTTCTGATTTGAATAATTTTTGTAGCAATGTTTAGTAACATAGAATACATCACATATAATACAGGTTTTTTTTCTCGTGCAGAAAATATGCAAATTAGATGAACTTTGATTTGTTCAGTGCTACTTATACACAGTAAGTGCACATGTTTAATACGGCTTGTGCTAGAGTCTGTATTTACAGTACGTGGAGAGTGGTTTGTAACTAAATCACCCGCGGAGTGGAGTTATCACCCAAGCTATAACTTTCAAATTTTGTACATATCGACAAAAACACAAGCAATGTTTCAGCCAATGGACCTCCGGGTTTAACCAGGAGGTCCATTGGCTGAAACTTTGCTGGTGCTGGTTATGCTTTGCAACAAATTTGCAATTATTGCTTGGGTGGAATCTCCACTCGACGGGTGATTTAGTGATAATACACTCTCCACGTACTGTATGAACCGATCTTCACGAAACCTCTTGGGGTACCATTGTTATCACCTTGTGACAGGAACGAGTGTTTTTGGGTGCCTTTGTTATCACTGTGCTTTGAGAACAAATATTTTTGGGTTCAGTCAGGCCCACTCTGGGACTCGAAGATTTCTTTTCTAGTTTAGCATCTAACTGTCACCCCACATTTACAATACTTTGCCTATATATTTGTTACATGCTACGGTCAGCAGTTATGTACAGACCGTTACAATACTTTACATGTACCTTTGTTATCAGGTCATTACCTAGATGTTTATCATTTCTGTGTCCCATACTATACATGTACATGTCTTATAACAAGTTGACCTACAGTGTCATTGACACTTTCATTTGAAATACACTGGTTTGTTAAAAATCTTGATATTTTCATTTTTCCAGATACTCAACGATAGATAATTATCGCTGCTTTCCACCTTTAGCTCTTTGCAATACAAGTGCCAGGCTTCAAATACATCCCTCCAAAACTGTTTTTTTTGTGGAATTAACATACTTTTTGATAATTTGGGGAGTTGATAAAAACAGTTTTTATCTAGAGAATGTGTTATAGTTTTCAAACTAAATAGATAGGGAAATATTTTTGGGGTATTTCGAATTGTGTTGGAAGAATCCCCCCCCCCCCCCCCCCCCCCCCCCCCATTACACTTTTATACAAATAATTCATTCATTCATTACGTACGCATGATTATTTTTCCTTGTTCATGTTTTGTACTTATAAAACAAAGATTTCCATTCACTTTTATGACTGGTGATCAAATGTCTTCCAAATTGCAGATTTGCCAGACTGCTTGTCGGCCCAAGAGGAAGCAACTCTACATATTTTCCACCATATTTACCTCTGTCCATGCACCAGCGATATGTCCCCTCATTCCTTTTAACTGCCGGGCAGATAATGCTGAAATAAATTTTCACTAGAGTAACTATGAGTATACTTGTAGCAGCAGAATCTGGTACACTGGGAACTACGAGATAACTCATAGTGGCAGCGAATGTATTAACTCCTTAGCATGATGATAAACACTTTATATATACCCGGTAGGCTAAAATTGACTTTCTACCTGTATTAATTGTGATGATAATATAGACTTAAATAAGCACTCAGTAATTAGAGTTTTGGATGTCATTATACCTGTACTGATTGTGATGATAATATAGACTTAAATAGCACTCAGTAATTAGAGTGTTGGACGTCATTATACCTGTATTAATTGTGATGATAATATAGCCTTAAATAAGCACTCAGTAATTAGAGTTTTGGATGTCATTATACCTGTACTGATTGTGATGATAATATAGACTTAAATAGCACTCAGTAATTAGAGTGTTGGACGTCATTATACCTGTATTAATTGTGATGATAATATAGCCTTAAATAAGAACTCAGTAATTAGAGTTTTGGACATCATTATACCTGTACTGATTGTGATGATAATATAGACTTAAATAAGAACTCAGTAATTAGAGTTTTGGACGTCATTATACCAAAAGGTTGATGATTATTGTCCTTTCCATAACCCCCCAATGGTAAATAAACTCTGGAATAATACAAAATCAAGAAAATACCTTTTAGTTTTCAGCTCCTGATTACGTGTAATATATTTAACTTCGCCGTCATTACATTTCTGTGATTTTAGCTCGCTCGAAAATTATATGAACAAATTTTTTAATTCTCTATGGGAATTTGTGTGTATTTTCGGAAGAGCGTCCATTTTGCAACAATGCACAAGTGACGTAACTGGGACCGTCCATTTCAGAACAGGTAAATTTGAATTTTCCCGGCTTGCCTTTGCAGAAGGCATGTTTTGACGAAGTTGGAATATTAATTTTCTCGTGATGATGGTTCAAAATAAAACTCAAGTCTTGTTCAAAACGCGTTAGTGAATTAGTCAATAAATAAAATATACATGTATTGTAGTCGTGACGTAAATTATTTTATTAATACGCCGTACCAGTTTTCCAAATTTGTCATGTCTTGCCGACAACTGCCCTCAGTATGTTGCTCCAGACCTCCATTTAGGCTTTGATTGTTTGTGTGACAGTGACACGGGTACAGGCAAAAACAGCACCGTGTGAAATGCGGGGCCCGTTACTTTCGGTTTGGCATAGGAGTCCGGATTTCTTGGGTTTGGACTGCCCCCATCTAAACATGGCCTAAAAGACCTTGTTTTAATTTTTTACCTTGGCACGCCCTTTCAATTCAGACTCCCCCCCCCCCCCCCCCCCCCACACACACACACACATACACAAGATTATGATTTCTGCGTCAAATAATAAAGAAGGAGGTGTATCGTAAATCCAGGTTGGATAGATTCCAGGGCCGAGGAAAGGGTGGGGTTGGGGGAGGGGTGTTATTGCTTTTAATGTTTAGAAGTCGCTTCTAAACAACAAGAAAACCATGAGATAGTTGGGAGGGGAGATGTATCCTCTCATTTTTAACTGCTCAATTTTCCACAAATTTATTAGAGAACCATAGGCTAAATACTCGGTTTCAAAACGAAACACAGAAAAAGGCAGGATTTAAATGAATTAATTTCGCCATCGGAACTGGTGCCGTTCTCGCCCACAATCATTTGGTGCCGTTTTCGCTCACTCGGTGACGTTTACTCCAGGTGCCGTTTTCACACAGTGCCATTTTCGCTATAACCCGACACAAGTCCAAGTAACCAATTTTCTTTTAAGAAAGTATATAACTAATAGCACGAGAGAATTGGCATCTTCGAATACAACCCTGACGAATACGTATAATCACTAGAAAGCTTATTGGAAAATTGTAGGGGGGAGGGGGGGCGTCACGAATACGTCACTTAGTGATCACGCTGCCCCCCCCCCCCCCCCCCTGCCATTTCTCAGCAAGCACCTGATAAATCTTCTGAGGGAGAAATCACTAGGCAAAGTTGATCAGAGAATTTATATAACATTAATCATATTTCGACTTCACTGATTATACCCAGCACAGGCGTATATAGACCAACAGGCCAACTTTTTTTCCATGGCTGCAGGTGGGGGGGGGGGGGGGGGAGGGGAGCTGGAAGATTTTGGCCAGAAAAGACGATCGCTTTTGTAGAGGTGCCTGGATGAATGTGTTCGAGCGGCCTCGTCTAGTATCAGTCAACTGCAATAAAACATTATATGCTTCTCGGGATTCAGTTGGAGTAAATACGTGTAATGTAAGGCCTGTGTGCCCATAGCATTAGAGGATCGAACCTTAATGATGGATGAGGCTTTAACACTATTCACGTGGGTCGATATACTATTAATAACAGTTTGGCTGGCCGCTGATTTGCCGTGGTTCTCAGTTGAGAAGGTTTTGGTTACTCATGTGCTTCCAACTGCCTCCCGATTCCCACACATCTTTCCTCCCAATACTGAGACGAACTGCTTGAAGACACTCTGTACCCCCATTCTTCACAATCCCTCTAATAAGCATACTAACCAACGCATTTGTGTCAACCACTAACCACATCCTTTATTCTCCCATCCCACGTCCTCATTATACTACTCCCAGTGAATTTTGATCTAGAAGATTGAGATTTTGGACTTCCTAATAAAACGTATTCCAAGGTCACCACTATGCCCAAGTTACACATTTGGCTCTCCTTTTCCACCATCTTTCCCAATTCCCCCTAATCTCCAGTGATCGCGACCTCAACTTGAACAACAGTGACCACCCCTCCCCTTACAATGGTGCCATTGTCAAGGTACTCTTCAAAACCTGTCTTCTCTTTGTCACGCAGGCCACACAAAGACCTCTTTCTTTTGACCTACTCTCGCCAATTTTGGTTACAATCCCCATGACTCTTTCTCTAACGTTTTTTTTTACCTTTGGTTGTCTCTATTTCTGAGTTCGATACATTGTTTGGATAAATCCCTACAAACTTCTACCATTACAGCAGTTAATTATAACGAAATTTTTAAAAACCCTAAGCTATGAATTATTATCTCGACTGTCTAATATTTCTACATACCAGTGTTACTTCCACTGGGTCCAATAGGGGTTGATAATCTGCTCTGTGCGAATGCGACCGAGTTTGATGACCTTCTCTGCGCGAATTGCGATCAAATTTCCGATTCCACATCGATAAAAAGCTCTATTCGTTTCGGCGCCATTACCGGGTTATTGTTTTTACTGTTTTATATTTATTAAAAAACATGGTCGATTTCGAAATCTCCGTTGACGCCTCACGAGTACTCAAATGACGACAATTAAAGAATAAAACATAGTTTGGATCAATAAACTCTGCCCAAATGTAAGGAAATAGGTGTACTATCGATTGCAGCCGGTAATATGGGTGAAAGCTTGATATATATTCTTAATTTCGAGTTTTGAGTTCCCATAAAAAACTTGATGGGAACTTTTTCTATAGGATTGAATGGGAAAAATCTGAACATAGAGTAGCTCCAATTTGGAGCCCAGGTGCTCTGATTTTTATAATCGGATATTTATTTGTCGCACACTGGGCTCCACATCTGGACCTTGTATTCATTATATACTACGAAACGAGAAACAAGGTTAAATAATTGGTCCTTGTTAAATACATGCTGGTCGTTCGGTCCAAACAAAACATTGCATGTGCTCGCTAAACAACACTGAAAAAGAATCGGATATTTATTGACATGGATAACACCTACCGCATTAAAAAAATGTTTTTCTTCCCGTTCATGCGACAATCAGTGCATGTTTCGGGGGAACACTTTTTGGGTAATTGAAAATTGGCAATGGACACTCAGCCGAAACGAAGTCAAGTAACAAGTTTTAAAGAAGATTCTTCAACAAAAAACGCCGATACAAGCTGATACGAGCGTCTTAATATCAAAACATTTAACAGTTTTCCCGGAACACGTTCTAAAACAAAATAAAAACTGTGTTTCAAATAAAATCGCCAACGAGCATTCTACTCTTATTCTCGAATAAAACGGAAATTATATTGATAATAACGAATGATCGATCTCATCAGTGCAGGGCCGTCGAGGAATATCCAGGCCCCGATCGAGAGAAAAAAAGGGGCTCATGTAGTCCAAACTTGGACCTGAAGTCCGTAATATAATTTTTTGGTGTGATATGCCCCGAAGGACTTATAACACCAAAATAGTATATAAAGGACTTTGGGTCCAAGTTTGGACTAGGCCCCCGTATTAATGTCCAGCCACGAGGCGGTGCGCAT